>CM050421.1:13166686-13592193 GCA_027564155.1 Gymnocypris eckloni scoliostomus
ATTATTCATTTTCATATATTTTAGTAAAATGTGTTTTATTAATATTTATATATTTATTTTAAATGGTTTAAATTAATTTGTCTGCATTTATTACAAGTTAAGGTCAGTCAACATTTATTGAAAAAAAAGTTGATTTGGCTCCTGACCAACTGAAAAAAGGCAAAATTATAGTCTATGTGAGGGACTTAAAATGTTTTTTAGGAGGATTTAAAAACAGAAATGTTAATCTTGCAATTTCATAAAAGCACTTACATAAATTATTATGTTAAAACATTCATATTATTTGAGCTATAAAACTGTTCTAATTTGTTTTACATTTTTTTTGTGTTACTGTTATGGCAACATATAACTTTACACAGAAAATATTAGTTAAGCATTTTTTACACTCTAAAATCATGTTAAAGTGTATTTTGTGCATCTTTTTGGCTATACTATTGAAACTGAGTATTTTAATGTTTACAATTTGTCTCTTTTTACATACATTGCAAGTGCCTCACTGTAACCTGGATTTTGAAGAAAAAGAGACAAATGGAAATTATATATATTTTTGTGTGTGTTTGGTAATCAACATCATACCACATGTGCTGTTAAGCTTAACTTTCACCGAACTAGGAATGTTTCTTTTAACCTTAACCAGCAACATTCAAACCACCAAACTGATTCTCCATCAGCTGTTAGAGGCAATATTGTGCAAAAGTTGACACATTATGGCCCCCTGCTGTCTACTCCGAGAAACACACTGCATCCCTCAGGTGGCTAGTGCCACTCGAAGTTAGCGTCCCCGACGGTCGTCCTGGCTTTGAGTACCAGACTAAATGAATGAGTGAGCCATGTGGTAATGAGATAATAAAGAGGAGTTACTTTGTCAGTGCATCGGCCGGCCGCTGCGGCTTCAGCTATAAGCCCATTCACTGCCTCTCCTCCTTGTAAAACAAAGGCCTCTTAATAATACCATTCCCACCTCAACAGTAAATCAAAAAGGAGGAGGCTCACAAAGGCTGATAATCTGCTCCCGCAATAGAAGGGATTCACAAAAAGCCACGGGGGCACTTTGTCATGGCCAGCAGTCAATGGCCGAGTGTCTTGTGCCATATTGATCCCTGTCACGTGGTGGCTCCCCAAGTAATTGCGCTGGACCCAAGTGATAAATTTGCTACGTTTCTACCATACATATGGGTGAAAGTAGCGGGCCCAAGAACTAAACAGTTGCAGTATGAGTCTTGTGTATAACACTTTGGATCAGAGTAAATACAAGAAATAGCCAGTTTATCGCTCTATCAAAATTATAATATGCAATCTTCTGGTCCGTACACAGACAAGACAATGCAACCGTTCAGACGTCTTGAGGTTTACTTGGTGTTTTAGTGTGCAAGCATCCGTTGCTACTATTAAACACATCGTTATTGTTCAAGAGATTTATGCTTGCCAGCCAAGCGCTTTTTGTGGGGTCACTGTGGAAATTGCTCTCGCCGCAGGGAAGTTAATCCACAAAAGGGCCAGTCAAAATTACCATGCAGATTAATCCTTAGCATAAAACCTTTAATTACAATGTTCAAACATTTAGGAAGTAATCCTGTCTTTATTTTGGTATTAAAGGGGTGTTTTAGCAGTAGCTTATCAGGAGTAGTGCGGCGATTGTTGTTTGTTGCCTTGTTTTGTGCTTTGTTTTTTCAACTAGTTCTAGATGTCCTCGGATGACATTTTGTTAGATCCTGACGGTGTTTGAAGGCGAGTATTACCATGCTTCATACTTTTGAACACACCCCAAAGATTTGCATCCAGCATCATTTGTGTGGACGTGATATCTGGAAAATGCAGCTTGTTACACAGGGTGTGCTATTGATTCTTGATGGAATGACCCAAGCCATATCTAAGGACCAGAATATCACACTCAGAGGTGGGCTCTGTTCGGTTGTTGCTATGTTGTTGTTTTTATTCTACTAATTGTGCATGTTATTTTTTTACAATATACACTACAGTTCAAAAATCTTTAAATGATTTAAAAAATACATATTACATATTATGCTCACCCTAGGAGCTGTATTTATTTGATCAAAAATATAGTAAAACAGTATTAATGTAAAATATTGCAATTTAAAATAACTCCTTAATTTTATCTTTTTTAATCTGTCACATGATCTTTTTCAGAAATCATACTTTACCATCACTTTTGATCAGTATAATGCATTCTTGCTGAATGAAAGTGTTAATTTATTTAAATAAATAAATAAATACATAACTCTTTAGTCTAGGGACCAATTATCGCTATTAACTAGTTACTTATTAGCATGCCTATTATCATATTGGTTGTTTATTAGTATTTATGGTTGGACTTTATTTTAAGGTCCAATTCTCACTATTAACAAACCATTAACTATGACTTTTGCCTCAATAAACTCATAGTTTACTGTTTATTAATAGTTAATAAGGTAATTGTTAAGTTTAGGTATGTGGTGAGATTAGAAATGTAGAATACGGTCATGCAGAATATGTCCTGTATAAGTACTAATAAAAAGCCAATATTTTAATAATAAGCATGCTAATAAGCTATAGTGGTAATATATAATGGTGAGAATTGGTCCTTACACTAAAGTGTTATTCAGCATGACCATATTCTACATCCACATTCCTTCCCAATACCTAAACTTAACAACTACCTATTAATAAAAAGTAAATTAGAGGTTTATTGAGGCAAAAATTGTAGTTAATGCTTATAGCGAGAATTGGACATTAAAAAAAGACTAATAAATCAATTTAAAAAAATCTTACTGACAACAAAAATTTTGGATACTTGTCTTCCAGTGAAACCTGCTTCATTTACTTCAGTCCCTTTAACTTCTACACATATTATCAAATAATAAATAGCAACAGGTATTCTGTTTTAGACTTGGTATTTCTATTTTATCCTGCTTTTATTAAATCCGTTGAATGTCTGTAGTTCAGGACTGATCAATTTATTCTGATCCTCTCAAACAAGGCAACATTATAATTTAATGAGAACTGATGTAAATCTCCAGAGTGATTTTTCTGTTGTGCCCCTTTGCTATCTCTTTTCGAAATTTCTAATCGGGCCTAAATGTTCCAAGAATTATTCTGATGTTGGCGATTGCCCGTGTCTCTTTAAAATGCAAGATGATTGCAGTAATAATGATCCGTAAAACTGCAGCCGGGAGCCAATTTAACTTAAATACATCCTCTTTGCTTTATCCAGGGAGATTTAGAATCGTACATTACGGTATTAAAACTAGCTTTGATTAAACGGAGTTGTCATGCGTTATCTCTCCAATCAGCGGGATGTGTAGACGAAGGCCCCTGCCCTGAACCTGGCTGACCGGATCAGCCTTTAAAAGGAGCGTTGGGCCGAAATAGAGTTCTAAGTGGTAGGATGAGAAGAGATCAAGCAACAGAGCCACCGGGCTTTCACTCTGCACCGAGAAACCAGTGAGACGACGGGAGGAGGGAGGCTGAGCGTGCCAGGGGGTCTCTAAGAACTCCTCTTAGAGATTAAACAGTAGATGAAAGAGGATACGCATCGCTAGCCGAGAGCAACATGTGTCACAGACAAAAGCAATCAATCGTGTTTTTCCCCTCACCTCACATCCCAATAAGATTACATCAATCAATAGACTCTCTTATGAGTGATTGGATTCCGTCCGAGATTGGAGTAGAGAGTTGGAGGGGAGGAGAGAAACGAGAAGCTCAATTTTGCCCAATGATTAAAGCGGACCCAAATTGCTTTGATAACATCAAGGACTTTGTGACGGGGTCCAGAAGGGCAGTGTGTGGAGCAGATAGAAGTTGGCGCCTGCGTGTTGTGGGAACGAGGATGACGCGTCACCTCGCGGCACAGAAACTCTTCACAAACTTCTCTGATATGCTGGTGGAGCGGTGCATTGTTATTATAGGGAACAAGTCTTTCTTTCAGAAGTACAATGTAGAGTTTGATCACTTCCCTATTGGAGAAGAATCATGCTGGTGTTCTATTACGAGAGCATATCCACTCAGTTCTTATAAATCAGTGGTTCTCAACTGACTTTGCTGCAGATTTTATATTGAACATCAAGTGGCAAACCAACACAGTGCAGCATTTGTTTGTTATATAAAGTAAGCAATAGTTTCTTTAAGCTGTTATAAAGATGAGTCCTTTGCACAATCTGACTCTGCTTTAGCCTAGATTTAAACTGCTCATTTTGTCTGGCCAGAGGAGAATGACAGTATTTCAACAAACTATTTCCCGGTCTAAATACTGTAAAGCAGATATAAAGCCACCCATCTTTATATTAAGCTGATGTAAAGCTGCTTTGAACACAATTTGCATTGTTAAAAGGGAAATACAAATAATAGTGATTTGACTATAATCAGACATTGAAATGTATTAACGTTACTATAAACTGCATTGATCCAACAATTAGTACAATTATTAACGAGGTTAACTGGACACATAAAATGCTACCGGTCAAAAGTGTGGGTTTGTATTTATTTTTGTTGTTTTTAAAGTTGCTTATGGTCACGGAGGCTAAGTTTATTTGATCAGAAACAGTGTATATTGTAAAATAGTATTACAATTTATAATAACCGTTTATATTTATTGTAGTTTAAAATGTATATTATTCAGAAATCATGCTAATATGCTGACTTGCTGCCTTAAGAAACATGTTTTTTTATTATTATCAACGTTAAAAACGTGCTGCTTAATATTTTGTGGAAACCAGGATCCATTTTTTTAAGGATTCTTTGATGAATAGTAATTTCAAACGATCAATATTTATTTGAATATATATATATATACAGAATATCAGGTTACGACCCTCCAGTTGAGACCTACTATCAAACAGTTTCCCACTGGAACAAGATGTCATCACAAAATGTAGCAATTCAGCAAGCATTGAAACCAAAAACAAAAAAAGTGATATTATATATAGTATTTATAGAACAAATTGTTCTCAGTAGCCAGAAGAAAGACATACTATTTAATTTCTTTATTCTGCTGCACTGAAAGAGAAATTAAAAGTATATGTATTCATTTTGAAAGGTTACTTCCTGTTGAACCGCCTATGATGATTGGCCATTGTCAATTTGAATTCCAATTAAGCCTAATCATCGGCCCGTCTGTCTGCTTGGGTCTGCATCACTGAGCAGTGTTTTAATTCAAAGATGTTTAACCGTGATACACAACAAATGCTACAAAAGGTTCATTAAGGCAAAGTAATTAAAGAAGTAAATGGCGAATCGGGGCATGTTCTGCTAATAAAATGCAAGCCTCCCATGGCTGCCGCAGGTCCTAAACTTTCCCCCCGCAGGAAACCAGAGGAGTCTCTCACTCTTTCTTTATTTGCCTGAGCGAGGGATTCATATGAAATCAATCGGCAACTGTGTGCAACAATAGCTGCGTGCTCATTAGCGCAGCACACACGCACTCCTGGTCATTTGTCTTCTTTTCACAAGGAAGCCTGGAGGTGATTTAAATTCCCCTTTCCTGTGCAGATATGCATGCTCAGCCTCTCTATATGTGTGTGTGTTTGAGTGCACCGCTGTGTGCGTTTTTACTCGTAACCTGTCCTCACATCTGCTCAGACAAAAGAATGTGCACTTGAGGTTGCGTTTGTAATTGTAGTTGTCATTTTGCTTTGTGATATCATTGCCTGTCTCACGTTTGTTTTTTCACCTTGATGATATTGCAGTAAATTGTACTTTCGGGATAATTGATGTTTGTGTTGCTTTAATGATTTTCCTTAAATAATTATTCTGGGTTCAATGCAAGTTAAGCATAATGGGCAGCATTTGTGGCATGCAGTTTATTAGTATAATGAACCACTTGACCCTCATTTGCTTAAAAAAACGACACTTACAATAGAAGTGAATGGGATAAATCCAAAAGAAATACTCAGTAGTGCAGCCACTATATGAAAACAGTACACTTACTAACCAGTTCTGTTATATAAACAGAAAAGAATCACTGTTGTAAATGTATATATGTAGGTTTAAATACTGTGTGTGTGTGTGTGTGTGTGTGTGTGTGTGTGTGTGTGTGTATATATATATATATATATATATGCACATCACACCTCTGTTCATCAATTTGCACTGGCTACCAATAGCTGCTCGCATTAAATTCAAGGCCATTACTGTTTGCCTACAGAACCACCTCTGGCTCTGCACCCCTTTACCTAAATTCATTACTTCAGACTTATATGCCCTCTAGAAGTTTGCATTCTGCAAGTGAACAATGCATTACTGTACCATCCCAAAGAGGCACAAAATCACTTTCACAGACTTTTTCATTAACTGTTCCCATCTGGTGGAATGACCTGCCTAACTCAATCCGAGCAGCTGACTCCTTACCCATCTTCAAGAAACGGCTAAAAACACATCTCTTCCATCTTTATTTGACCCTCTAACTCTAGCACTCTCTATTCTAAATTTATTTTATCTGATCTGTCTTCTTTTTTATAAAAAAAAAACAGACACATTTGACCCTCTATCAATTGCATATTTATTATCTAACTGCAGAGTTGCAAGAAGAAAGCCACTGTTCTCCAAAGAGAAAATTAAAAAAGAAAATCTCAACAAATTAGAATATGGTGACATGCCAATCAGCTAATCAACTCAAAACACCTGCAAAGGTTTCCTGAGCCTTCAAAATGGTCTCTCAGTTTGGTTCACTAGGTTACACAATCATTGGGAAGACTGCTGACCTGACAGTTGTCCAGGAGACAATCATTGACACCCTTCACAAGGAGGGTAAGCCACAAACATTCATTGCCAAAGAAGCTGGCTGTTCACAGAGTGCTGTATCCAAGAATGTTAACAGAATGTTGAGTGGAAGGAAAAAGTGTGGAAGAAAAAGATGCACAACCAACCAAGAGAACCGCAGCCTTATGAGGATTGTCAAGAAAAATCGATTCAAGAATTTGGGTGAACTTCACAAGGAATGGACTGAGGCTGGTGTCAAGGCATCAAGAGCCACTACACACACAGACGTGTCAAGGAATTTGGCTACAGTTGACGTCAGAGCCGTCTTACCTGGGCTAAGGAGAAGAAGAACTGGACTATTGCCCAGTGGTCCAAAGTCCTCTTTTCAGATGAGAGCAAGTTTTGTATTTCATTTGGAAACCAAGGTCCTAGAGTCTGGAGGAAGGGTGGAGAAGCTCATAGCCCAAGTTGCTTGAAGTCCAGTGTTAAGTTTCCACAGTCTGTGATGATTTGGGGTGCAATGTCATCTGCTGGTGTTGGTCCATTGTGTTTTTTTTTTTTTTTTAAACCAACTTCACTGCACCTGTTTACCAAGACATTTTGGAGCACTTCATGCCTCCTTCTGCTGACCAGCTGTTTAAAGATGCTGATTTCATTTTTCAGCAAGATTTGGCAACTGCCCACACTGCCAAAAGCATCAAAAGTTGGTTAAATGACCACGGTCTTGGTGTGCTTGACTGGCCAGCAAGCTCACCAGACCTGAACCCCATAGAGAATCTATGGGTATTGTCTAGAGGAAAATGAGAAACAAGAGACCAAAACATGCAGATGAGCTGAAGGCCACTGTCAAAGAAACCTGGGCTTCCATACCACCTCAGCAGTGCCACAAACTGATCACCCCCATGCCATGCCGAATTGAGGCAGTAATTAAAGCAAAAGAAGCCCCTACCAAGTATTGAGTACATATACTGTAAATTAACATACTTTCCAGAAGGCCAACAATTCACTAAAAAAACATTTTTTTATTGGTCTTATGAAGTATTCTAATTTGTTGAGATAGTTATTTGGTGGGTTTTTGTTAAATGTGAGCCAAAAACATCACAATTAAAAGAACCAAAGACTTAAACCACTTCAGTCTGTGTGCATTGAGTTTATTTAATACACGAGTTTCACAATTTGATTTGAATAACTGAAATAAATGAACTTTTCCATGACATTCTAATTTATTGAGATGCACCTGTACACTCACCGGCCACTTTTAGGTACACCTGTTCAATTGCTTGGTAACAAAAATATCTAATCAGCCAATCACATGGCAGCAACTCCATGCATTTAGGCATCTAGATGTGGTGAATATGACTTGCTGAAGCTCAAACAGAACATCAGAATGGGGAAGAAAGGGGATTTAAGGGACTTTGAACGTGTAATGGTTCTTGGTGGCAGACGGCCTGGTCTGAGTATTTACTGATCTACTGAGCTACTGGAATTTTCACACACACAACTATCTCTAGGGTTTACAGAGAATGGTCCAAAAGATAGAAAATATCCAGTGAGCAGCAGTTGTGTGGACGAAAAGGCCTTGTTAATGTCAGAGGTCAGAGGAGAATGGGCAGACTGATTAGAGATGATAGAAAGGCAACAGTAACTCAAATAACCACTCGTTACAACCAAGGTATGCAGAATACTGTCTCTGAACACACAACACGTCGAACCCTGAAGCAGATGGGCTACAGCAGCAGAAGACCACACCGGGTGCCACTCCTGTGAGCTAAGAACAGGAAACGGAGGCTACAATTCGCACAGGCTCACCAAAATCGGACAATAGAAGATTGGAAAAATGTTGCCTGGTCTGATGAGTCTCAAATTCTTCTGCGACATTCAGATGGTAGGGTCAGAATTTGGCGTAAAGAACATGAAAGCATTGATCCATCCTGCCTTGTCTCAACGGCTCAGGCTGGTGGTGGTTGTGTAATGGCGTGGGGGATGTTTTCTTGGCACCCTTTGGGCCCCTTGGTACCAATTGAGCATCGTTTAAATGCCACAACCTACCTGAGTATTGTTGCTGACCATGGCCATCCCTTTATGACTACAGTGTACCCATCTTCTGATGGCTACTTCCAGCAGGATAATGCACCATGTGACAAAGCCCAAATCATCTCAGTCTGGTTTCTTGAACATGACAATGAGTTCACTTTACTCAAATGGCCTCCACAGTCACCAGATCTCAATCCAATAGAGCACCTTTGGGATGTGGTGGAACGGGAGATTTGCATCATGGATGTGCAGCTGACAAATCTGCAGCAAATGCGTGATGCCGTCATTTCAATATGGATCAAAATCTCTGAGGAACGTTTCCAACACCTTGTTGAATCTATGCCACGAAGAATTAAGGCAGTTCTGAAGGCAAAAGGGGATCCAACCCGGTACTAGCAATGTGTACCTAATAAAGTGGCCAATGAGTAATATATAGATTTTTATAGATTTTGTTTAATGATGGATGAGTCAAAATTACTTCTTGTGGCAATCAACATTATGCCACTAATGCATATTTTCAACCCAAACATACCTTTAATAGGAAGAAAAGCTTTATTTGATCTCAATTAGAATATATCATTAGATAAAAAATATTAGCTAGAATATGCTTAAAGCCAAATGCTTTATACAGCCTTATGCTAGACCAGTTCATGTTAGCTGTTTGTCTCATTTAACATATCTTTTATGGGAAAAATTATAAAAGAGTAAGGCATTTGTTCTCGTTAACTATTCCACTAACGAGTGAATGGCAGCCGTTATTGCAAGGTTTAATGGGATATGAGCAAAATTCTGGGAATCTTTCCGCAGCAGGATTTTTTTCCCCTTTACCCACTCTCTCTCTTCAGAGGAGGATCATGTAATGGAGGCAGCTTCGAGTTGACAGTTTGTTGCCGAGGGCAAGCCGTTTTCTCATTGCTCTGTCACAATAAATATATGGATTAGAAATGGGAAGAAACCGTGCATGCTGAGGCACAAGTAGTATGCACCGTTTAAATGAGCTTGTGAATCGACTGCTGCTACAGTCTTATATTTAAAAAAGAGATTAGGTTTGTGTTTGTTGAGGGAAATTAACACGTTTTATATTTTTCTCATGCAACAGAATTGTCAGTATGATTCACTTGAATCATACACAACTATACTTGCAGCTGGTTGCAGTTTTTAGCATAACATTTTGGTAACACTTTAGTATAGGGACTAATTCTCACTATTAACTAGTTGCTTATTAGCATGCTTATTATTAGAATATTGGCTGTTTATTAGTATTTATAAAGCACATATTCTGCATGGCTATATTCTACATACGTAATCCTACTTAATACCTAAACTTAACAACTACCTTACAAACTATTAATAAGCAGCAAATTAGGAACTTATTGAGACAAACATAGTTAATGGTTTGTTAATAGCAAGAATTGGACCTTAAAATAAAGTGTGCCAACATTTATTTTACATTTTTTGTCCACTAATGATGTTAGTCAAGGTTTTTTGCTGACTATTTGAATTAAATAATTTGTTTTATATTGTCACTTTTAGCAGGATACGGCTCAGTTGTAATTAAAATAGCTGAATAATGATTAGGGATGTAAATTTGGCCAGCTATATATACATTTTGCTATTGGTTGTCAAGAAAAACCTGGATTAAACCCCATAAATTAGATAACATTTAAATCAAATAGCTGAAAATAAAATGATAAAATGGTAATGTTGTGAAATAATATTGCCATTGGAAAAGACATTTGCAAATGTATATAAAAAAGAAAACAGTTATTCCTTTAATTGTAAAGCTAAATTTTCAGCATCATTAAGCCAGTCTTTAGTGTCACATGATCCTTCAGAAAGCATTCTAATATTCTAATTTTGTGCTTAAGAAACATTTATTATTATTATAAAGATTGAAAACAGTTGTGCTGCTTAATATTTTTGTGGAAACTTTTTTTTCAAAGAACACTTTTTAAAAGTATTAATTTCCTTACCTGTTACGAATCCAGCGTCCCGCCGGCGGGATCCCTAGTGGTGTTAGGGGTAAAGTCGTCAGAAACAAAATCTACAAAACAAAAGCTGATTATATCTTTAGAAAGCTGAGATTCTTGTGTTTCGAACGATGCAAACCATTTTAAGATACAATCAACACAGCAGCTACCATCAGTGTCTTTGTCAGACCACCAACAACTAAATAAACAACAATAAGACTGAAGGAACTCCCCTATGAAGCCTCCTGATAGTCCACTGATACATAACATTTCAACATAAATGGTGTTGTTACACTGTAAAGGGTTCAGGCTATCCAATTCAGTACAATATTTAGTCCATAACACGTGCATTTGTTGATAAACATCCACGGAATGTAGCAGTATCATTTCAAATTAGCCGACGGAGCTATCAATTCTTCTGCATTTTCTATAATGTAGCATTTGTTTACATAGCGGAGTTTCTGATGTCAAAATGGCCGCTGAACTGTGCCCTTTAGTTTAACACATTATTTGAGCCAATAGGTGCATCTTAGAGGGGTCTACAGTTAGCGCTAGCCAAAGAGCATCCAGCATTGGAGATGGGGCCGCCCTATTTTGATGGACAGACTAGGACAGTATATCGATCCAATTGCATTAGAGTCTGCAAATGACTGTCGTATCTGATAGCCAATGAGTTTCTGAACAGATGGATTTGACGCATTAGGGGTCGGCTCAAGTTAGCATGCACTAATGTTTGTGCGCAGAGATTACAGTGACCAACGAGTCGAGTGCGCAAACATGCGCTCCGGGGATCACAATAGGCTAATTATGGCAAATAAAGAGAACAAGAAAAACTAACTTTAAAGTTGTTGAACAATGTGCTCGGCATGACAGAGATGACATTTTTGATGAAGAGAGCAATGTTTCATCCATTGAAGCAGAAGGGAATGTGTGTGAATGGAGGATACTTTTTGGAGGCAATTTTTTTATTATTACACTGTATAATTATATTTATATATATATTATACATCTTATATATTTTACAGTATATGTTGAGGAATTTGTTTGTTTTGAGATCTTTCTGCGTGTGTGTGTGTGGGCATGTTTATGTGGTTTATGAGGACACACATTTGTATAATGACATGGGTATGACATAGGTATTACAAGGAGAAGGTAATTTATGAGGACATTTTCAGTGTCCCCATAATTTAAAACGCTTATAAATCATACAGAGTGAGTTTTTTTGAGGGAAAGTTGAAATGCACCGTCTCCTGTGAGGGCTACGTTTAGGTGTAGGGTAGGTGTAGAGCAATAGCACATACAGTTTGTACAGTATAAAAACCATTACGCCTATGGAGAGTCCCCGTAAACCATAAAAACCAATGTGTGTGTGTGTGAGTGAGTGCCTGTCTCTGTGTGTGTGTGTGTGTGTGTGTGTGTGTGTGTGTGTGTGTGTGTGTGTGTGTGTGTGTGTGTGCATGTTTATGAGGACACAAATGTGTATAATGACATGGGTTTGACAGGTATTACAAGGAGAAGGTGACTTATGAGGACATTTTCAGTGTCCCCATTATTCAAAACGCTTATCAATCATACAGAGTAAGTGTTCTGTGGGGAAAGTAGAAATGCAGTCTCCTGTGAGGGCTAAGTTTAGGTGTAGGGTTGGTGTAGGGCAATAGCACATACAGTTTTTTACAGTATAAAAACCATTACGCCTATGGAGAGTCTGCGTAAACCATAAATATAACACCAATTTAAGAAAAAAAACTGAAATGAAATATGATATGTATAGAAATGTAGTAAAACAAATGTAATTAGATTATAAATTATAAATAGATATGTTATTTACAAGTGTACACATTTTGGATTCTATGTATAAATGTAACTATAATGTGTTTTTGCTTCAGTTACTATGTGTCAGCAATTATTGACAGTGAATCTGGAAGAGAAATTTAATAACTCGAAGTCTAACCTTTCATTAGAGCCCAAAATTATGACTACATTAAAGGATTCAAGAATTACAGCATTTTATTTGTCGTTGGTTACAAAGGGTCATTTGGAGTCTCCAAGTGTCTTTTTTTTGAGAAGCGCCTAGACTTAAACATGTGTAAAACACTCATTTTCTAATATATTGTTTATCAAATGGGAAATTTGGCTTGGTAAGGCTTCATTCTGTGATCCCATTGCATTTTCCAGCTCATAGCTCCCAGCTATAGTCATCTGCAGGCTTCTATTTACAAAAAAAAAATGTAGGCAGAATGTTTTTTATTTTTTATTATTAGTGTGTTCAAAGTGCTATTACTCCATATCAGTAAGACTTACAGTGATTCTGACTGTTGAGAAACAAACCTTTCAAAAGAGACCAAAAACCATGCATATAATCCAAATGGTCCAAGAACAGCATGCAATTTACTTTGGGTATGCCGTTTGTAGGTGTTTTAGGCTAATTTTACAGGAATCGAAAAGGGTAAAAATTGCTACTTTTGAACAGTGGTTGTATATGTTCAAAATCATGGCTATAGTGAGACAGTTTTTCTGCTGAACCTATATAAATAATCTTTACACTTCTAAATAGTGAGACTTCTCTGTATCCCTTATTGTGACACAATAAAACAGCTTGAATTGTAGTAAGTGAGTTAATAGGTTACGCTTATGTCTTAGGAGGTTCCAGACTACAGTAGTTTTGATCCAGTAATTTGTGAATGCTTGTCTTTGGCTGCCCTATAGCAGCTCTGCCAGGGTTGGCATGGTAACCACAGGTGAGAGTCGGCTCATTCCCTTTTGCAAAGGCACCTTGAAGTGCTCCCTTAGGACTTGAGACGTTTATTTGGTTGCTTGATCAGAAGCAGTGTGAAATATGCTATGTGGATATGAGCAGCAGGAGTCATTGTTGGCTTTTTGATCTTCAATCAGACTCTTAATGGCAAGTAAACCTGTTGAACATCAATATTTGCAAGTTTTTGGTGTTTCTGCCATTACATATCCTTAATAAATGAGGCTAATAAAGCAGAAACAAGAGCGTGTTTGACCTCTCTTAATGATATGCGGTACTAATGACCAAAACACTACATTGATGTGATCAGGTTAGCCATTATATGCTGTATTATAGGTGTTCGGTGTTGACAGAAGCTGTACATGTGTCTTCGGCATGAGACACTCTGCTCATTAGCACTGAGCCGCATGCCTGTCCAGTCCTTTAATTAGCATTTGAAGTCTGTGATGGGCCTGAGTTTGAAAAGGGCTTCCACGTCACCCAGCGTTGGGTTCGGTGACACCAAGAACAACCTTTCCTCCGCAAAAGTCTGAATGTTCCCGCTCACTCACCTGGCAGAAAAAATATGGCATCTGTTCCTGTCTTTTTCTATGGCCTCATCCTGCGGACTCGCTGATAAGACCACCCCTCCCGTCCCGTAATGGAGACGAGGATGGAGAATGGGCCTATTGACCTCCCAGGCTCTTATCGGCTTTATCTGATTTACATTGCCAAATCAGAATCTACTATATTGATTACAACGTAATTAGTTAATTATGGACAGGAAGGAGAGGAGAGCATGGACTGCAGGGTGAAGGGCATGTGGCTTAGAAGATACACCTTATGAATGTTAAATGAGAGCTGAAATTCATGCTCTGTTTCTTACAATAGTCTTATGAATGTAGATATATGGTTAATATGTTTTGACAGCTGTCATTTTAGCATGTTCATTTAATGCAGTTAATTATTCAAAAAGTAATACATATGTGTATATTTGTGACCATGGACCTTAAATATAATTTTTGTTCGGAAAGTTTTTATAAACTATATAAAAAAAAAAATTGTATTATAGTATATAGTGTATATATAGTTAATGTTATTTTCTATAAATAGTATGTACTTTTAACATTAAGTTGTGTAGATTTACATTGTGAATAATGCGATAATTATGAACAAAAAATGTATTAGTAATGAAAATAATATATGTGTAAATTAACAATTCTTTTATTTGATCAAAAATACAGTAATATTGTGAAAAAAAATCGTAATATTTTGAAATATTGTTCAAATATAATGACTTTTAATTTGATTTGAATATATTTAAACATGTAATTTATTCCTGTAATTGACAATGCTGATTGGCTGCTCAAGAAACATTTCTTATTATCAGAGCTGAAAACAGTTGTGCTGCTTAATATTTGCTGGGTTATTTGATGAATATAAAGTTCAAAAGAACAGCATTTATTTAAAATATGATTATTTATAACCTTATAAAAGTCATTTAAATATTTACTGTCACTTTTGATGAATTGTTGTTGCAGACTAAAAGTGTTAATTTCTTTAAACAAAATTGATGTTAAAGTTAAAATGTTACAGAATTTTCCATATCATGAAACGTACAAGTCAGCAAATAATAGATACATAAATAAACATTACTTTTTATCACTTTGTTACCAAATGTTTCTATCATTGGAGCAATTTGAACCTCTTAAGGTTCTCAGATATGTAAATGGGATCATTAATTCATGTAATTAATCACTGTACCATGTAATGAACTGTTTTCTGAAACTAATGTGAGATGGTCCTGCATACTTCTGACGTTGTTGAATTTTGTTTTAACTAACAATATTCGGCACTTTGAACGACTGCAGAATAGTATAATAATCGAAGCAAGATGGAGGTCTTTTACGGTCGATGTAATATCGGATAGCAAGAGACCGTGGATGAGCAGACCTATAAGTAAGGACAGAATCTCAGTGTCTTTCTTGACACCTTGACTCCAGAATAAAAATCCTATAGAGATTTATAGACAGGATGAGCTGAAACTCATTTCAGCAGGACCAAACGAGCAGCGTGTTTTATGATGGCTGTACAAGGCCGTGTGAGAGGTTGTGTGCCAATGTGTTTTGAATCTATTAAGCATCTGTTACCTGACAGCAAATGGCTCTGTCACCATCTATCATACCTGCCTGGTTAGGACCACACTGGCCTCTTTGCAGGGTATAAGCAGATTGCATGCGTGTGAGTGCACGACGGCACCGCAGCTGCATTTTAGTGTATTCCGCTGCTAATATGCTTCCTGTTTTCCTCATAGGTGTGATGAGTGTCAGCTCTGTTACCACTTCAGCTGTCTGGACCCTCCCCTGAAGAAGTCGCCCAAACAAACCGGCTATGGATGGATCTGTCAGGAATGTGACAACTCTTCATCAAAGGTGAGAGTCAACAAGAATCCCCCTCTACCCGCGTCAGTCATATCCTTACATTCTCCCGGGATTCCAGCTGCATTATGGCACATGGATGGTGCTAAAAATGTTTGAGTTTCACATCTAAAATCTAGTCAGTCGCCTGCCTAGACATCATTTTGAGGCTCTTCTTTATATGGGCACTTCCAATGAGTTCCAAAACGTAGACAGCAAAATGATGGTCCTTTCTAGGGTACTTCGATTTTCACCTATGTCTTAGGGAGCATCACAAATCTTGTTGCAATAAAATCCCAGAATGACTTGCTGCAAGAAAGAAAATCTATTCATGATGACACTCTAATTGAAGAGAAATATTGATTATATATTAAATACTGGACAATATCAACACATTTTTATTCTAATTAAAGTGGACTCTTTCCTTGCCCAAGCTTCTTTGCTAACAAAATAATGATAGATAGATAGATACTGATTAAATAATCATTTGACTGAATAAATATGAATTAATTAATGCATACTTATTTTTGGATTACTATTATAGTAATAATGCATAATTTACTGTTATTACATGTAAAATAAAAAACAATTAACAATACTTTATAATACTTCAAAAATACTCTAACCAGTTGGATCTGTTCCCTGGCTTTGTTAATTGCAGATAAAAGCTAAGCGGATGTTGTTTGAAGATGCAAAAGTGCGTGATAGCAGCAGTGGTGAAAATCAGCTACGCTTTTAAATCCTTAAAACCTTCCTCCTCTAAAAACCCTAAAAACCTTGCACACATGTCAATGGCTCCTTTCCTAAAAGCCACGTTTAGCCGTGTTGTTGAGTTAGACCTTACCCAGCGTTGATTTGTTCATATTATTTTAGGAAATTGGTGAGTGCATTCACGTTTCCCCAAACATTTAATTTATATTTCTTATTGAATTACGGTGCATTCAAAGGCAGCATGTCTTCTTGGAAACCTAATTAAGTTAATAAATGCATCTGCTTTTCCATTTATCTTTAAATGGACAGTCCTGCTAGCCAGACTCCAGCGGCATGGAAAATGGGGGTTAATTGATGTTTGCTGAAGAGAAAGTAAAAGATGAAAAAATGATGGTGGTCTGACTGCTTGGCGGAATGAGTAACATGAAATTATTGCTCAGGATTAAAATGAAAAGGTTAAAGCACAGAGCATGATGATAGAATGAGAAATGTAGAAACTGCCAAATACTCTCCTGTATATAACAATTCGTTACATTTATATAGTGCTTTTCTAGGCACTCAAAGCACTTTACATTGAAAGGGGGTGTCTCCTCTGTATATGAATCTTAGCCTGGAAATTCTAAGAAGAATGGTAGTGCTATGCTAATAATGGTTGTTATAATAACATGGTACATCTAACCATCTTGGTTGTGATTTAATGATTGAGCCCCTAAGAGTTATTAATGCATACTCGAATTCTACCAAAACTATTCATTTTAGAACTCAAACGAATACTTGACAACAATTGTCATATTTGTGTGTATTTTCACTTATTTTTCCTCTAGGTTTTAGTTAGTATTACAATATTATCTTAAATATTTATAAAGAGATTACTGTTCAATGTGCTTGTGTTGTCTCTGTACAATGCTATCATGATAATACCATTTCCAAAAACATGGCATTTCCATAGAAAATGTACATAAATGCAGTATTACCATGGGGTATGGTATTACTGTGAAGTCATGTGCAAAAATATGGTATTACCATAAATGTACAAAAACGTGGTATTACTGTAATACCATGTCCACACACAGCATTACAATTATAAATGTACAAAATGCATATTACTATGGTGATTATGCAAAAATATGATGCTACAATGATACCATGTGGGACAAAAACACACGGTATTACGATAAATGTACAAACATGTTATTACTCTGATAATATAAAAAACATAGTAAATGTACAGATAAAGATGGTACTACTATGATATCATAACCAAAGACATGGTGTTCAAATTATAATACTATATGATAACATGTACAAACATGGTATTACCATAGTAAATCTTCAAAAAAGCATGATAATATGATAGTAATTGGAAATGTCAGTATGTTTTTTTTTAAAATTGGTTAAAGTTTGTTCACATATATTTGTTTCTTCTGTTCAGAATTAGAGGATAAAATGAGATAAAAGAGCTCCCAGTCTGCTCACAGGAGCCCTTTGTTTCAAATATATGTAAAAGCGCCTAATGTCTCGCTCATAAAATCGACTGATAAAGAATTATGTTCAGGCAGCAGACACCCTTTGTGTGCACTGTGTATCTCTTGTAAATAGGCCTATTATAAGTCTAAGGCGTTGAAGAAAAGCTGCAGATCGGTAACCTGCTGCTACAGAATGAGAGCTGTGCAGTTCAGAACAAAAGTGATGGAAGGATGGCGAGTGGCGACAGAGAAAAGAGCTTTAGACAGTGGGAGGTGCACCAGGGCCACGGGGATTAAACAAGTCTTTGCCTTTAGAATGTGTTCAGTGACAGCCTGCCGTGAGACAAGGCGCTCCCCGGGGACTCGCAGAGACCAGACACAATCCTGTTTAATCACAGACACACACACACACACACTCAGGAACACCAGGCCACACACCTCTCTTTCTCTCTCTGACACACACATGCTGTGCATGGTTTTAGTGGGACCTGCTGTCTTATCTCGCCCGCACTACTGGATTTCTGTCAGCTTTGGATTGTTCTTGCTCCTTCTAATGCCGTTATTTTATACCCTTCCTTCGGCTAAATGGTAAAGGAACGATGACAGAACAAGAAACAGGAAAAGCTCTCCATCCTTTTTTCTTAGCTCTAGCAGCAGTCGACTGCAAAGCTACGTTTACACTGAGAATGCCTAATTCAGATTTTCTGAATTACACAATTTTAAATTGTTATATAATTATACTATGATATATAATTATTATTATATGTGATATAATTAAGAATGCATTTCTATTTTGTATTGTCAATTACCGATGCATACATGTTATTGGTCACACTTTATTTTAAGATCCAATTCTTGCTATTAACAAACCATTATCTACAACATTTGCCTCAAACTACTAATTTGCAGCTTATTAATAGATAATAAGGTAGTTGTTAAATTTATTTTGGTGGGATTTGGTGGGATTAGGGATGTAGAATATGGTCATGCAGAATATGTGCTTTATAAGTACTAATAAACAGCCAATATTTGAATAATATGCATGCTAATAAGACGGAAGTTAATAGTGAGAACTGGTCTCTATACTAAAGTGTTAATGTGTTATTACTTATTATGATATACTATTTTTATGTTTTATTAACATTTTAATTTTAATTTTGATATTTTTAGCAATATTGTGTGTTTTAATTAGTTTCACATGATATCTCTATTTTATTCATTTCATTTTAGTTATTGTATTACTTCAACTTGAAAATTATTTTAATTACACTGTATTTCAGTTAATTAACACACACATTTTATTAGTTTATTTAAAAATCAAAACTTTGCATTTAAGATTTTAGTTGTTTTAGCATCTGCTGCTTTTATTCACATTTTATCTTTAATATTTCAGTATGTGTGTTCCCAAGTATAACCCATGGCCTTGGTGTTGTTTGCGCAATACTCTACCTGACAGAGCTAGAGAGAAAACAACTGATTTGTATTAGATTTGTGTCATATTTAACTGTTGTGTAAAGTAGCCTAATTGTCTTTTTTGTGAGATTTTATTATGAATCAATTAGAGATCTACCGATATGGGTTTTTCTCTGGCCGATGCCGATATTTAGAAATCAGGGCAGCCGATATATGATGCCAATTTTTTTGGCTGATATGTTTGGCCGATTTCCTTTATTTCTTATATATTTTTTTTTTATCTCATAAAATCTAAGTCAAGTAATAAGTTAAGTGATACATACAATTGCTTAAATTAAAAATGTGTTAAACAAAACAAGCCTCTTCAATCAGTGCATATGTATACAATAAATACACAACCGGTAATAAAAAAAATGTTGTGCACAAAAACTTACATAAAATAATATAATAAATAAAATAAACAAGAGTAGTGTTACACAGTAGCACCCAGCAAAAAACACAAGCCAATAAAATAACCACACTTTTATTGAAAGAAAATTGGACAGATAATTTATTAATATTAAATATCAATGTATTATTTTATTCAGTTCTATGCAACAGAATCAGACATAACTGTTGTTGTTGATGTTTTTGACTAATTATCCAAATAAAGTATAGTCCTGCAAACAGGGTTTTTTCTTTCTCAAAATGCAGCGGAGGTGGTACAATCCTGATCATGTGCACACAATGTACCCTTCAACACTTTTTACATGCAATGCTTTTTAGGTGTTATAATAATTATATCAGTGACATAAAATTGTCATAAAATGATGACAAATGATTTTATTTTCTCTCACGTAATGATTTATTGTTATTTGTTTTTTTAAAGAGCCAAATTAAATGTTTTCTTTTTCCTCAGAAATTCTGTGTTGTGTATCTGGTTATCAAATAAAGGCATAAAACATCAATTTAATTTATCTTTAAATTATTGAAAATTACACTTTTTTGGCAAACAAAGGTAATTTACTATTAAAATTAAAACATGTTAGAAATGTTGTGTGATCATTCCTTAAAAAATTTAGTTTTCATAATTTTAGTAGTAGTAGTAAATTCTGCTGAACATATTTCTGCTGCAATGTCCGGAGCAAGGTTTCATAACCAACTTCACTCACCAAGGCACATGTGCTGTGGTGATGTGACAATAAAAGTGATTTGATTTCATTTGATTAAAAAAAACTGACTTTTATTTTGACGGGTTTTCCGTGAATACCTTTACATTTTTGTGTGTATATGATATGAGGATAGTTTTACTCAAATGAAACGGTGAAACGCTCATGAAGTGACTCGGAGCAGTTCTGGAGATGTTGTTCGTGTATTTATGTCTTCATTGAGATGTCACGCGCGCTTCAGTGTGTGTGTGTGCGCAAAAGGAAAACGCGCGTCTCTGTCATCCATTCATATAGAAATATGATCGCGCACTATGATTTAACGGTCATCAGATCGCGTATATCAGTGGGAAATGAATAGAAATGATGATTCGGTGTAAGGAAACATTAAATGAACATGTATACTAATATAAAAACCCTGGCAAAGCTGTATTATCAGCGAATGTTAGCAGAGCATAGCGGGGAGCAGATCAGTGAAGGAGATTTGACCAGCCTTGCCCAGTACATCTGTACCACAGCATGTCACAGCACAGTAACGCTACTGCAAACAGGAACAAGTACAAGTATACTAACGTTACACAGACATTTTTGTCGGTGCGTTATTTGAGCGGACTTAGCTTGGTGAGCATGAGCGGTAACTGAAGTGGAATGGCAATCTGCTTGCCGCACGAGGCAGCGTCACGTGTTGCTTGCAGACGCGCCTGTATATTAATCGGCCTAATTTTCAGCACAATCGGCCGATGTCGATTAATAAAAAAATTCCAAAAATCTTTTGGAATTTTCAAAAGATCAATCAAGATCCGATCAATCGGCCGTCCTCTAGAATCAATTAGGTGTGAATATTTTTTTAGAGTTGAAATAGACATTCAAATAAATATCTTCAGGTTTTTCAGCTATGGACATTTAAAAACCATTAATGAATTTGGTAGAACAATCATCGTACTGTAAATGTAGACACATCTGACCCTTTCGACAGAAAGTCAGGGTAGATTCAAGGATAGAAGTCCTTTGGCTGTAGCTGTCAGTTGAAACATAATTGATTCCATTATGAGAATAAAAGAGCACTCGAGAGATGAGCACTGCATTCAAGTACTTTAAGTTCTGTAATCTGCCACGCTGTGAACCTCTTTACCTGCGGTTGGTCCGAATGTTTTTAAAATGCCATCTTAAAATGCAGCCAGCTTCATCTGTAATTCTCCTCCTCGGCAAGATTGTGGGGGTCGACAGTAAAGGGGAGGGTGCTTTGGTTTTGCTGCAACGAAATGAAGAAGTAGCTAGCGGTTCAGAAGTGTGGAACTGAAGAGGTGATTTTTATCCCTTCCAGCCTTGACTTCTAGATGTGAGCGGGGGAGCATTAGTGAGAGAGAGAGACAGACCGAGTCGAGAGGTTTGCACCTTGTGGGGCATCTTCTTTTTCAGCCACTCGATCAAAACACAGGGCCTGTTGACAGGCCCACTCCCACTGTAGACCCTAAACCAGTGGTTCTCAACCTTACCCACCGGGCAGCTCTATGGTTCAAGTGTAATTCTCACGGCCGCACGCATGTCATTCACATATTACGTCATCAATAAACCAAGCATATTTATAATATTATTTATAGCCTAAATATTATGATATCTAAACTATTACATTTATTTAAATAAATAAATAATTCTACTCACCATTAATAAAATACTTGATGCTGTCGGGAACCAATTTTGAGAAGTTCTGCTCGAAAGGAGTAACAACACAATGAAGTTGCGATTGTAAGTTGCAGTCTGTAAGACTCGCACGGAAGTGTTACTTGACATGCGATATTACAGAAATTGTGCATTCACAAATGGAGCCTTGTTGATCCAAATATGGAAAGCATTTTTTGAATTGAGTAATCTGAGGTTCCCTCCAGAAATGTTTTGCCACATTTCTGTAATAAGGATGATTGCTGCGTAGTAGTTTTTGGGTGTTTCTTTCTTGCCTGAACATCTTCAAGTGAATGGCGGGGTAAACCGAAAGCCAATGCCG
Source organism: Gymnocypris eckloni scoliostomus (assembly GCA_027564155.1). Classification (NCBI taxonomy): domain Eukaryota; kingdom Metazoa; phylum Chordata; class Actinopteri; order Cypriniformes; family Cyprinidae; genus Gymnocypris; species Gymnocypris eckloni. Next base: position 13,189,269 of record CM050421.1, read on the forward strand.
AAAGTCTAGCACTCTCTTCACCGCTGATGCTGCGACTATTCTTGTTCGAATGTGTTCCTTCGCTGGCATTTTCCACATTTCGTTTTCTCCCTTAACAAATGTGTCCATTCTGATGCTTAATTGTACAGAACGAATGGCTGCTGATGACTATTTGAATTTAATTCTGCCAAAGTGCACGCTTGTACGTGTTCATTAAATGCATAACATTAATTATGTGAGTACATAGGTCTGCTCGTCTGAAAATAATATATGAAAAACAAAATTATTTTACATAACAAAAACATTAGCTTATATTTGTTTAGTACAGTTTTTAATTAATGTATAAACTAAAATGAATTGCAAAAACTGAAAGTTATTTTTTAATTAAGTTCAGCACATAGACTAACATTCAGCATGGTGGGCCGCATTTGGATTCGTGACGGCCCACATGCGGCCCGTGGGTTGAGAACCACTGCCCTAAACCCTTATACATAGGGCCCAATCCATGGGTGTCGATACTGTGTGGTTATCTGTCTCTGTGCGTTTCTCTCACTCATTGCCTTTTTAAAGGTCACCATAAATGGGTTTTTGCCTCTAAGGTCTTGATTAATAAAAATGTTGTTTAAGTTGTTTCTCGGCGGATGATTTGTTGCGTTGAGACGTTTGTGTTATTAAATCACTTAATTGCATTTGCCTTTTCCTCCTTTGCAAAAAAACGATTGTGAGAAAAAGCTCATTTTCATTAGTATACGAGCACGCAGGCGAACAGGGCCAACGCTGGTATCAGTTCATACGTGGCCCGGCAATAAAGGCTTTATTAGTGAGAGTTGAGTTCATTACGAAGGTTGTGTATTTCCATGCCTGCGCACGTCAGATAACCCCCGGCCAACGAAGGCCACATCCCTCTGCTGTCACTTCGGAGCCCTGCCGAATTGATTCGGGTAATAAAATGACAGTCCTGCCACAATATACGAATGGCTTTTAGTTGGAGAGCCCGTTAGGTGGTGGAGAGGGGCTTGTTTGAGCTTTATTTACACCCGTGTGTCACCGCGGCTCATCCTCGTGATAAACGTTTCAACAGATCTGAAGTGTGTTTGAAATGCCACGAGGCGCACCCGACTTGGCCGGAATGGAAATCCCTAAAGGACAGCTTTTGTGTATTGGTAATTTAGTCGCTATCTAGACTCGGGGTCAAAAGCCTCGGTACTGCAGCAATTACAACACTTATGGACATGCATTTGTGGGCTAGCAGGCTGATTGGACAACAAGTAGAGTTTTTTTTTTTTTTTACGCTACTTCTTGACCCTGAGGTTTAAAATGAACTATTTTAAATTACTAAGACTCTTCTCTTGTTTATCTGAGACATTTTAAGCAATTTTATGCTATTTTTTAAATATTTAATTTATTATTGCTTTGAAATTTGAAATTCTCACATCTTTATCTTTAGCGTCCATGCCACTAAAAGTTAAAGTTATTCCATTTTCGTTTACACTTTTTGAAGAAACTTGATGAGGAAAGTAAATGTTGGAATGTGTGCAAGATGAGATTAGGGAGATTTGATGGCTCTGTTTTCAATATTTTTTTTTTTATTTAGAATCATTTCCGTATGATTGGTTTACCAATAAATTATATACAAAATAAATAAGTGTTTGCTTGTGAGGATGGGTACATAAATATAGTCTTGCATTTTGCTTTACAACGTGAGTACAAAAAATTAAGAAATGAATCTTGTCAGTCACATGTAAAATCTTAATGGATGTTTAATTTAATCAATTAAAATGGCTTTATTTCATTAGGTTTACATGAATACATTTTCTCACAAAGAATGATTGAATTAACTAAAAGGGAAAAAATTAATGTAATTGATTCATGTATTTTATTTGTATATTTATTTATTGTAAAATAATTTATTTTGCAGCTTACTACATTTAAATTAAAGTAATTGAAAGTAAACCGTTAGTGGCCCTTTTTAGAAAAAAGTGCAAAGATTATACCCGATTCTATCAGCTTGTACCTTATTTACCACTAAAATGTCATAGTAGTACCTTGTTAAGGTGCTAATATGCACATACGATTTTTGCAAATTTTTCTTAGTGTAGGTTGAGTCCGTTTGAAAAAAAACTGTCATTTGTTTTGAGCCTTTTGACCAGCCTGATGCATCACCACTGACTCCAATAGCCAATAGTGTGGGTTAGGAGGTGGGACTATCTGTTTGCTGACAAGCGAAGTATTTGAAAAACCTGTTTGAAAACAGTCTTTATTTATTTTCTTTAATTGCATTTATTTTAGCTTTAAAATGTGAGACTACGGGAGAAAGTTTTCATTCAAAGCCCCAAATTATGGAATGCACTTCCCTTTAATATCAGAAATGCACCAACTCTGGATAACTTTAAAAAGTGTATTAAGAAACATTTATGTAATGCTTGTTTTTAATTAATTCATTTGTATCTTTGTATTGCACTTTTTGTGTTGTAGTTTTACTGTAGCGCTAGTATACTATAGTAGTAGTATTTGATGTGATGTCATTTTCAGGTTCTTGGGTGATTATCTTCCAAGTGCAGTTGTCAGTCAGTGCCTTGACAGACTATGGCGAGTTAGGCTAATTAACTTAATTAAGTCTCTCACTCAGCCAACTTTACCGGAATGAAAATTGTTAGGGAAACTAAAGACCACTACTTATCAAACTTTAGTTTGCCACCAGACAAGAGCAAGGGCAAAATCACTAGCTTAAAGGGGTCATATGATTCTTTTTTAAAGATCATTATTTTGTGTATTTGGTGTAGCAGAATATGTTGTCATGCTTTAATGTTCATAAAACAAAATTTTCAAATACTGTACATTATTCTAGGTCCTTAATGCCCTGCCTCTCTCAAACTCATCATTTTCTACAAAGTCCCTCCCTCCGACAAGTGTAGTCTGCTCTGATTGGCATTGTGATTGGCCCGAACACCACATGCCGCGTCGGAAATGTAACGCCCCTTTCCATGATCGCGAGCCTCAGCTTTCTAAATGAATGTAAAGACAGTTAATAATGTCCTTAGTGTCACCATCAGTTCAAGCCCGAGAGTGTTCAACTTCTCTCTCTCTCTCTCTCTCTCTCTCTCTCTCTCTCTCTCTCTCTCTCTCTATCTCTCTCTCTCTCTCTCACACGCACATACGCGCAACAGTCAATTGCAAATATTTAAACTAATAACAAATCATACAGTCACTGATTCAAAAGTGCCAGATTGTCATAGCAAAGTCAGAATTACCTCCTCTCCTAGGTTCACGAAATGGTCGTCCATAAAATGCGGTGCTGTTCAACACTACTGCGGTTACTGAAACCATGCCTTATGCAAATATTTCCACATTATGACGTTGACATGTGGGGGCGTGTTTGAATCAGCCATTTTAGAGGGGCGTGGCAAAATCTTAACTTTGATAAAGAATATATATATATATGGAAAACTTGAAATCGCATCGTATGACCTCTTTAATATAAGTTATTCCATTTCTACTCATTGAAAAGTTTGTAGCAGTCTCCTTCAGTTTACCCTTTTACACTGTTCTTAATGCCAGTTGAATAAGTGTTCACTGGGGCTCTGAGAGGTCAGACATAAATAGGGTGAGTTATTGTAGCTGTGCAGTCAGAGATGCAGTCTGGACCAAAGGTTAGCATTTCAAGAAAATATAGCATGATTCTGAGAGAGGTTACCTTGCACCCCTGCTTGCTGGTGAGTTGGATGGAGAGTGTTAAGACATAGGGAAAATCAATGCACCGGAGTCACGTCCATCACCTTAACTAGGCAAGCTGGATGCCTCATGCCCTCTCAGGGGCCAATTTACAGAGTAAATAGGACCCTGGAGATGGCATGGCAAATTTCAGCTGTCCCGTTGGTCACTTTCTTAGCACTTAGTGGGTTTAATTAACTAACTTACAATGTCTCTACAACACAACCAGGGTGGACCGGTAAAACCCTTCAGTGATGTAGAGGCTTTATGATTTGGAAACGCCCAATTTACCACCAAAACCATTAACCTTTGAAATCCGTCCCAGTGCTATTTTTTTGAAGTGATTGCAGCCTAGTTCATTGGTCATTTCTGTTGAACTTTAGACTGCTTGCATTTATGCTCTGAGATCTCAGTATACTGACTATTTTGAAAGGGTGTCACAACATAACTACAGATATATTGGGGTTAAAGTTTAGAAATAATATTCTGTCATCATTTACTCACCCTAAAGTTGTTCCAAACCAATATGAGTTTCTTCCTTCTGTTAATCACTCAAGAAGATATTTTGAAGCATGTGGGTAACCAAACAGTTTCTAGTTTGGTTACCCAAAAATATTTTGCAACTCATAGTTCTTAGAATTTAGTTCGCACCATTTCTCCTCCGCACCATTTTCCTGGTTGCATTTGCACCTGCAGCAGGAACTCTGGAGCAGAGAACAGTGATGTCTTTATTCGTGTCATCTACAAACATCAACAATCTGTGAATGGAGGACGCTATGATCGTAACTAGTTTTATACTGGTAACTGGGTTTTGTGATAACGGAATGGAAATGCACAATGTACCTGGTGTTTCGTATGTGTGTGGCCAATCAGCACACACTTATGTCACTGGTAGTTCCTATAGAACTGCTTTAGACCCTACTTAAATTAGTAGGAGCTAATTTAGTTAGAACTAAATACGTTCCTAGTTCCCACAGTGCGAACACGCCAACAAAAAAAAGAACATCCGCCAATGGCCAAGAGTTATACCAAGACAGGAGCATAATAGCCCTTGAAACATTAGTTAAAGTTATACATTTCTGATTCTCAAATTTAATTATCGAATTGGCTTTCCAGTAGGTGGCAACAAGTAATTTTCTTCATGAGTGAATCATCCAATAATTCACTCATGAATATTCACTCATAATTCACCCACTCACTTTTCAATGAGTAGAAATGGAATAACTTATATTAAAGAGGTCATACGATGCGATTTCAAGTTTTCCTTTCTATTTTGAGTGTTACAAGCTGTTTGTGCACAGATAAGATCCCTGAAGTTGCAAAGACTAAAGTCTCAATAGCAAAGATATATTCTTTCATCCATGACTCATCCAATAATTAATCTAACTGATTCATTCAAACGCAGATTACTTTAGGAATAAAACAGTTGACAGTCTTTTTAAGCGAGATCATTTAGATCATTCACTGAATCGATTTGTTCCAACGCATAGATTCATTCATGAATGAAGCAAATTACTTTCTTTGAGTGAGTCCTTGAATCATTTACTGTATAAAAACACTGGTACAGTCCGAAATTAAACAAGCAACTCTCTTTAAAAAATGATCCACTTAATGATTCACTCGACCGATTTGTTCTAAAACACAGATACATTCATTCTTTATGAATGTCAATAAATCATTCAGAGTTAATTAGTTTGAAAACACAGATGAATTTAGAACACCACTATTTGCATTTTGACTAGTTTGTCCAAACATTGCAAGGTGGTGAGTATTTAGCAACCTGTTTGATAGCAGTCATTATTTTTGCTATTCATATTTTCGTGCCACTAATTACTTTAGAGTGAGAGACCAAGGTTCAAGGTTTCTTTATTTGTCACATAATAAATTATACACGGTATAATCAAAAGTGAAATGTAGGTCAAATCAGGTCCGCTCAGTGGACAGTGCAAAGAATAAAAATTATATAAAAGTAACACCACACAAGAGCATATATATAGGTAAAAAACTAAAATGTAAAACAAAAACACGTTTAATATCCAGAACTCCCAGGTTTATAATTGATCATAGGTGGAGCCTTTTTTATTTTAATTAATCATAATTAGCTACGAGACATAAAATAACCCCAGAAGGTGTGACTGCTTTCTTAGTTCATTGGAATAAGTAGGTGACAAGTAAAATAGCACTTCTCAACCCACCAGACAACAACAGGAGGATAGTAGAGGAGACGGCTTTCCTCTTCACATGCATTATTAATAAAGGACCAGGAATTGCCTTATCACACTCCTTAAAGGTGACATTGAACATGACAAGACCATACAACCCTCGGACCTCGGGTTTCTCAGAATTGTGACGAGTGAATTGAGTCCAAGGCCATGAGTGCATATGCACTGCCTTATTTAATTTGGCTGTATTTGATGGGACATCCAGTATCTACTGACACAGGAAGACTCATAACAACTGTAGCATGTATCCACACCTGCACACACACTAACAGATCTGTTCAAAAATGTATTCTCTCACTCCCATATGCACACGTACCGACCGGCACACTGTTTAACAAATGCAGCCTTAGAAAAGTATTACTGTGTGATGCTATAAATCACATTAATGGGGATCAGCAGACTGCATACTGTTCATAACAGAAAGGCCACACACACATAGTCAGTCTTGAGGTCTCCATTCTTTCCTTAAAGTGATAGTTCCCCAAAAATGAAAATAACTTTGTCATTTAACACTTACTTGTGATCGCTGCAAAGCACATTTTGTACATTTTATACTTTATTATACAATGTTATGCATATTATATTATATATATATATATATATATATATACACATATACACATATGCTGTAAGTAAATTAAAGACTTTCTTTTTACCAGCAGTCATTTGGCTCAAGTTGGTGTAGGTGTTCGCTAGTCTGCAAATGCAGCTCATCTGTTTTCACCTGCGAGTGCTTGTTTTAGTTGCTACTTTATTAGTGTGCTCTTTATTGCTTCTGCTTTTATGGTGGATGTTGTTTAGCTTTTAGTTCGCTATCCATTCATTTGCTGAGAGCCTCCATCCATGCATGTAGCCATGTAACCAATTTTCTCACGGAGTTTGAGCACTTACATTTATTTATGATTTAATATTTCACCTGAAATTGGAAATGGAGAGAAAGTAGCTTCTCTTTTCCGTATATCACACCTCCTCCCCGCAGCATTGGCTCTTATCAGATAAAAAAAGGGGGAAAAATCTCTGGCTTGTGCATTTTACTGCTGATTTAATTAGCCACCTCTTGGTAAGTTCACCTCAGTGTCTGTCACACCTCACTAAAATAAAAATCCATTCTCTTGGAAAAAAGGTAGATTAATGAATGCCCTTTGTAATAAATGAAAATGGGAAGCGCAAATATGCATAGTCATGAAATTTAATTGTGCATTCTGGTGATTGGGTTTTGCACGGAGTGGGAGTGTAGAGAAAAAGGCGATAGGGCCAGAGGTGGCTCAATGTAGCGCGTAACGCACAGCTTCAGCTGCCTAATGAAGCGAGTGTTTATGACTGAATGCAACTGTGTCATATCCACTATGCTGAAACACAGACACGTCCTTGAGTATGTGCTTACAGACCACCATCACGCTGACTTTCTTTACTTGTACTAGATTGCTGTCAGCTTGTTGTACAAATCCAGACATGTAAGTTTGAGTTTATGAAAACAGAAACAGAATCTTTCACAATTATGGCCTTGGTAAGATTTTTTTGTATATTTTCAAAAGAAAACATCTATTCTAAATCCAAACTACAGAAAACCGTAATACTGTAAAATAATATTAAATTTTTTAACAAAATATATTTTTAATATTTTAAAAAAGTTATTTAATTCTGTAAAGGTAAAGCTGAATTTGTAACAGCCACTACATCAGTCTTCAGTGTCACATGATCCTTCAGAAATCATTTTAATATGCTGGTTTGGTGCTTTCTTATTATTATCGATGTTCAAAACAGTTGAATTGCTTATCATCTTTTTGTAAACGGTGATCTTTTTTTTTCAGGATACACTCTAAAAATATGGATTAAAAACAACTCAATTTGGGTTCATTTTAACCCAAGGGCTGGATAAATATAGGACAGAACACATGTTTTATAGATAAAATAAAATGTACACAAATCTGTATTTTACCAAATAACTGCATCAGTTTGATGGTGCTTATATCAGTTCTCTCCTGAAAATGATGCAAAAACCCTGCAATAAATAACTAAATAGCTGGGTTATGTGTGGTCCAGTATCTGGGTAACACAAAAACTACCCAAACACTGAAAAAATTACTCTTTTTTCTCAATATAACGTTTCATTGCTGATAAAAATTTTTTTATTGGATTTCTATCAGTTTACTTAGAAACAAAGTTGTGTTTATACTGTACCAGGAAGATACATCCTCTTCTGAAAATGAGACAATCATTACATTTTTGGAGTTTGCCAGGTTTGTGCCATTAAACCTTTAAAAATATTCAGTTGTATTATTTCAGTTTCAGATAAATTAATGATGAGTTGGTCATTAAGTCAGATGGTCTCTCCTTGTTTAAGTAGGAGGTTCTTGGTTAGAAGCAGTTGCGGTGTGGATCAAAACGTCTGCTGTTCAGTTAAAGTTCTGGTTACGCAAGACTAGCCTTCTCTGGAAGAGTATAGCTTTATCAAATTACACTGACTGGTAAATATTTTTCCACCATCTCTATGAAGAGAGATGGTTAGGAGGGGTCATGAATAATCCCGGGGTCTGATAGCGCTCTCACTCTCTCTCCCCTCATGTCTGCCTGAAGACACCCATTCATTGGTTTGAGCCACAGCGCTTCATTTTCTCTAGATGTCTCTCCTGCTTCCTTACATGCTGCGTGTTTTCATCATCGTTGTGGGACATCAATCTGTCTTCCGTGGAGCGTGCGGGATTGCAGACGCACACTGACACCTATCAAACGGGGGGAGGCCGGAAAAGCCGCTTCTTTCATTTGCACCACATAAAAGCCATATATAACACATGCACAAATAAATATGAGGAAAGCAGAAAACGCGATAAAGAAATTAGTCATACTAATTAGCCCACTAATTCTTTGAGGACTGTGCCAGCTTGATAAAGGATGCTAAAGCTTATTAAAGTAAAAGCAGCATTGTAAATTAAAAAAAAATTCTATGTAGTTTTCTTTCAGCACAGCTTTATTTTAATCCCACTTTATGAAGTTTGCTGCGTGTAGTGTGGGTGGGTGGGAAGAAAAAAGGAAGGGGGTTTGATTGTAAGGCAGCAGGGGTCTCTGACTCAGATGCATTAACACGCCACAGGCCTTTGTTGCCACCTAGGGTCCAGATCACGCTCTCGCTTTTCTTCTGCCTTTCATCGCTTAAACTCTCCCGCACATTTCTCTCGCTCTTTCACATGAGCTGAGGTTTTTGTTTTTTTCTGGGGGGGTTGCCCTTTAAAATCTAAAATGCAATTAGAATGAAGAATGTGGCATTTCATTATCATACATGTATAAGCAGTAGCCAGAGGGCTGGCTGCTGCATGGAGAGTGAATGGCAGAATAAAGGCTCCAGCTTTCCCTGGAGGAGAGTGATGGAGATATCCCACAAAGCCGCTGCCTGTCAGCGTGATCGGGCCCGCAGTGGGCCAGCATCTCCGCCATGTCTCCCTCACAAAGCAAATGTCACACTGTCAGCAAAATGAGCACCCTGACTCAAAAAAAGAGGATTGGAAATTTAAGCTTTATAGAGCGAAGAAGAACTTCACATTTTGAAATTATTTTTATTTTGACATGTATATCTAAAGCATTTCATCTGGTTGGGGATGGACGACGGGTGAGTCCTGTTCTTTTATACCCTATAGCTGTGCTTCTCAAACTTTTCATAAACTTCGATTAAAGCAGAACAGGAAGTACTACCTAGTACTGACAATGTTCCCTCCTTTTGTTCAGTGTTAAGCATACTGTCTCTGTTTAAGCTGAAGGAGCTAGTTCACCCAAACATGGAAACTGTCATCTTTTACTCAGCCTCATTTTTCCAAACCTTTATGACTGGTTTCAGTTGTCTTTTGACTTCCTTTGTATGGACAAAAAATGCAATAATCATACTGTCTAATCAGCATCTTGATATGCCACACCTGTGAGGTGGATGGATTATCTCTGCAAAGAAGTGCTCACTAACACAGATTTAGACAGATTTTTGAACAATATTTGAGAGAAATAGGCCTTTTGTGTACATAGAAAAAGTCTTAGATATTTGAGTTCAGTTCGTGAAAAATGGCAAAAACAAAAGTGTTGCGTTTATAATTTTGTTCAGTGTATTTTGCTGTTTCTGTTGTCAGACAATGTAATGAATAGGAAATATTGACTGAAACAAGACCCCTTGAGACTACATAACCAGCTCTCTTGTCCAAGATGTTAATCTGTACAAAAATCCTGATAATCCAGCCATTGTCTGATGAAATCAAATACACATTGACACATTGATATTGACAATAGGTTTGCTGTGATTTCAGCAATACTTGCATGTAAAATTAGAGAAGCAAGCCACATAATATCTGTTTTAACTGAAAGTGCCGCTCCTCTCCACCACTGGCTGAGCAATGCAGACGCACAGAGAGAGAGAGAGGGGTGCGCGATTGGAGAGCAAGACCTCGCGCACGCGCGGCAGTACCGGCGATTTTCAGAAACTAAATAAGGTTTGGGCACTTTTTTGAAGGAAAAAAAAGTTTGCAATGTTGCTAAGTTGGCAACACTATGCATCACCTTTTCTTCAACTATGGGTTAGGCCACGGGTCAAACAGAAAATATGCACTGCGTAAATCATGCATTAATAAAATTAGTGCCGTTAAAATGAATTTGCGTTAACGCGAAAACTTTGACAGCACTAGTAATTATACATTTATATACTAAGTTATATTAATTAGCTACATGCACTTACTGTAAGGATTAGGGTTTGGTTTAGGGTTACTTGCATGTAATTATGCATAATTGCCCTGCACTCTTAGCAGGGTTTTATTTTTTTGGTTTATTAAGAAAACAAGTCGATATAATAAAAGAAAGCTAGTGTTAGAGGGTCAGATAGATACAACGAAGACAGATCGATAAAACAGAATTAGAATAGAGAGTGCTAGAATTAAAGGGGTCAAATAAAGATGGAAGAGATGTGTTTTTAGCAGTTTCTTGAATATGGGTAAGGACTCTTGGATTGAGTTGGGCAGGTCATTCCACCAGGAGGGAACGGTTAATGAAAAAGTCTGTGAAAATGATTTTGTGCCTTTTTGGGATGATACAATAATGCATCATTCACTTGCAGAATGCAAGCTTCTAGAGGGCACATAGGTCTGAAGTAGTGAATTTGGGTAAAACAGTGCAGAGCCAGTGGTGGTTTTGTAGGCAAACATTAATGGCTTGAAGTTATGCAAAGGTGTATTTCAAAGTTTATGGTAAAGTAAGATGTTGTTTTTTGCAAGAAATTAACATTCATTCAGCAAGGATGTAAATCAGAATATTAGAATGATTTCTGAAAGATCATGTGAAACTGAAGACTGGAGTAATGATGCTGAAAATTCATTTTTGCCATCACAGGAATAAATTACATCTGAAAACATATTAAAACAGATTGTTTACAGGTGAGCTTCCTGTGTAGCTAGTGCCCTATGTCTAGCCATCCAAGAAGTATCTAAGAGCCCTGATTTCAGCCCTGACCCAGGATAAACACTAAATCACAAATGGGCCATGACGTGTGGGTCAATGAGTAAGCGTTTGTGTCCATGTGTGTCCATGGGAGTGTAAAAATCTGAATCAAGGCACTCCATGAGATTGTTAGCATGGACCGGACCACCCTCCCCTCTTGTATCCCTTTTAAATGCTGACTGGCCTGATGATAATGTATGGCGCCAGAAGTAATTGGAAAATTGGCAGGCCTTGTCAGAGAGATTTGGTGGATATCATCGGCTGATCCGGCAGCAAGGTTCATGAGGTGTCATCCCACCGTGAGATTTATATGGCCACACGGGCCGGCAATGGCAAAGTACTCAGAGTTCAGGAAAAGTAACTAATTTTTCATAAAAGCCTGGCTGCATATCAACAGTCATCCACAGACAGAGACAAGACCCATATGGGAGCGACATTGCTGAATAAAGCAAAGCTGTCTGCCCAGATTAACTGCTGAGGCAGCTCTTCAAGCCGTATATTGATGTGTATCACAATTCTGATGCTTGTATGTCTGGAAATTAAGCTGCCCTAAAGTTGTTTCCTTATACTGTGGGCATACTTCATTACAAAGCTATGACTATGTAATGATTGGGTTATTACTGTGTAATTACTATGTTGTTTAGCATGTCTTGAATGTAAATCTATTAGGAGCTTTAGGGGACAATGGATACTTTTAAAGAAGTTGTCTGAAAAATTAAACTGCCTAAAGTAGCTTTGGTAACACTTTATTTTAATGTGTACTTGTTACGCATGTTACATGTAATGACTATTTTAATACCTCTAAGCCAAACCCTAAAATAACCATATTTTAAGTAAATTTTGTAAATGTATTTAATATTACTCAGTACTTAAATGTATAATTACATTCTAATAAGGACACCTTAAAATAAAGTGTAACCATAGATTGATATACATTGAGAACACCTTTCATTACAAGGTTATTAATATGTAATTACACCTTAAATTACACGGTTATAATCAGATTCGTTTCTATAAATGTATTAGGAGCTTTAAGGAACAATAGATGTTTTTAATGAGATGTCGTCGTTGATGCTTTCTGTAAGTAAAGCCATGAATCATCATGCACTTCTCAGCTGCTTTGAGTGTAGTGTGTGGTCAGGGCTCTGCCATCACACATGGCTGTGCGTAGATGTGTTTATTAACCTTTGGAGGAGGGGATAATTGCATCTGTCAGACTCACTTAAAAGCTGAGATGGCCGTCATTTCCTGTTTGTCGTCTCCTCTAAATTTGCAGGTTGTGTAATTGACTCTGGCATGACGTTTGCTCTTTGTTCTTTACCGTAGAAAGCACTAAAATTACCATTATTCAGAGTTAAGCGTAGTATGTCGAAAGTTAATTGGGACTTTTCTAGTGATTTTCTAGCAACATACATCCAAATTAGATAATGTATGCAATTAAAATAATACAATGGATACAGCCTACCTTTTTTGCACATAAAATCGACTAAGATGTGTTTTGAGGTGTCAAGCCATTTGGATATTTTGTTGTTTGCACAATTCAAAATAAAATAACATTATTAATTAGGAATGACACTTTTTCATGTTCAATAACAATGCCAATAAGATATGTTTTTCTTTCTTTTCTAGATTTTATCTAGATCAGTTTAGAATATTTACCTCATTAACTTAACCGCACACTGATTAAATGTGGTTAATACCACACATATGGTTAACACAGTGTACACAACCCCAAACCTTTTTTTTTTAGCATTACATTGGATATCACACCCGATCCAGCAAAAATGTCCATGTTGGTACATTCCTGATTATTATGTGTTATGATGTTGTATGTCTGCTAATGGACCCTGAACTGAGCTGAATCATTTATGAAAATCTTAAGAAGCTATTTTTCACATATGTTCTTTTCACTGAATAGGCTATTTTTTTTCAGGAGGAAGAACCGCAAGAGGTTGAGGATGAGTCCGTGGAAGAGGAAAAGACTGAGCAGGAGATCCCAGACTGAAAATCCTCAACATTACCTCACATTAATTAATCGTCTTGTCAGCGCCATCACCTCATTTCCTGCTGAATAGCGGGATGCTAAATAACTCACAAATTAAATCAAGAGACGTGAACTGCCACTGCTTCACCAGGCTGAAATTTCCCTCCTTTGTTTACCAGAAAAATTATTAAATGACCACAATTGCCAGCTTAACATTTTTAATGCTGTGATCTCTATATATTTTTTCAAAGACTCGATGTATGTTTAAGTCCACCGTGATGAATGCTGCAGATGATCATGATTAGCATATGAGCTCATTTCTACCTTAAATATACTATATGTTTAGACAAAGTTATTTTTCATACACTAACTGACATTTCCCATAACTCATGGATGAGAACATGGTATCCAGAGATTACTCAAGCAGGGTTTCTGGTCATATTTTGTATATACAGAGACTGCACACTATTTGTTCCTGTCCCACCAGCACCCTCTTTGATAATCAGCTTTATAATACTTGCTTTTGTTTTTATTTCATATTTTTAAACACCAATGCATTATATGCATATGAACTTGCATTGACAGTAAAACCGACAGTGGCTTGTGTTATATAAATAATTCATTACTTCCTGATGTAAGAGCAAAGTCTATTTTATTATTTTTTACAAATCTCATTTTTATAACTACAGTATATTCCAGAACATCCTTTATCATTGGCAGTGTTGTTGTCCGCACTCATGTTTGAGGCTATTCTCAGTTTTAAACATTATTTCAGTGTAAAAATAGTGGAACAATTCATCTGCCTCAACACTTGAGTTCAGGAGTCTGTATTTAGGTACTTAAAAAAGTGACCTTTGTAATAAACAATACTTGTGAATTTATAACTATTATTCCTGTTATTGATGCTAAACAACAGTGTTGTAACTATTCAAATGTCAATCAAGATAAAGTGCTCTCAAGAAAGAGCCATTCTCAGGGACCAAAGTGCACTTTCCACAAATAAGGTACAAAATAGCACTTGCTTCTTTTTTCTTTCATTCTTTTTTCAAGTAGTCAGTGAAAGTAGATGATTAAATGTTGATTATCAACCTTAGGATATCAACCCCCCCCAAAAAAGTGTACATTATTTTTAAGAATTTGTTGGGACATTTTACTTTTTTCAGTTTGAATCATTCATTTAGGATGGATTTTTTTATTGTATTGACATTTTTAAAGATTATTATTTAGTGAGATTATTTGTCTATCTACCATGACATGGCTATTTTGTTCAAATTTTATAATGGATGTCATTGTTGAAGACAAGCTGTGAGATGTTGCTAAATATCATTCACTACAACGAACTGAATATCAATTTAACAGCTTATGTCAGAATTAGTGCTTTCAAACGATTAATCGCATCCAAAATAAAAGTTTTTGTTTACATATTTATGTGTACTGTTTATATTTATGAACAGTGGGTACGGAAAGTATTCAGACCCCCTTACATTTTTCACTCTTTGTTATATTGCAGCCATTTGCTAAAACCATTTAAGTTCATTTTTTTTCCTCAATGTACACACAGCACCCCATATTGACAGAAAAACACAGAATTGTTGACATTTTTGCAGATTTATAAAAAAAATAAAAACTGAAATATCCCATGGTCCTAAGTATTCAGACCCTTTGCTGTGACATATATTTAACTCAGGTGCTGTCCGTTTCTTCTGATCATCCTTGAGATGGTTCTACACCTTCATTTGAGTCCAGCTGTGTTTGATTATACTGATTGGACTTGATTAGGAAAGCCACACACCTGTCTATATAAGACCTTACAGCTCACAGTGCATGTCAGAACAAATAAGAATCATGAGGTCATATGAAATGCCTGAAGAGCTCAGAGACAGAATTGTGGCAAGGCACAGATCTGGCCAAGGTTACAAAAAAGTTCTGCTGCACTTAAGGTTCCTAAGAGCACAGTGGCACAACTGAGCTATCGGGGGAGAAGAGCCTTGGTGAGAGAGGTAAAGAAGAACCCAAAGATCACTGTGGCTGAGCTCCAGAGATGCATTCGGGAGATGGGAGAAAGTTGTAGAAAGTCAACCATCACTGCAGCCCTCCACCAGTCGGGGCTTTATGGCAGAGTGGCCCGACGGAGGCCTCTCCTCAGTGCAAGACACATGAAAGCCCGCATGGAGTTTGCTAAAAAACACCTGAAGGACCCCAAGATGGTGACAAATAAGATTCTCTGGTCTGATGAGACTAAGATAGAACTTTTTGGCCTTAATTCTAAAATAACGAAGGAGTGGCTTCACAACAACTCCGTGACTGTTCTTGAATGGCCCAGCCAGAGCCCTGACTTAAACCCAATTGAGCATCTCTGGAGAGACCTAAAATGGCTGTCCACCAACGTTTACCATCCAACCTGACAGAACTGGAGAGGATCTGCAAGGGGGAATGGCAGAGGATCCCCAAATTCAGGTGTGAAAAACTTGTTGCATCTTTCCCAAAAAGACTCATGGCTGTATTAAATCAAAAGGGTGCTTCTACTAAATACTGAGCAAAGGGTCTGAATACTTAGGACCATGTGATATTTCAGTTTCCTTTTTTTAATAAATCTGCAAAAATGTCAACAATTCTGTGTTTTTCTGTCAATATGTGCTGTGTGTACATTTAATGAGGAAAAAATGAACTTAAATGATTTTAGCAAATGGCTGCAATATAACAAAGAGTGAAACATTTACGGGGGTCTGAATACTTTCCGTACCCACTGTATGTATATATTTATATATATAAATAAACACACATACGTGTATATATTTCAGAAAAATGTGTTATTTTGATATATTAAATATATGTATTTATAATATAATTTGTGTGAATATAAAGACATGTAAATACAGGTGCATCTCAATAAATTAATGTTGTGGGAATGTTAATTTATTTCAGTAATTCAACAAAAATTGTTAAACTTATAAATTAAATGTGCACAGACTGAAGTAGTTTAAGTCTTTGGTTATTTTAATTGTGATGATTTTTGCTCACATTTAACAGAAACCCACCAAATCTCAACAAATTAGAATATGGTGACATGCCAATCAGCTAATCAACTCAAAACACCTGCAAAGGTTTCCTGAGCCTTCAAAATGGTCTCTCAGTTGGTTCACTAGGCTACACAATCATGGGGAAGACTGCTGATCTGACAGTTATCCAGATGACAATCATTGACACCCTTCACAAGGAGGGTAAGCCACAAACGCTCATTGCCAAAGAAGCTGGCTGTTCACAGAGTGTTGAATCCAAGCATGTTAACAGAATGTTGAGTGGATGGTCTGAGGCTGGGGTCAAGGCATCAAGAGCCACCACACGCAGACGTGTCAAGGAATTTGGTTACAGTTGTCATCAGAGCCGTCTTACCTGGGATAAGGAGAAGAAGAACTGGACTGTTGCTCAATGGTCCAAAGTCCTCTTTTCACATCCACTGCAAGTTTTGTATTTAATTTGGAAACCAAGGTTCTAGAGTCTGGAGGAAGGGTGGAGAAGCTCACAGCCCAAGTTGCTTGAAGTCCAGTGTTAAGTTTCCACAGTCTGTGATGATTTGGGGTGCAATGTCATCTGCTGGTGTTGGTCCATTGTGTTGTTTTTTTAAACCAACGTCACTGCAACCGTTTACCAAGAAATTTTGGAGCACTTCATGCTTCCTTCTGCTGACCAGTTTTTTAAAGATGCTGATTTCATTTTCCAGCAGGATTTGGCACCTGCCCACACTGACAAAAGCACCAAAAGTTGGTTAAATGACCATGGTGTTGGTGTGCTTGACTGGCCAGTAAACTCACCAGACCTGAATCTATAGAGAATCTAAGAGGAAAATGAGAAACAAGAGACCAAAAAATGCAGATGAGCTGAAGGCCATTGTCAAGGAAACCTGGGCTTCCATACCACCTCAGCAGTGCCACAAACTGATCACCTCCATACCACGCCGAATTGAGGTAGTAATTAAAGCAAAAGCAGCCCCTACCAAGTATTGATTACATATACAGTAAATGAACATACTTTCCAGAATGCCAGCAATTCACAAATTTTTTTTTGAAAACTTATGAAGTATTCTAATTTGTTGAGATAGTGAATTGGTGTTTTTTTGTTAAATGTGAGCCAAAAATCATCACAATTAAAAGAACCAGACTTAAACTACTTCAGTCTGTGTGCATTGAATTGATTTAATACACAAGTGTCACAATTTGAGTTGAATTACTGAAATAAATGAACTTTTCCACGACATTCTAATTTATTGAGATGCCCTGTACATGCAAATATTTTCAAAATATATACTGTATGTGTGTATTCATATATATACACATAATGAATATACACAGAACACATTTTATGCAAACAAAAATTTTAATTTTGGATGTGATTGATCTTTTGACAGAACTAGTCAAAATGATAATTATTTTACTCCTTTGGACAGGCCACAATCTTCATTTTAAGGGGCATACAGATGTGTTTAAATCTGGCTGCTTTTAATGCAATATTAATTTTATGTTATATTACTTTCATCACTCCAATGATAGATGAGTTCAAAGCTGTTTCTCAAGGGTTCAGTGATGCTTGCCAGTGGCCAAACCAACAGAAAAAGTTGTTATCCAGCTCTGTCGTGTCTGTTACTCACAGTGCACGTCATTTAACCATTCCCTCACACCACACCAGCTAGCACAAGTACGTCTGCAAGATGTCTGTTAAAGATTTCTTGATCTGGAAAGCATCTGCTGTCTAAAAACTTCTAACAGACGTCTTTCAGATGTCAGTTTTACATACATTCTAAATCATAAAGACATCTAATAGACGTCTATTTGACACCTAAAAGGAAACGTCCAATAGGCGTCTTGCAAATGAGCAAAAACATTAAAAAATATGTCTTGCAGATGTCAAATAGACATCTCTGAGATGTACGTGTGCTATCAGGGACAGGAGAGAGAGAGAAGAGTAGGAAAGGAGAGAGAGTAAATTGTGATTTCTTTGTATATCTCATTGTCTGGCGAAGCTTCCCCCCCTCAGCCTGTCAGAGAATCTGGCTTGCATTCTGACATTAATGCATCGAGGGGTGTAATTCCAATTTGTTCCAAAGCAACTATTAATTTGCCCATTTCAGGGCCATGCAGGAGGAACCCCTGTAAGGCCACTGAACCATGAAAGACATTATCTGAAGGGCTCTGTTTCTTCTGGGTTTTTTTAAAGCGAAGGATTTCGATTGATGCGCATTGATGATACATCGCTGGTTTCTGCAGCCGTTCGCGACAGACCCCTGAAGCTGAGCGCTCAGCATGCAGCGTGCAGAGTGTGTCATTAGGTTTGTAATAATGGCAGTGGGTGGGCTTATGTCAGAGTGGCCTTCTTGTTCAAGACCCCCATGCCCCCTTCTACAATCTGATTACAACCTCTGCATAATAAAGAGGCCCATGATGGTGACTTCATGTTTGCTCAGCAAGCATACGTTTTAGCCATGAAAACTCAAAAACTTCCATATGTAAGAGTATGTGATGATTTCACTAGATTATGCAATATCAATATGAATCCAGCTGAAGAAATAGTTTTCATGACAGTCGGTCTAAAACGAAGCCAGACATTTTCAATCAGTTCAATGGCAGTTGCTTGGCGAGTGCAAGACATAACTAGTATGCCACTGGTAAGAATTTATAATAAAATGAAATAGATAAAGTGCCCCTATTATGGATTTTTGAAAATGACCTTTCATGCTCTATGTCGGGGTTCTCAAAGTCTGCTTTCATGGGTCCAAATCTGAATTTTCATCAGTGTCAAAGGTCCGGACCGGAACAATTGGTTATTACAAAACTTGTTTTTATTGAACATTCAGTAGCCTACATAGCATGCATAACAAATAAAGACTAATAAAAAAAACAATAAAGTGCCCATTGCATTTAAAATACATTAATAACAGGAGCAAAAGTGGCAAAAAATTTAATTTAAGTGTCTGCAACAGCGGTCGACCGACAAGGGTTTTTCTCTGGCCGATGTCGATATTAGATGCTGATTTTTTTGGCTGATACGTTTGGCCGATTTTCTTTTTCCCCTTCATCTCCTAAAAGAGAGTTTGAGTAAATGGTTATTGCAGGGCATAAAATGGTAATACTAGTAGTATTAGTAGCCTAATTCATTCTTTTTGTTTATGTTTGCAGACAGACACCAGTGTTTTCCACAGACTTGCAAATGCAAATTAATTCTCTGCCAGCAGGAGGAGCTGTTGTAGCGGGAGATATAGCGGTTTCCCTGGTAACGGCTATAATAAAAGTAATGTGCTCAAATGCTACTTTAATCAGGCATTACAGGAAAAACGAAATGAAAATTACATCGAAGCTTTTCAGAAGATGCTCGGTTATCTTCAAAAATACATTCATGTAAAAACACCCGCGCTGCATTTCAATTTTGAAACTCTCAGTGCACAGTTTATTCAACTAAGTATAATCCTTTTGTAAAATCTATTTGTGGCAATCAGTTTTGATATTGTGAGGGGCACCACAAATAAATCAATGAATGGGAAACACTGGACACTGCTCCAAGTCAATGGCCATAATCTAAGTGATAATAATAATAAAATACTAATATTTGCAGTGAAATGCCATCCGATTATCAAACGTCAAACTCACTTTATGGAAAGGAAAAGTTTCATCGCCTGCGCTTTCATTTCGGACCATCTCCAAACAGACATTTAAAAACAAAAAATTGTTTACAAGTTTAACATGCATTTATCAAAGTAGGAAATATAATTAGTGCTCTTGAAATACGAGATGGAGGCGGTTCCAGATTAAATTCCCTCCGGGTCCGGATGCAGACCGGAGTCCAGACTTTGAGAAGCACTGCTCTAAGTGAATGAAAACATCCTGCAATGTTTTAAATCTGAAAGTGCACCGTGTATAAAGTTATTGTCTCTCAAAAGAAAGAGTCGACTCTGAATCATTGAAATGAGTCGGTTTTAAAACGAATCCCAAGCCGTTTCATTTTGACGTCAACATGAATCATTGGCATATTTTTTGAGTCTATCATTGACTGAGCATAAATGTTATTTTTTCTCTAATCTCTTTTTTAAATATGTATCATATTGTAAAGGAAAACTGCTTAAAAAGATTTCAAATAATTATCCCATCAACTTTTATAAAAACAAACACAATATTTTCACATTGAAATAAGCAGCTATCTGCTAATAACACTGATCTTTGCTCTGACAGCCTCCACATCATTCTCAGTCTATCAGTCTGCTTCTAATATTTCCACAGTTTGCTGAGGGAACTAAGACAGTAAAGATTAACTTATGAGGCAGCATGACATTTCGACCAGAGCTCTGAATATCCACAGTTGCTCTCCCTCCTTGTCCCTGGGTTTTAATTGCTCTGGATAACACTTAAAATAACATCACCTTGGTATCTAAGCACCGTGTGGATGACCTTTTCCGGACTGTGTAGTGCTGTGACATCGTCATTTTCCAGCCTTTAATGTATTCCGAGAGTACTCTATTTGGAGGGAACGTTCACAGGGTGCTAATCTCTACCTTTCAACACCTCGTTCCCACATAGTCATTAGAAGAGGGGGGTCTTAAAAGGGTTCCTGAC
Organism: Gymnocypris eckloni scoliostomus; assembly: GCA_027564155.1. Classification (NCBI taxonomy): domain Eukaryota; kingdom Metazoa; phylum Chordata; class Actinopteri; order Cypriniformes; family Cyprinidae; genus Gymnocypris; species Gymnocypris eckloni. Next base: position 13,210,226 of record CM050421.1, read on the forward strand.
ACACTGGAGTTAGACATGTTAATAACTCTCATTTCAAACTGATTGTGCATGGCAAATACTGTATCGAAGATGACAGTGTAAAATGTAATGTGATTTTCTATTCTTTAAAGTTTGTAGAGGTTCGGCCTTACATTAAGAAGGTTCTCTCTGTTAAATAAAGCAGACATGACAGCAATGGGAGTGTTTTAAGCTATTATGTAATTGTTGCCTTATTAGATGCAAGAAAAATAGATTACATCAGTGCTGAATTATTCTGTCTCAAGTGAAGTGTACCTCCATGTTGGGCATTGATTATTAGGACATTTTGCACATTCAAGTTGTATTTACAAATGTATGTGCAGATTAACTAATACATGCCATTTCAAGACTCTATACATTATATATCAGTAATGCTGTCAAACGATTAATCGCATCCAAAATAAAAGTTTTTGTTTACATATGTGTGTTTATTGTGTATATTATTATGTATATAAAGACACACACATTCAGTATATATTTATATAATTTATGTTATTTTATATTAATTATAAAATAAAAATAATTGATATATATAAATGTATATATAAACATTAAACACAAAAGTACACACACATATATTTATATAAACAAAAACTTTTATGTTGGATGTGATTAATCGTGATTAATCATTTGACAGCATTATAGATCAGTGTTTTCGAAATATTTATATAATGTTTATTTGCCCACTTGCAAATACACATCAGCTTATTCTTTCATGTCCTTCTAAGTACTACTTTTCGAGTTATTTTCATATTTTTAGTCTTAATAAAATTACTCCTCAAACATAATTTCTTATAAAAAGACTTTCATCACTTTTCAGAGTTTTCAGCATCTCTGCATTGAGAAGTCCTGTCACAAGGGCAATGAGCCTGTTTGCAGTGTAAATTAGTTTGCTTGTGGGTGTTGACTGCTGACCTGAAGGGAAGAAAATCCTGTGGAAATCTGAGTGAATGAAAATGTTCCAGATCGGCAGATCCTTTCATCTATGACACTTTATGCACCATCCAATGGCCATTATACTCAAAACGGCTTATCGTATCCATAAATAATCTAATAAATCTAGATACCTTTTAAAAGTAGTGAGTAAATATTTGAATTCCAATATGCTGATTATCAATATTGATATTTGTTGTACTTGTAATACTTTTTTGTCAGAATGCTTTGACTAGATTTATTTGAAACTGAAATATTTTATAACATTATAAATGTCTTGACAGTCACATTTGCTCAATGCATCTTTGCTAAAGAAAAAAAAAAGAACAGTAGTGTATATAACATGTTGAAGATTATTTCTAGTACTCTATACTAAATATATAATTGTGTTTACCTTTTCCTGATGTAGGTTACATTTCAGTTTCATTCCAAACACAAACTATATTTGCATTTGCCAAATTAACTGATGTAAATACTGATGCTTTTAAAGAGTCATAAATTATTTCAAAGTTAATTAATCAACAAGGTCACTGCCGGGGTCAATTAAAAATGCCTTTTTGAGGTCACTGAGATGGCAATAATTTGTGTGGTCATTAATAAGGTATTTCATGATGTCAACTCTGACATCAACACAAATCTCTCATCATTGCTAATGCAAATGTGATTTTCAATAACTTGATTTAACGACCACTGTTATCTATAAAATATTGCTAACATGATGGGACCAAGTAAGAATAATAGCAATGACATATTGTCCTGCTCTCACAGACGAGGCAATAAATGAATGAGGTCATCATAAACACACAGGGGAGGTAATCCATGAAGTGACCCGTGAAGTACACGGACCTCTGGAATATGATTTTGATTGGTCAATAATGACATTTTGAATTTGAATATTCAACATGATTATGATGAACTGTATATTTGACCATTATGCCTGGCAACAAGTGCTCTAAACTGTTAGTTTCATTTATCTCTTGTATCACCAATGTGATAACATTTGGGATTACATTAACTGTTCATACAGTGATTTCCACATATATGCACAAAGGACATCTGAGGTTGACATCAGTCAGACAGGATTATTAAATAATAACATTGTAGCACTAAAGTATCTCCTCAACCCCCCCATTGTCGTTCTATCTCATGAGCCTGGCTCTATTTCTGAGTCACTTGTAGTCAAGACGGCAAGGTTTCCGCTGTCCTTGGTCCCTGTAAAATTTACGCCCATGTAAAAAGGTAAATGCCCTGCGAAGTCTTACTGATATAAGCTACTGATTGTCTCCCTATTACAGTTTTATGGACTGTGTGATTTAGATGGACCCAGCATGGCTTCTTATAACTCCCTTTACTCCTCCCAGTCCTTCTGCACTGTCTTTACAGCTTGCTGATCTCAAATGCATTATCTCTTATGACGGTACACACAGTTTATAGGATAACATACGAGAAGTCCTTACTCTGGTGATAAACAAAACTAAATTTACTGTTCAATCTGAAATGAAGGAATTATATTTTCTAGAATTTCCAACTGGGGTATAGATATAAAGGCACTTTTAACTGTAGTGGGTATATTTATTAATCATGTAGTGTCTGTTCTCTGCGGTCGCATCAGAATTCAGTATCCCATGATGTTTTCAAAGCAATAGAGGCAAATGTTGTTATTGCTGCTGTTGTGAGAGCTATTGGATGTGCAAGATAAACATTACCTAAAATAAAATGACACTAGCATGAAAAGTTGATCGTTTTAAAGACCTCACAGGTTTTGAGCTCCTTGACTTCTGTTTCCAAAAAAAAAATCATTATATGTTGAATTAACACATGAAAAAAATAAAATAATAATAATACATTTTGTTGGTTATTTTATTTTTAGAAAATCATATTAATAAAATAAAGTGAAATGCTAAGTGCTGACTTCTAACAGTATTTTGACAACCCTATCACCTATACTTTTTTCAATTTTATAATTTTTATTTTGAATTAACTATAATGTCTTAAATAACATTAAACTAGATTTAATCCATGACAACTCTCGGAAAAGAACCGAACTCCAGTCTCCAGCACGGGAGGCAACAGCTCTACCACTGAGCTACAAGGCAGGATACTCAAGCAAGCTCTGGTCTGAGTAATATCTTCTAGGAGTCAGGTGTCCTTAAACAAAACAGAGGGCAAGACCCTGGCACATAATACTACACCTTATAGCCTCCTTCAGGCCACAGCTCAAGGAAACAACTTCCTTTCAAGAGGACAAATTATGTATTTTTATGTATCAAGTCTTTTACAAAAGGCCCATACAACACAAATACACCTTGTTGGTAAACTACCAAAAATCAGTCTCTGAGTAGCTACGGTAGCTTATTGTTTTACAAGTATTGATCTGATTTGTATTGTACATTAAATAAAAAATCAAGATGATAAAATGTAATATTTTAAGGACAGATGTTCTTATGCAGTGTACCAGTAGTAGTAGATTTAGCTATAGTTTTAGTTGGATTGTTTTTTGAATTGCTAATTTATTTTATGCAAAAATACAATCTTAGTCAGAAGAAACAAGCAAATCATTGAGTAACAAACTGAGGCTGTACGCTGCTGCTTATCTTTAAGCTGAGAGGCACTCACTTTATGCAGAGATGCTATCCCGCTGAGCTCACAATGTGTTGCAAATGCCAGCTCTAATGCATTCTGCATCTGTACCGCACGCAACGTAACATTAGGCTACTTGCCTCTCATGCTCTCCCTCCTCGTCATCCATTAAGCTTTGAGGGGAACATCACTACTTGGGGAAGCATGTAGTGAAGATACCATATCTGTCAATAATAGAGCCTACATTTTTATGATTTCAAGATTGTAAGAACTGGACAGTAGCTTTCAAGGTGTCACGCGCCCTTTTTGTGTGTGGCATGCTTATTTAAATATACGCTGTACTTTTTAAACTCAGTACAGGGTTTTCATCTGGGGTCCAGCTACAGCAAGATGGTTCTAGGGTGTTTATGAAAAATTCAAGAGAATAAGTTAACAGTACAACTGTTTAAAAATAAAAATAGTCTGAAAAGATCTCAACATTATAATTGAATTGAAAAATTTAATTTTCAGGTTTATATATCTAAAGGTAACATAAATGTATTTAGAAAAAGATACATTTACAGATATTTTAACAATTTGCTTTGGCTTCAGTATAATAACAAAACGTTTAATTTAGCATTATTTAATCTTTATACATAAACATATTTATCTACTTTTATAACCTTGGCAACAATAAGTTTGAAAACCTCTGAATCAGTATTTCTTTTTTTATTTACTTTACATAATCTGTTCAAAGGTTTGTGTGTGTTTTTTTATGTAACGTATTAAGCATGGATGCATTGAACTGATCAAGTGCCAGGAAAGATAATAAATATTTATTGAACACTAAATCCACATATTTCTAAGACTGGAGTAACAGCTGAAATACATTACAGGAATAAATTACACTACAAAACAGTTCTATAAAATTCTAATAATATTTTGACATATTATTGTTTTTACTGTATCTTTGATCAAATAAATGCAGCCTTGATGAGCACAGGACACTTACACAAACATAAAATGTCAGCCAGTGATCAACAGGCACTTACAAGTAACTTTGCTTTAGAGTTGCATTCAAAATGCACCTGACTTAAAACTTTTATGCTTTCAATTTGAGATGTTGAAATGTCGTTTCCCAAGACTATATTCAGGTCTATATTTGCAGGAATGCTCCATTATTAAATGGCAGCAGTGTTCTAGCGCTCCCCATGACCTGCCAAGGATAAAGAATCTGTTTACTGTAAATTGCACCCCACCCCCCAAATACCATCTGCCACTTAGAAGGCCGCTGTGTTAGCGCTGGCTAAAAATAGACCTTCTGATTGGCTCCTAAAGGGAAAAGGGCCCACATCACCCAAAAAGCTTCTGGATTTGATGGATAACCCAAAAGAACATTGGCACAGGGTCGCCATCATTGAAGCCGCCTCCATCCGAATCATTTAGCTAATTTTGTTATCCGGGATGAACGGGAAAATAGAAGATAAGGGAATGACAGAAAAAGCTTTTTTTTTATCTCCACAGCACTCTCTAGGGTAGGTTTGCCGGCCCAGCCACTTGTAATTGGCTCATCCTGCCTTCTCTCCAACTCTGTCACTGTGATTTGCCAGTTTGGTGATATGAGGAGACAGAAGTGCTGCTTCTGTGTCTCTTTGCGTTTGACTTTATGGGGTCTGGTAAAGAGTAACAGAGAGTAGAAATGCTGAGATTGATTCAAACACCTGCTATGCAGTAATGGCACAAAACACACTGGCGTTTATGGGCGAAGTGAGAGCGCGGCAGTCTTCTTCTCATTTTCTAGGAGACTGACTCCCCTACAACATCCATTTACACTTGTCATACTGACTATTTCAATAAAAACCCAGAAAAAGTCTGTAGGTGGAGCCATGCTAGCAACCGAGTAGAGGAACTCAATATTTTCTATAGCGAAAAAAAAAAAAATTGAGTGCTCTATGCTGCAATACCTCATTCAATTCCCAAAACATTATGGATAAAACCAAACGGCCCATTCACAACGTCCAGAACAACACATTTTACCTTAATCATAAAACAAAGCACATTCACCTCTGTCCAAAACAACAGAACTTTAAAGTAAGATGAGCACAAAACTTTCAAGATAAAGCAGACTGCTGTTACATCTATAATCGTCTATGGCAGCCGTACCTTCAGCATGGAGATGTATTTAAAGGTCACCAGTGGTTTTACAAGAGCCGTTAATGGTGCCGCTGTGTTTGAGTGAATTGGCTGATCTGTCAGGGAGAGGCTGGTTTATGAGTGGTTGGTTGCCCCCTCCTGTCCTGCCCGTGCACAGAGCTCATTCCAGCTGTAAAGTCCACAATTGCTCCGATTCATCAAAGAATTAGCAGGAATATTACGGCTCTACTAAGGTGCTCTTAACTGATCCAGGTGCAGATAGCAAGAGGGGGCACGTAAGGTGTTCAAATTAGCAGGAATCTCGACATGACAATAGCAGAAAATAGTATAGCAGCACTGGATAATGAAACTAAGCACATTGGAGGATATAGCATAGCTATTGTTCAACAACAACAAAAACTAAAATATTGGGGTCAATAATACTTTGTTTCTGAAAGACTCTTCTGCTCATTTGATGACAAATACAGTAAAACAGTAATGTTATGAAATATGATCACAATATAATATAACGGTTTTCTATTTGAATATATTAAAAATATATTTATATGTCGAAAAAGCTGATTTTTAGTCTTCGGTGTCATATGATCCATCAGAAATCATTCTAATATGTTGATTTGGCACTCAAGAAAAACATAAAAACTTTGAGCAAACATTGAATATTTTTGTGGAAAGCTTGCTACAGTTTTGCATGATAAAAAAAAGAACTGCAGTGATTTGAAAAATATTGTTTGTACTGTCACTTTAGATCAGTTCGATGCATCCTTGATTAATAAATGTATGAGTGATATCATGATCAGACATATCACTGGCCTAGATGCAAATTGAAAAGCTTGAGATAAAGGGAAATGTGTTTGGAGCACAGGAACACTCCGGTACTTTATAAAGTTAATTTAGCATCATCATTTTAAATAAAATCACAGCATGTAGTTCTTGTTCTAGTTGCCTCCTCAGAAAGTCATGGTAAGCATTTTACTTAAAAGTACATTCACTTGTGCCTCAAATAGGTTCTTAAAGTTTCCTAAATGTGTATTCTCAAAGGATTTGCATTATGCACTAGCACAGTTCACTTCATTTAACAAAGTTATCCATAACCTGCAAACCAATTAAAGATTGTAGTGTTTGTTTTTAACCCGTTGCAGTGATATTCATCCATGGAAACAAACTGCTTTGGTCTTTCTGGTTGAAAATACTTTATTTGGAAAAATAGTGCCCTCTCTCACCAAGCAGCTTGTTCTCTAAAGGGCTCATTCACCCGAAAATGAAAATTCAGTCGTAATTTACTCACCCCCATGTTACTCGAAACCTGTCTGACTTTCTTTTCTCTGTAGAACACAACAAATATATTCTTAGAAAGTTGTATATATATATATATATATATATATATATCATTCTCAGAGACATTTCTAAACATATCTTGTATGTTCTATGTTCGGCAGAAGAAAGTAAGTCATACAGTTTTGGAGCAACATGAGAGTAAGTAAATGATAAAAGCATTTTCATTTTTTGGATTAACTATCACTTAAGTATCACACAAGCAAGAGTGCTGTTCCTACAGATCAACAGAAAATTGTGCAAAAGTATGATACTGCTTTGATACAGCTCCTGAGTGAGTACACAAGTACTCACATTTTAAATACAATATTACCAATTCTATTGATTTCATTCCTAAAGAAACCAGGGTTTTGAATGAATCATTTGACTGAATGATTCAATATCTCACTCATAAAGATAGGGCTTGTCCAAATACCCACACTCGCAGTTTTGTCCACTTGAGAGTACATACAGTACATGCAACAGAAAGTGTGTACACAAGACTGTGCCAGGTCTTAAAAATGCCAAAAACGTGCTGCTAGTGTGACCATACATGCCATTTTCACGGGGCACGTACAGGCCAGGATTTCTATATTGCCTAAAATATTCAGGTTTTAGCTGTTTGCTTTGTGCAGACCAATCGTTGTATAATATCCGGGAGAGCTATAGAGAGCAGGCAGCTCTTGACCAGACAACTCCTGCGCAGTGGCGTTTTAAATACAATGTTACCAGTTATTTTGTATTGTTTATTTTGGCTACACGTCCACTTGAACACTAGGGCCAAATATGGGAAATACGTAATGTAGACAAGTGTGGGTATTTAGACAAGCCCAAAGTCCTGATTCAGGTTTGAATGAATTGGTTAAATAAATAAATGAATCAACAACTCACACATTAAGACAGTCACTTGTCCCTACAGTCACTTGACCCCACCAGCATACCAATGTAACCTGCAGAAAGAGTAACTAAAAAATGTCTCCACAAATGAACAGACTGGCAGCCTGTCTAAAATGAACACAGACAAGCAATGTGATACAAACAGTGTCAGACTGTTTTATCAGCACTCTTGGAGATTCGATGACCAGAGTAAACATTACATGATGTACTATGTTGTCAATAATAAGATGGAGGTCGTATGAGCGAGCAATATTTTTTTAAATGAGAGCAGTGCTGTTCAGAGAAAGGGAGGCATATTTTGGGGGACTTGAAGCATTAGGATCCTCTGGAGCTCAGACAATTGGCTGTCAGCATCTCATTGCAATGGTGGGGCTTGTGTTGGATGATTCTGCTTGACTGGCACGCAAAGCCCATCACTCTCACATCTGAATTGCCCACGATAAGGCTTCATTACCATAAGTTTATTTTCTCCTATTGAGGTGGACTGTCTAAAACAAAGGCCAGTTGATTATTTTGCTTGATCATTGTACCATTCAAAGCAACTGATTGCAAATGGAAGGGAAACAATAGGCTTTCCCAGAGGATCCCGGAGGCTGACATGCATACAGTAACAGGACTGGTGACACTGACGCGAGATCAGTGCGGCCAGGCCTGACAGTTCACCCATGGGACACACAAGAACTCAGAGAAACTGAATCTGAGCCTGTCAAGGCTGTCTATGGGTTTGAATGGCTGCAGTCCACCGAGGATTTTGCATTTCAGCAGTCCGTCACTGTCAGACAATAGCAACTAATTCGGTTGCTGGACAACAATATGATTTGTGTTATATGTAATATTATATGTTACTAACATACGTATGTGTATTGACAATAAATGGGCGTTTTATGATCATTATACATCTAAAGGAACATTAAATTGCCTAAATTTTTTATAATTCCTTTCTGAACATGTGTTTTGGATGCTGGTGTCCAGGATTAAATACTGGTGATTCCAATAGGTGTCTTAACCCATATCCTTCTGCAAGTAGTTGATACATGAATTCTTAAGACCTCTAAATTATTAAGGTGATCAAAACATTGATGAAAAACCTATTGCACACAATCTACTACATGCCTTCTGCCCTCTGACTGACAGTTTTTACTTTATTAGCGAGTAAGAGGCCTTTTAGTACAATTCTAAAACTGTCCCACTTCAGCTTGTGGTACATGTGTCATTTTGCTGTGAAATCTTAACTGCATTTAAAAAAAAGTTATTTTGTAAGAATAACTTTTATATTGCTAGTAATATTTCAAGATAAATTTACTGGACTGTATATACTGTATCCTCCTCAAGTGTGAGCGACATATTCTCACTGTATCATACTAAACACATGGGCCATAAAAGCAAGATGTTTCAAATATGATACAAAATATAATACAAATGCAAACTTCTTTTTTTAATTGTCTGAAGGTTCAAATGGTTTCAACTGTACAGTAAAAACTAAAATATCGGCCTATTTCATATGTCAGGCTTCACAAGGTTAACTAACTATCTTAACCAGCAATATTTGCTTGGTAAAGCAGCTTTAACCTAGTTTTGCTAGTCAACATAACTCTCACTAGTCTAGGAGATTGGTCTAAGCTGGCCCTTTTTAAAGGTCTGCCTGAAAAGGAAGCAATGCAAATGATTAATACAACTCAATTCTAAGCAATTATTTCAATGTAGTATGGTGGACCAGAGCTGTTTGAATAGAGGAGTATGGAACATGAAAATGGGCATCGAATGGTACAATAGCAACACAACTAAGAAGGAGAGAAAACATGGGATTACATGTGGTTTTCTGCCCCTTAATGTGATTTTCTTAATGACAGTTTTACCTATTTATGCACTTCAGTGAGGACAGTGGCGAGGTTGAGATTAGAGAGAATGTATTTTGCCACAAAAGCCGATTAGCCTGATTTGAAACAGAGCCAAACGGAGTCTATTCTATTCTCATTCACAAAGACTGGACAACAAAACGTTAAATATTCAGAGCAAGGATTTGTGTTACCTAACAATAGTACAGTTGAGCAGCTTTTCATAAACCCTCAATACATTCAAAACCTTTAAATCAAATCATTAAAAGATGTAGGCCTACACTATGGATGGTAGATTTCCATTTGCATTTACAAAACTTAAATTGATACAAAAGAAATTGGTGCCAAACGTTCAGCCTCAGTTAGGTAATTAAAGGTTACCTTTTTTAATTCGCTCAATGTAGAAATGTAATTCTGTTGATGTTGACTGCCATCTGGTGGTTTTACAGGGACACTTTACTCAAATTCTAGTAGCTCTTGTCTTTTTATAAGTTGAGGTCTGACATCTCAGCATAAGTGAAATTAAAATATAGTTCTATGTAGTTCAGAAATTACCTGGAGATATATTTTGGGTCAAACCGCTGTTGTAGTCTTGTATTTTTGGGTTCAGAGTGTCAACAAATGAGACTTTAGACCAGGGGTGGGGAACGTTGAACGGTGTCCCTCCAGAGTTTAGCTCCAACTCTAATCAAATCACACCTGAAGCAGCTAATCAAGGTCTTTAGGATGCAGTTAGGTATTTTTTTCCCAGGGTTTTTCAGGGTTGAGCTAAACTCTGCAAGAGAGTGGCCCTCCAGGGTCAACGTTCCCCACCCCTGCTTTAGACCCTCACATTTCCTTCTTGTTTTACAATTGATGTCACATTTATTATGTGTGACAAATGATGTGCAACATCACTTTTTTATTATTTGGGTAGCCTTGACCACTGACCACCAATACAGTGCATTGACAATATAATTAGACTACCTATATTTACCCGGAAATTATAGCTAGAATAAAAAGGTATTTCTCCATTTTCCAGAAGAATAGCAACACTTGGAAAGCAAATGTGTTGATTTCACAGTAGGCCTACAGCTAGACTAAATGAGAAGTTCATTGTGTTGTAAAGCACAGGATATCGTTATACCAAAGAGAAATGGAGAAGAGCTGGACAGAGAGATACCAGACAGCTGAAGCTAAATGGCAGTATTTTAAATGACTTCTACCCCAATGTACAATGCATCCTAAATTCTTATCAGGAAAAGGTGATTAAAAGCCAACATTTGAACGATAAACGCACGGAAAACTCCTACCTTCTACTAATGTCCAACCTGCAGAGTGTGTGCCCTGCCCCCTAGTGGTTCTTGCAATTGACAGCAACTACATTTACAACATTAGCAGACGCTTTTATCCAAAGCGACTTACAAATGAGGACAACAGAAGCAATCAATTGTGTTATTAAAACAACTTAAAAAAGATACAAAACTAAAAGCTAAAACTTTATAAATACTACATATACACATTAAAAAAATTAAATTAATAATTTCATTTCCATTTAGTTTGTTGAAGTATTAAAATAACTCATAAATAAAACTAAAACGTAATAAAATACCTATCAAGATATAAATCCAGGTATAATCTGACTAAAATTAAAATAGATTACAAATCAAACGATAGTAGTTTATCAGTAATCCTAAAAAATAACACTGAGCCAAACACGCATGCTAACAAAGAACAACTTACCTACACATAGTAAGAAAAGAGTTATAAAACTGAAATAGAAGTGAAACAAGTAATAGGAAAGGGAAGAAATAAAATGCATATTGAAATATTGAATCTCACTGCTACAACAAAAACTACTCACACTATATAGACAAAAGTATTTATTTACAACAGAAAAAAAGCACTTCCAAAACTGTGGCAACAAAGATGGAACCATAATTCATGTATTTAAAAATTGTATTCGTCTGTGGCAACCTTTTTTTAAATTGTCTTAAATTACTGTACCCATATCATTGGTGTTTGGTGATGAGTTTGGCTCAAGGTCTGCATTTAGGTGTTCAGCTGGGATTAGGACTTGGCTTTCTGCAGACCAGTCAGTTTCTTCCTCCATCATTTATTTTTGAACCTTGCAGAGACATTGTCATGTTCAAATAAAAAAGATTCTGTCCAAAGCTGTTGCTATAAAATTAGAAGCACACAGTTCCCTAGAATGTCATTATATGCTTTAACATTAAGATTTGTACTCATGGAAATTACTAAAGTAGTCAAACCTGTTCATTAGAATACTTTTGTCCAAAGTGTACCTTTATAGACAAACCAGGTACATATCCACCATAAATGCAGCTACAACAACAATTGTTGAATCACTGCTCTTAATAAAACTGTTTATTCACTAATTAACATTAGATCATAAAAGTTGAATGAGAATATACAAACTGAAATAAAAATAAAATACATTTCAATGCATATAAATATGCACAACCCTCATTTGCAAAGAATTGATCCACCTCCCAAAGAGTTTTATTGTAGTGCGAGGATGATTGTTATTGTATTTATTGCATTTGTACCACTAAAGAAAATGCACCATATAATCACATCACTATGCTTAATTGCAGTCAAGATGTTTATTTATCATCTTATTTGACATTCAAGCGTTTGTATGCATTTCTGAAAAGGAACTCAAATACAAACTTTGCAAGTAACCCACATACTGTATCTACACATTCACTGTGAGTCACAATGATGGGATCACTTCAGCATAACAGACACTTACATGACGTTACATCCTCTCACGTGAGAGTTCGCAGAGGAAGAATGTTCAAGACCTCCACAACGTAATGTGGGCAGATGATGTTTAGCACCGTTTCACCAAAAGGAACGATGCAAACCATTACACAGCTGTCGGAGTCTCTTCCTTGAGTGTGGAAACAAGCCCTCAATATTCCAAAAAGTAAAAAAAAAATGATACATACTGAGAAAACAGCAATAGAGGTTTTAAAATTTACCGCTAGCTTAAAATAAAAGCATTTATTTTATGTGTTGAATGAAATGTGCAATGTATACTTGGCAGCTGCGTTTTGTAGAAGATTGCTTCTGATTGCTTCTCTATAGATTACCTATGTGCCAATATTGTAAATCAAATTTTAAACAGGTCTCCATATTGCTTTACATAGAGCACTACAACATTCTTCTTTAAATGGCCTGATCCAAAGCAAGAGTGGAAGATTGATCCACCTGGAGAGATGAATCCAATCAGTGGCAATACTTTTCAGCCCACTGATACAGTATGACGCTAGTTTGAATGTCCAATGATTGCTGTTTTGGAATGTCTAGCATGCACATGAATTGAATGTTGTCGAATCAAATTTCTCAATGAACGAGTCGTGCATACAAGCTGCAGTTGTTAATTGCCATTATAACAATATTTTTAAATTAAAGATAAACCCTTGGACCATATATAGCAGGGTTCCTCAAATCTTTCCCTGGAGGTCCAATTCTAATCAAACTCATATACCTGTGATTTTCTAATGATCTAGAAGATTCTGATTAGCATGCTCAGGTTTGATTAGGGTTAGAGCTAAACTCAGCAGGAATGGTCCAGATTTAAGGACCACTGATATATAGAGTTAAGTCTCATGTCACAAACATGGTATTTACAGGATCACATGTGCCTAATTATGAGAAAGGAATGGTCCCATTTAATCAGAATAAACAAACCAAAACATAAAAGACCTAAAAATATACAGTGCAGATTAAAATAAAAAAACTGTTTGCACAATAAAAAACAGACATTCAGCAACAAATGATGTGATACAAACACCACTGTACATCACTGATGATCACTTATTCGCCAGTAGAGGGCAGTGATGTGCAAGACCACAATGACTGTCATTTCAGACCACATATTCACCAAGGTATAAAAAGCATAAGTAATAATATTAGCAAGCAATTCATCAGATTCAGGTCAACAGTGAAAAACACAGCAACCAAATATTGTAAAATGTTGAGCTGCCTAGTGCAATCACTGTCTTATACACTGTCACATATTGAGGAAAAAAACGCGTCCTGGGTAGACCGTTTTGAGTCTCTGTCTATGACCTGAAAATAAACACAAAAGCACAGACATGTTTAATGCATGTAGACCGGCTTAACCCTAAACTAATCTAAGATAGATTTCTGGTCTTGTTCAAGCTTTGTTTAAACTGGTCTTATTGGTATCCCAGCTAGGCTAGTTGTTGTAAGTGCCTACAACCTGTTTGAAACCAGTAAACCAGACCATCAAACTATCTTAGGCTGTTTATCAACAGTTTTACAGGGGTCCTAGCTTCTTCTTTTCACATGCTCTGGTTTACAATAAGATCAAGAGTTAACCTCATTGCATTTGGTTACTTTAGAAGCAGACGTTAGGCTCAAACACAAGCGTGCAAAGTGAATAAAACCCCAAGCTGACTGCTTTGAATGAACTTCACACAGTGGCCATGGCAAATTCTGCTCTCCGGGCAGCAGTCAGAGTGAAACATTCATTTGGTCTCGGTCCAAACTGCAGCCACAGTATCCCAAAATGTTGTTCTCTCCACCAGTGGTGACCCTGCCCTCAGTAATGAGGAGAAAAGCAGTGCACAATACAATCAATGGTGCCATTACACTCTTGAGGGCAAACCGCAATGCTCTGAAACGACAAACAGCAGCTGCATTAATAAATCTTTGGCTGAATGTGAAAGTCCTGATATGAGATGGATGTGAGAACCCTCATCCTCCCAAGACTCCTGAGTTGAGAGCGACTGTGACAGAAAGCAAAGTCAAAGTGGCTTAGTTGTACCCTGTGGGTCAGAAAGATGAAAATAGGAGTGTATCATTGCAGAACCTGATAGCACAGACACAAAATTGACATTTTCCTCACCAGTATCAAAGTTTAAGATCCTTACTAACTAAAATGGCTTCTAGCTGTTCATTTATGACTGAAAGCATGCTTATGATGATACACAGACTATGTTACACACATATATATATATATATATATATATATATATATGATAAAGTGTTTCTGAAATGAAACAAGCTTTGTTAACTGAAACTAAAATGCTGTAAGCGTAATTGTGGCGAAAAGCTGTGGGCCAAAAAGTGTAATTGTATATTGTATAAGTACGAAGCACAGAAAAGACACACCAAGCAGGTCTCTGTTGGTCAATGTGGTAAATTCACAAGCAAAATCTGCAAGGGGAAATCAATCGCCTTCACAATTCAAGATTGTGTAAATTCCTAACCGGATTTTGCCCGCGAAAATTCACCCAGAAACGGTAAATGTGATCGCATCTTAACACTGATCAAAGAGAGAACAGAAAACCAAATCTTCAAGCGGATGTAGTAAAAACACATCATTTGGGAACATCAAAGCTGACATTCGGCTGAGAAGTGCACACACTCTACCCTGAGAATGACACTTCTATTATCTCTCTGAATATGTGACTGTTTGAAGGCAAGCTTGAGAATCTGGTACTGAGAATGAGGGAGGTAGAGACTTTGCTTCGGTTGCGATCATCTAATCAACTCCCCAAAGTGTTTGTTCCTACAATCTGTTCCCCTTCTGCTGTCAATCAGTCGTGGCACCAACCGAGCCCAACCAATTCAGACATGCTGTCCCTCTCTCTCTCTATGACATCACTTCCACACGTGCGACCCGAGCATTGGATTAGAACCGGGAGCAGCCTCCCCGCCCATGGGCTGCCCATATCCCATCATGTTATTGGCACCGTAGAAATTCCTTCCTGCCATGTGTTGAGTCATCTGTAAGATAGACAACAGAAACAGTTATTAATGGCAATTAACAGAAAACAACGATGACACTGCCATTTGTTGATTTCATTTTGTTTTCCCTCATGGTGCTATTTTTATTTTTTTTTTGTGGAACACAAAAAGAGAAACCTTATTTCATTTAATTTTCATTTCATTATTTATTTATAAAGCACATTTATAAACAACCCAAGTTTGACCTAAGTGCTGTAGAGATCAGGAAGCTCAAATAAAAAACAGAATCTATAACAATGTATAAAACATAAAATTAGAATAATACATTAAAAACCCCACACTAAGAAAATGTGTTTTATGTTTTGATTTAAAAGATTTATACCAGTTTTTGGCAATACTGAACAATTAATCGGGACTGAAGATTTAAAGGAAGCAGTTTGTCACAGTCTCGTGTTCCACAGGGAACTAGGAGACATAAAGAAGCTTTCAAGCTTCAGAAAGAGTGAAACAAGTATCAAAGTAGCATCTATATAAGCCACAAGACAACATCCTGTAAGGAACAGATGACATTTAGATCACTATTAACTGAAATATTAACAACCATATGAGTAAGAAAAATACTGCTCGAAAGTTTGGAAAATTTTGGTTTGATATCCTGTTATATGTTTTTTGAAGCTTGAAAACTACTGTCTTCATTCATGATAAATACATGGGGAAAAACTGTACATTCTTCAAAATACCCTCTTTTGTGTTCCACAGAAGAAAGTAAGTCATACAGGATTGGAACAACATGAGGGTGAATAAATGATGACAGAATTTTTATTTAAATTTTATTTTATAAAATGTGTTCTTTCAGTAACAAACTCAAAAATGGATTTGAGTTAAAAATACCTAAAAATATGTTGGGCTATATCACTGAACAAAGCATAAAATATTTGTTGTTTCAAGTTTGCATGGTAATTGTGGTTTTGATGCTTGTTACCTGGCTGATGTTCCACTGCAGCTGTTGGGCCTGCTGTGCTCCATATGCCTGCTGAGGAACGGCTGCCATGTTTCCCATGATCCCATTCTGCATTCCCATTACGCCCCCCTGCACCCCCGCAGCTGCCACTATGACACCTGCCTGTCCCAGTATGTTCATCTGTGGAGCCATCATAGGCCCTATCATGCCCTGCTGGGCACCCAGGGCCTGGTATTGGCCGTATCCTGCAGCAGGGACATAGCCCATCTGGGTAGCTCCCATGTACATGCCAGCTAAAACAGAAACAGATTAACATGCATAAACAGTACAAAGTGACAGAAAACATTTCAAATATGCTTTCATCCTGAAACTAATCTCACCATGAGCAGCCATGTTTGTTGGTGGTGCTGCACTGCCATACAGGGACAAGATTGAGTCCTTAGACATCTTTTTTCCACTGTCCTCATTTTTGGAGGGGAGATCCAGAAACAGGCTGAGGTTTTCGGGCACTGATGCTGCTACCCGTCCGGTGGGCATGGACCCTGAGCTAGGCTAAAGTGAGGGGGGGGGACACTTTAACTACTTAGTTGCATTACATGCATTTATCACTCAATCGATGGATTCAAGATAGTCAAAGGACAGGGAGAATAAAGTGAAAATCTTTACCGTGCTCCTGGAGTAGTTTGAGCTGCTGACGGCTGCAGGCAGAGAGCTAAAGAGGTCGAGGGCGGGACTGGGTTCGGTGCTTGGTTTGCCATTGGACACAGTAGCTTGAGGAGCAGGGGCATCTGAGAAAGAGAGTTTCAACATCAAGCATCTATATAGTGACTGTGCTGATGTGTTTGATCACTTCTTACCTAGTCCTAATAAGTCATTAACCGACTGTGACTGCTTTGGACTGTTTCTGAATTGTTGTGACTCGTCTTTTTTCTATAAGACAAACAAACAATGTTAATGATGAAATGATGGAAACACCATTTTGTTATTTAAATGAGAGTTGTTCAGTCAAGACGTCAATTTAAAAGGCTCCTTTAGATATTTCTAATGTGATTTTAAAATGAAAAGGTTTTGTGATTGTGTTCAGTTTATGAGTGCGAGTATGCAGTATACGGTTAGAAAGTTTCTTCATGTAATATTAACCACAGTTTTAGCCTTAATCAAAAACTGCTATTCTAAAAAACCTTAGGAATTCCAGAATCCCTAATACATGGCTAAATTCTCTTCCAGGTTTTATGTCTATAAACTATTGGTTCTAAAACAGGGGGTCAAGGCATAGAAGTACTTAAATTAATAAACTGTTATTAATATATTAAAATAATTAAATCGTAATTATCCAAATTAGATTAAAAAACAAGATGTAAAATTACACGTATTACAAAATTATTTATTATTTGTATAATTTATTATAATAAAATAATAAATAATAAAAAGTTAAATAATTTTACAAATGCAGAAACCCACCAGCTTCATCTTTTCAAAAACAACAGGAGCCTCTTTCGTCACTGCCTCACTCTTTTCTTTCTGACAATGTAAAGAAAATTGATTTTATTATTTTACAAAATCAAAGTAAAAGACAAAATTATAATGATCATTTTTAATTCCAACATCTCAGGACTTACCCTGAAGGACTGGATGTCAATGCATTTATCCATATATTTCTTCTTATCATATTTATCACGGATGAAAATCTCAGCAGCTCTGTAAGGTGTAGCTTAAGAAAACCTTTAACATGAGGGGAGAAGAAGCGTAAACATGCATGCACACACATATAAGTGCTAAAGGATACTGGTCTGTCTCTGGGCGCTGGAAGCACTCCGGTAAAAAGGCCTCGTATAGTCGCCGAGCTTTGGTATTCCCCATCTCCTGAACAGACTGAGCACAACACAAACACATGTAAATCAATCAGCCATACACATAGATCATACATAAATGCAGCCCTTTCTACTGGAAACATTGATGCATACAGCTTACCTGTATCTGCTCATGAGTCCACTGGTCCAGGTTTACAGATTTAACTCGTGATATGTGCACGCCAAGATTACGATGGATTCCCGCACAGCGGATACAAATGAAGATTCCAAGATTCCAGGATGCCCATCTGGGACCTGATGGGCAAAGAAAACTACAGTTGAATCTACTTTTTAAAAATGACAGAAATAGCCTGATTAATACTGAAATGTCACTTTAATTTAATTCAAATGTATTTCATTCCATTTTTAAAAATTTTAATTTGATCAATCATTATGGACGAGCAATTCATTTCACGGAATTATTCAAAAAGTTATTTCAAATTGTGATAATGTCAAAAAATTCGACACTCACATTCATCTTTCTGAAGTTACACAATTGCAGATGGTGTCACATATCATTGTCATTTCAATTGAACTTTCTGTGGGGTGTGGCCAATTCAATTCAAATGCCATTCTGTGAATTGAAAGTGAGCCAATTCTCAAAATCAGAATTCAGCCCAACCCTGGCTGAAGCAATTTAATGAGTCAGTGAAGGAGAGAAAACAGACAGAAGGGAGCGAAAGATAGAGGGATATTTACATTCTCCTGCTTGGCATTAGAAGAGAAATAAAAGCTTCACGCACTGCAATGACTAATACAGTTTGGGCAGTCATGTGGACACGCTGGCATACCGCTGATAACACACACCCACCAGCCCCTGCAGCATCTGTAGTCCTTCCCACTGCTCTTAAATCACACGTGTATGAAGACATACAGGCGCACAGTCATAATAAAGCCCACACTACCTTCAACAAAGTCATATGAATCAGAACCATGCCTCAAGGTACATATATGTGCTGTTATCACCATTCTACTTCAAACACATTATGTAACTGTACTCTCCTAAAACATGAACTAGCTTCAAAGACAATGCCTAAGACTCTGAGCACAAGTATCGAGCTTTCCTGCTGACGCAATATTAGTTTTGGCCAATAGGTGGCAGCCCCACATTAAGTTATTGTTCTGGCTGGTCTCCTGATGTGATGTCACAGAGAATTGTTGTGGCAACATTTCTGCTTAATTGATTAGAGTTCTCTGGAACACTATACACAGCATCCTGGGACGGTCTGCTGTTTACCGGCTGTCTACAAAGCGCACCTGCTGTGCTTATATTCATCTGAGTGGATCTAAGTTGACATAAAATAGACAGTTTGCCTCTAACCTTGAGTAAGCATCAATATGGCAAGCCCATGGGCCGTCCATCTGACAGTCTCATGCGTATAGCATACAAAACTCAAAAGCACTTTTAAAAATAACAAGTTCCAATCAGACTGTGAGGATTGTATGGAAGAGGTAACTGGATTTGACAAATTTTGCTTTGCATTAAAATCTGAAAAATGATCAGTTTTGTTCGAGTAGGAAAGGAATCAGAATTATTTTAACGATTCCAATTGTTCAGAAAATCTTTGGAATGATTATTTTAGTAGTTTTATAAGAAAAACATACATATATACATATATATATGCCATTCGGACCCACAGCTTTGCGGATATTCACCCGTTTGAAGGATTGTGGACTACATGTTAACTTATTTCATGTGAAATATCTTATTCAGGTCAGTACTAAATAAACAATAGCATGCATTTTGTATGATCCCTCTTAGTAAAATAATCAACATTTTGCAGATTCTGCAAGGTGTATGTAAACTTTTGAATTCAACTGTACATACATATTTATTGCACTATTCTATTATTGTGCTTTTATCTGATGCTATTTCAGATTCACTCACCCTTAAATGGCACATAAAACAAATAAACTGTGGCTGGGTGTTTTAAATGTTGGTCAGACGGTCTCTTCCTGTCTAAGTGGGCAGAAGTGGACCAGTCTGCATTCTGGAAATGAATGGAGAGGCAATAGGCGAGACCATCTAACCTTGTTTGTTTAAACAGTTTTTTTGTACAAAAAAAGCTGGCAAAGCCACAATTCAATCATGAAACATGAGCTCTGATATTTATTCTGCTATAAATGTGTTGATTTGCCCCTTAATGGAGCACCAGGGCTTGGGTTTATGTCTGCAGTGTGTTCACGGTCACACTCACATCTAAGATTTGGCACAGGCACTCTAATGTGAGATGGCCCTGTGTCAGAGGAAAGGGATATTCCCAATGGGACGCATGCATGCAGGTTCACTGCAGCTGTATACAACACAATTTTCATGAGCTCTTGTGCGCTGTGGGCCTTTTTAGATGACCTATTCATCCTCCACCTACAAATATCCCTCCTCTCTCCCCCCCGCTGAACTCTGCATGGCTAAGGGGTAATCAGCTTGAGTGGTATTACTGGAGGACGTCAGCTCAAACACAGTGAGAGAGAGAGTGTTTTCATGTGGGATGGAGGAAGGAATGAAGAACATGAGCGGCTGTAATACACAGTCATGTGGAGTCAGGCAGGTTTCTGGTTGAAGCACAAAATAAATTCAGAACAGAACAGAGAGATTCAAACATGCAGATCACACTTATTAGCCTGTTAGAGAGAAGCACCAGTAAGAGCCCGAGGAAGGACACATGCCAAGCCACCTGTTTATTATAGTGGTATTTGCTAAACCATGCTTGTACATACAGTTTAGGTTTCGAGCCGGTGGGAAATCATTCTGCAGTGTTAATTGTAATGGATATGATACCTTGAATAGGCAGCTTGTAGAAGATATATATGTTGTTTTCTTTCTATGTGATTAGGATTATGATATTTGGCCTGGTAGATGATGAAACAATAGCAAAATATCCCATTGACTTACACTAGAGGAGAGATTGAGTCTAACGCAGATCAACCTAGCAGCAACTGTGTACCAAATTAAAAAAGGGAAATTACTTTAGGGATAAACAATAAGTATGCCTATGGTCCAGGATGAGCGTAAGAGAGTTGTGTACACATACTTGTGCTTTTTTTGTGTGTGGTAGGCACAATAGTAGACAGGAATGAGCATCACAGCTCAATATCTCAACATTCCCCAGCTAACCACCACCAGAACGGATTTTGTGTTTTATTAAACATTGCTGTCCAGTAGCTGGCTAACACAGACAAGATTTTATCCCAATAGTTTCTAAAAATACAATATTTTATTACTAATATTTTTTGTCGATACAGTATAAGCATATAAATAAATATAAAAACATTATTTTGTACTTTATTTATAAATACAATAAAATATGAAAATAAAATTATTACATTAAAATATATATTTCTTTTTACTTAAAATAATTATGGGATACAAATAAATATTCTGAATGTATGCGCATTTGCATTCTTATAAATGTTATACATTTATTATACATAATCATATTTACACACTAAAATATTAAAATTATCTTGCGAACCCAAACTTTTAAACATTAAAGTCTCTTATGCTCACCAAGGCTGTGTTTATTTGATCAAAATAAAGTAAGATTATTACAAAATTAAAAATAACGGGATTTAAAAATATAAATATAAAATACAATTACATAAAGTAGTCTTTGACAGTTCAAGAGAACAGCATTTATTTGAAATATATATATTTTTTGTAGCAATGTAAACATCTTTCACTTTTGATCTTTTTTTGTCCCTAACGTTTTTTATGGTACCTGTGTAGTGTAAAATGTTGCTAAAATTGTATGTAGGTAGGCAGATAAAAATCTGAGCTACTGGCAGAGACAGTTTTTAATATGGAGCGAGAGCCCTGCATTTCCTTGACTCACTCCAGGCAACTGTTGATCTACAAGAAAGATCGCACCTTCCCCTCCAACTTGACAGGAGTCTTTTTTACAGTGTCTGTGTGGAGATGTACAGGGCCGCGAAGCTGTTGTAACATTGCTGATAAAGTTGCATTAACATGCTGTGATCTACAATGTGTTCCTCTGACAGACAGCCCTCTAGTAGTCTGCCAAAAGAGGGATGCAAGAAAAGACACATGAGAGCACTCCTGAAACAAACAACAAGAAAGAAGACCAACAGGACCACTCAGAAGAGAAACATGGACATCGGTTGGTCCTGCTGTGAGAGGATATGTAGCAAACAAACATGGAACACACACACACACACACACACACACACACACACACACAAACAAACAGACAGTGGAGACACTCTCTTTAATACATAGAAACTAGACAACCCTGTTCAAGATGCATTAAGCCACATGGACCAACACGTCACATGTCTCAAAACAAGAATCTGAGACGCTCTAAATAGATTCTGTAAAAGCATTATGGGTGAATCACAGACCAGGCTGTGAACTAAAGACCCGATTTCTCTAAATGGGTTGAGGGATTCTTGGCCTGTCAGGCAGGCAGTTTTTTTGGGAACTTCAACTTCTCCTATCACAAAATAACCAGAGGACATGAACTGACTCTGGCACTCTCAGAGCAGATGGACTTATATTCAGGATGAACATTCATAAAGACTGGCCTTGTTCTGAATTATGTAGACATGAAGTCTCTGTCTGTGAGCAGCAGTATTTGGACTGCAGTCTGAATCTCGTGCTAATCTCCAAAGCCGACACGACACCTGGAGAACAGGGCCGGTTGAAGCTCTGTTATGTCTCTTATTAATGGAGGATGTCTGCAACCCCTAGCAGTAAAGATAAAACAACATTAACACCAATCTTTAAACCAAGTATTAATTCACAGAGCCATTTTGTAAGTATGCCAAAGCAGTACCCACTCAGGTCAGACCCTGGGAATGTGCAGACTACAGGCACTTAAGTTCAAATTTCCAGACATTCTATTTAAATGAGGGCCATCAAAGGCAATGTGTTATATCTATACCTAGCCTATAATGTATATATTCATTCTAATTCCCTTTATTCATCCTAATTTTGTGATATTAGTCATATCGGTAATAAATAACAAAATAATGTCTCAAAAAAAGTTTTAAAAATGACTTTAGGACCCATGTCTCTGTGTCAGCTAAATTAATTTACAACCCTGTATTTGTCAGTCTTGGTGTGGAGGGAGTCGGGACAAACACTGACATTTCAGATTCAGATGACAATAATAATAAAAACTAAATAAACTTTATGTAAAAACGTATCATTAAAACAGATATTTGTATTATTTATTCCATATATGTTTTTCCTTTTATTATTATTTTTTTCCTTTGTTTCCTTCTTTCTATGCAAGATAATGCATTAAATTACTTGTGTAAAAAAATGAATAAATCATATTAAAATGAATAGTTCACCCAAAAATTTACATTTTGTCATAATTTACTCACCCTCATGTTGTTCCAAACCTGTATAAGTTTCTGTCTTATTTTGAACACAAAAAATACATTTTGAAGAACCAAACAGTTCAATGATGACAGCGTTTTCATTTTGGGTATCTCCTTAACACTAAAAGTTAATTGAGTATTTACGATAATGTATTAACATCTTAAAATATATTCAAATTAAACGCTTTAGATCAGTTGCTCATATTGTATAGTGTATTTTGCCTCTTTACCAATGTTCCTGATCTGTAGAGAGTACTAAATACTTACAGTAAAGTGAAGAGTATCATGTGGCAACCATGTGAATAAAAGCCTTTCATTCATTCTTTAGTTGTGCATCAGCTACTAGAAATAACTTCTGTGTAACACAAACAATGTTACAAAGGGATAGTGATGCTTCGAGCACATGATGCAGCTCACACAGAATCAACATCGGATGCAGCCTATTAAAAATGATCAGAAACCAAAAGGTGGGTCTTTGTAAATACATTCAACTGAATGCTCTTGTGTATTAGACACCATTACAGCCATTTTCTCATTCACAGACAACATCTAGTTTGTTTAGTTCATGAATTTAGAGCTAGGAGTTGCTGAGGAGTGGTTTCTAGCCCAATAAAACACTTTTAACAGTGCATGACTTGTAAACTAACACATTTTGACATTTGCATTACATAACCAACTCCATTTGATTGTCTTTTCTGATGAAGTAAAATTGCTCGGTAGCTCACCTAGTACAGCACTGCACTTGTGGTGCTGAACACTCAAAACACAAGCCTCACAATAAAAGAGACCAAATACTTACAGAAGAAAGCTGAAATGACATGGTGAATATGTTTTTATTTCAAGTGTGCTTTTATTAACACTTGATTACCTTGGTAGGGTATTGTTTAATATAGGTTCTACGTATTTTGTGTTTTTTTTTATGCAAAATAACATTCTGACATTTGACATCTAGTGACACTGGACATTTTATTTTGAAAGTGTTGCAAAATGCACAAGCAGTAAAACATTTTGTAGAAATATTGCAAAAGGAACGCTTTTCCAATGAGCCTGGGTTGGAAAATAAGTGCATTTGCTTCTCACTGAGAGACTACAAGGGACAGCTATCGTGTCCTCCAGCATCACATCCTCAATCCACTCCAGCCTCCACGGCAATATCTCCATGACAACCGCAGAACAAGAGAATGCAAATGAGCCTCATACCAAGGTGTTCTGGGTAGAAAAGGTCATCCGTAAAACCCCTTCCGTTCTCTGATTTCCATTTCATTCAGCTGTTTAAACACAGACTGTCCCACACATACAATCAAACTGCCACTAAACAATGAAATAAAGGAACTGAAAGGACCACACACAATGAGAAACAAATAAGTGTAAACGATGACAGACGTGAAGATAAGAAATAGCTCTTTAATGGTAGATACGTACAGTTACTGTTCCAGCAGCACAATGAATCGATCGTTAAAAAGACGGCATCAGTTGAACTCCAGAGAATATTATAGCAACTTGTATTACCTCTATGATTGCAGCTCAACTTTAAATTACAGACTACTGAAAGTGAGCTTCAGCCAAAACAGGAAGAAACGGGTACCTAGTTACACCACATAAAGTTGCTAACGTAACAAGCTTAAAGGAAGCCATCAAAGGAAATCTATACTGTACTAAAACTCAGTTACTAGCTTCCTACCACAACAACACAATATCTGGGCCTATTTCTGAGTGTGCTTACAATCTTTTGCCATGGATTTTATTTTATTTTTTTATAAATGTTCAAGCAATTTTCATAACCAGTGAGAAATGGTCATGATCAGTAATGTTTCTCAGTTTATCCATTACTGGCAGGTGTGGCATAAAAGTACATTTTGTGCCCTGCAGTCAAAACACATGGCAGGGCAGTACCAACACAATACTCTGTCTATCACATGACACACTTCAACAATAAGAACACTCTTCCCTATTGTGCACAACTTGTGTATGCTATGGAAACTGTGTAGCCTGTAAAGAGAAACAGCATTATTTCCACACCTAAAACTCTTCAGCACAAGTTGCTAATTAGATCTTTGAACCACCTGCCCTATTCAGATGTGTGAATGCATAGTATCACTAGAGCAAAGTGCCATACAGAGAAGCGGTAATGAGTTCAAAAAGCACAAAATGTCAAAGTCAAATGCCAGTTAACCATTAAACACAATTTGCGCCACAGTTTAAACTCAAAATACAGTTTGTTTGTTTTTTTCTGTGTGAGCAAAGTCCACATAATAATATAAATACATATTTTTTTTATTTGTCACATACACAATTATACAGAGTATGAATAATGTGTTCTCTGCATTTAACCCATCCAAGTGCACATACACTTGGAGCAGTGGGTAGCTGACACTGCAGTGCCTGGGGAGCAGTTGGGCGTTCGGTGCCTTGCTCAAGGGTCTCACCTCAGTCGTGGACAATTCCTGCTGGAGCCGAGATTCGAGCCCACAACCTCAGGTTACAAGTCCGACATTTGTACATATCAAAAACAACTTGTCTCATGAATAGTCTAACCTGTTAGCATTGCTTGACCACTGCAAGCTACTGTTTCCAAGACTCTGACATGGAGTTGTTACTGAAATTCACTGCTTGTAGGATCGTTTCCTTTTTTTCAAAGCAGGAAATGGTGTGCCTGTCCTACACTTGCAACCCCCCCCCAACCCAACCCCCAGGGCAACAATGTTTACACATAGTTGTGTTGTAGAGAAAAAGGGAACAAACATGTTACACAAACAAGTGGCACATTCAAAGCAAGTAGTGGTGCATTCAAATAGGAACAACTGGAATACCGTTGAGAGAGGACATGAGACGTTTTGGGTGTCCTCAAGCTCTGTACAGGGCAGTATAAGACAGGGAGGGCTGATAAACAGATTACATCTGACCAATAGCAGCCGGCCTCTCAGGAGAAGGGCAGAACTGTGTCCCTTAAGGACTGGAGGTCAAGCAGGGAAGTCTGCCAACATAAAGTGTTTGACTAACAGAATCACAGAAGCAGCATAGTTTGGCCAGCGGACCTGTGTATGTGTGTACTATGATTTGTGCAGTGTTGTGTAACACAAGTTAATGTGAAATTGAATCACAACAGCAGTATCTTCAGTGCAAACTCAAACTTAAAACAAAATGTTGTTTCAAATCTTTATCCCATGGCCAAATCTATACAGAGGTTATTTAGAAAATAAAAAGCAAATAAATAAATCATGTTTATAAGCATTAAGTACTGACAAAAAAAAGAAAGAAAAGAAGTTGTGTTGATGCAAGAATTAGTTGCAAAAACAAGGCCTTCTACTTCCAATAATGTTTTCTATTGCCTTGTAGCTGACAAAGTGAGAAGATACATGATAGATCTGCTTTGTTGTTAATGCACCTGCAACACACCTGCACACATAATATGTGTGTGGGCAGATAAGTCACACCAGACAAATGGCGATTCTTTAACGTGAATCGATTCTTTCAAACAGTTGTTTGGACTTTAGCATGTCATCACGTGGGCCTTTTTATGCTATGAAACATTTTAATGAGGCCAGGCATCGATACATATTCCTGGTTGTGATTTTTAATTAAAAGTTTTGTTTTTTTTATAAAGGCGTGTATTATTTCTTATGCGTCCCAATTCAGTGCAGACAACTAACTAAAAAACTACTTTTTAGAACGTAAATATAATTGGGATTTACGTGAAACAATATTAAAATCTCGAAGATGGCAATAAAAGTTTTGTAAAAAGCTATTTTTAAACCAACTCGACTCATATGCTTGCTGATAAAAAACAATCAATTCATACTCATGTTTACTGTAAAATTAGTAGATCTATTAGCCTACTGTTGATATGTCAAGAGACAAATTTTTGTACAACGAGCGAATTGTTTCCACGTGATTCGGGGTTGTGTTTCATTAAGCCTAAGCATATCGTAGAAACAAACTACTGGCACTAACGGTCTCTTTAGGGAAGCGTGCAACCCAGACCAATTCAACCGACTCATCAAAAAGATCCGATTCATAAAGAACGATTCGTTTACGAATCGGACATCACATCAACCAAACTGGTGTAAAACACACAGGGCCTAACCCAAACCTCTCATACACAAACGGAACATAAACTAAATTTATAACAATGTGTTATTTGTAAAAAAAAAATTAATGCAAAGATACTGTGAACTATGAATCTTACCTTTGGCGTGACAATCAGCGCAAAACTTGTTTTCCTCTAACGCGAGAAGAGATGTGAGAACAGCCTGATAGCGGTCAATGTCTTTGACTGATTTACCCGACATCTTCAGAAATCAGTATCTCACTTATATAACGTTATATGCTCCGTGATAAATAGTCCAACGCCACTGAGAAGATGTTAATAAAACACAGCGGGAAGCGGATCGCTGACTGTCACACCCGGCTGCAGATGAACAGAAAAACACTAACGTTACTGTACTGCTGGCTTCCGCTAATCTTACCAGGAAGAGGAAAAGGCATTGAACCACTGCTCATAAAAACAACAACACCATATTCCTCGCTGTACATTCGCTGGTCCTTGACACCCAACTTTCCAGCCGTAGTCTCAGAGACACATATCGAGCACACTTGAGTGACGTTACTCTCGCTTAGTCACCGCACTGCCTCAGTTGTGCCTTCTTCTGGTCGCCAGACATGTGCTGTTTAAATCAACCAGTGACTAAAAGATCGCACAACTAAATCCAGCATCTGATAAGCTGACAATTGCGGTCGTGTTGTTCGCTGTTCAATGATGTGAATTACAACCTCTTTGTGTAATTTCTAGAATATGGGAATTTGCGCCACGCTGCGGGGAGAAACGACACTGCGGACATCCATTCGTGTTGTCACGCAGGCAAGATGTTTAAGGATCATTTCCTAGTTGCAATGTATGCAAACCAAAGGTTTGGAGTCAAAAGTGAAATTACTCAAATATTTGTTTTCCCTTTCAGTGGTTTTATATTGCTTTCAAACACTTAGCAAAAAAATGTGAACGTTGTCCTGTATAGATTAACAAAAAGGTTGAAAATGTGTTCTTAGTGTTGCTTTATTATTATTATTATTATTATTATTTTGTGTCATGTGTTAACATTTATTTTATTTATTTTAAATTTATAAGGGCAGATTCTGTATTAGTGTTGTTATCGTTAACACAAAAATACAGCTAAACTAGTAAAAACATTTTGTTAATTGAAATAAAATACAATAGAAATATAAAATTAGATAAGATTAGATTAGAAATGCAGCTATGGCGACTAAATGAAATGTCTAATTTAAAGTTACTAAAAACTAAAACGGAAATAAAAATACATGAACATTAGGCCTAATAAATGTTTAAAACAAACAAAATATAAAAACATACAACACAATTACTCATATTTAAACTAACATTAAAATAAATGAATAAAATCACAATTAAAATTAACAATAAGAACTAACACTAATTTAAAATATCAATAAATGCTATGTTAGCATTTTTGTAATACTAAAATAACACACAAAATGTCATATGTTTTTACCTGTAATATAAACATTCTATATAATAATTTTTTTATTTTGTTCATTTTTTATAAATCCACCCTAATAAATATTCACTAGTAAAAAAGATGTTGCCTATAACGTTTATAAATGACAAGATTGCGTTGATTTTTGACATTTTCTTGTCATTAGACTTTGTGGACCACTGCTAGTATGAATCCATTCAAATCTGTCACAAATCCATTCAAAATCACCCTGAGTTCAGCTGGTTAAATGTCATTTGCACAAATGCCTTGCTCGCAGGGTGCCGCCACGGATACTGGCCCCAAGATCGCATATTCGGGCCCTGCCCTGCCTGCGTCTGGTCTGAATTTTTTACGTGAAAATTGGCCCATCAAAGCCTGGCGCGAGGCGTAAAAAAGTCGGTTCCGGGCTGAAATGCAGGGCTTTAACGTTCCCCTCGGTATAAGGGAAGCCCCCTCGGTAGAACCCCCAAATCGTCCTAACCCCCTACCCCCCCAGCTCTGCTGGATGCATGGACAATAATAAGTCTCCGCCTCCCGCGTGTGTGATGACTTCTCAGGTCTGTCCGGTCCTCAGTGAGTTGTGTTCTCTAAGCTCCCCGAGTTCTCAGGGGCTGGCTGTAGGGCTGGGTCACACCTCTCTCATTCCTCGCCTCAGGTCCCTGCCACTGTGCTTTTCTTCCCTGTCCTGGGCAGCTCGCAGACTCACATCCACACACCTTTCTTTTCCCTGGATCCACCATCCTGGGCTGAGAAGCCAGGACAGAGGGTGGCAAAGGTTTGGAGGAACCGCTGGGACGATTGGTTTTTGAATAGCGATTCTTCACCATGGATAGATTCTTGATCATCTTCAGAAGCCTGGTCCTGTTGCAGGTGCTCTGCTTGGCCTTATCGCAAGTGGTGAGTTTGGCTGCGATTATCTATTTTTTCTTGGTGCTGGATGATCTTGAGAATGAGACCATGCATCTTGGAGAACATCTTGAATTGAGATGTGATTCACTGTGGATTGTACTGGATTATCAGTCAAAATGCCAATAGCTAAAATTCATTTTGATGAAAATCATCTAATTAACTAATTAGATTGTAGATTACCTGTATATTGGAGACTTTTGATCCTCAAAGTTGCAAGACATTTGAGGGTTTTTATCTTCTGAAAGTTTACCCATGAGGATAATATTGATTTCTACAACATGCAGATACAAGAGGCCTGCTGAATGAAATATGAAGCTGAAAGTAAACATGTGACAGATAAACAGAGAAAGGAGAAGGTAGAAAAGGAGAGACTACAAAGAGGTCATTGAAAACACACTGCTGCCAGAAGCTGCTATTCAAACAGACAGAACCTGAAACTGTTCTCAGCAGAATAACACATACTTGTCAGATTTAGAAGGACCACCTCAGCCCAGTGCTTGCATGCAGGTCATATGCACAACATGCAGTGGATTAAATGAATGTGCATTCATTTTGAGTCGACCACCTTATGAAGAAATGCATTAAAAACAGACACATCTTTGATGCTGAATGGGGGAGGGTCTGTGCAAACATTCCCAGCTTCTCTTTTCCCACCCGGATACCTCGATTGCACAGCCTCTGCTTTTAATGTATTTTTCATCATAAAACTTGTTCTGGCTATCAAATTTGAGCAAGTAAACATGTCTGAGGCACTGTTGTTATCGTTAACTAAAACTAATAAAAGTATTTTTGAGTAATTTAAATAAAGCCTTCACTTAAAAAAAAAACTTCACTTAAAAAACTTAAACAAAAATTAAAAATGTGGCCTAAGCAACTACGACTAACTAAAACGAAAAAACTACGACTAACTAAAAAAACACATAAACAAAAGCATATAAAGCAATACTACAAACTTAAATTAAAAAGCTAATATATCAAAATATTAATAAATACTATTATAGTATTATAAATAATAGTAAAATAATATAGTCTGAGGTATAGTCTGAGGTCACAACAAGCATTATCAAACAATATTGGCTGTATTGTGAATTATCCACAGTTACTTGCAGAAAAGTGCAGCTTATTACCAAATGAATATGAATTAATAATATGAGAACATGCATTCATTCTTAACATAACATTTTAGATTAAATTGCATACATTTGGCTAGTTATGTGGAAGTTAAATATAGAATGCTGTTTAAAATCATTTGTCAATATATATCAGTAAACAGCCTTTAGTAAGGATTAATCTGTAATGTGTTTTATTTTAGACTGGTCCACCCGGACCGCAGGGCCCCCCTGGTCCCTCTGGCCCCGCTGGAACTCCCGGTGCCGATGGCATTGATGTGAGTATCGGAGCCGGCTGGCTACACCACAGGTCGAGCTGCTACAAAGACAAGCATTGTGCACCTTGTTTCATGAGCCCTGCATTCATCTACACTACAAACATCTTGCCAACAGAGGGCGCAAGAAATAAAAATAAACAGACAAAAAGGTTCTGTTAGACAGAGGTTGCCTCTTTCCCATACTGAGAGAGTGCTAGATGTTGGTTATTTGATACAGTTGTGGCCTAGGCTGGATTCTGTATAAAGACACTCAGCAGGATTAACAGGCCTGACTGATCCATTGCATATCAAAAACAGAAACAGGATCCTCCACGTTCCTTCATGTGACGTGTGGCCAAGTAGGTGACCCATACTCGGAATTTGTGCTATTTAACCCATCCAAGTACACACACACAGTAGTGAACGCACACACCGTGAACACACACTCGGAGCAGTTCATAAGCTCTATTATTTCAGGTCAGGATATTTAGATTTTATTGTCATAAATAGTGATAAATGCATATATTCATCAACACATTATTATAGTGGTTAATGTAAAGAGAATTCTGACACAAATTAAACATACTGTAAATCTGACCTTATAAAAAGGTCAGGGTGGAGAAGAAGCTTGTTTGCTGGTGGAGTTATACGTAACTGTGTTTTACATTTTATTTTTACATATTTCTTTGACACTATAATATCACATAGACCTATGCTAACATTATTTTATTTTGTTTTGTTTTGTTTTATTTTAGTTAATTTAATATTTTTTATTTTGCTGTTAGTGATTTGTCTCCATACTTTATATTGGCACTGTCTGCTCTCTCCCAGTTCTCGTTGCTCATGTTTGTTCTCTGATTTCCAGGGTGAAAAGGGTCCTCCTGGACCTCCTGGACCAGCAGTAAGTAGTAACCACAGCTGATATTTATATATTTACACTACCATTCAAAAGTCATACTCAAAAACAAAGTATTTGTCATGTGAACCACTTCACAGGGTCAAAAGGGAGAGCCAGGTGAGCCTGGTCCTGATGGATTTCCAGGGGAGGATGGCATTGATGTAAGTGACACCTACAATTAAGGAATTACAATCATGGACTTTCGTAAGGTTATAGTTTAGTTGGGGCAAAAAGTTATTTGGAGGTGAATAATAATCTACATTTCAACATCCTGTCTCAAGTTCTCATATAATAAAAACAAAGCAAAACTGGAGCTAAATCTCATTTTTAATGATTACATATGTTGTATAATGAACAATGGCATTTGAAATCATGTTCTGGTAAAGGTTACTCACACCTCCACTCTAAAGTGCTGGCATGAGACGTTCTCAGTCACATGCTAGGAAGCAAACATTCCTAGTAGGATTTTCTGGTTAATCTGCTCTGGAATGCCAATCCCTGTTTTTTTCTCCCACTAGATTGTGAATTTGAGGAACTATCTATGCATTTTTAAATGTTTTGGTACTGAATGAGAATATGCATATGGATCTTCACATATTACTGGAAATGTTCTGCTTATAAATGACCTGCTTAATGCTTTGCATCACCTTAGAGGTGTTAACACGACCCTGTGAATGATTCCATGTAAATAATTCCTGCCTGAGTATTATTCAGAAGGCTTGTTTTCTCTGTCTCCAGGGTTTGATTGGGGCTAAGGGTGAGAGGGGCCCTCGTGGTAATCCTGGACCAAAGGTCAGGAAATTATAATTTTTTTTATTTATGGATGCAGAGTGCATACAATGTATATTCAAGCAGATCATCATTTGGCCAACAAACATGCATAACATATCAGTTATTTTTAATAAATTATAATAGAGGACACCAACTGAAACCAATAATTTGAATAACATGAATATCATGTCTGCATATTGGGAATATTATGAATACCATATACATTTTTCAGTCATTGTTATTCTAAAAGTGTATAAAGAATGGAACGCATCTAATTTAGCATTATGTTTTATTGATTTTCACAGGGTCGGCCAGGGCCTGGTGGACCACCAGGGCGAAGTGTAAGTATAAAATATGTTATGAATTTGTTGAACAAAAAATAATGGTGTAAGGCCACCACTTGCAGTTATTCCGTCTGTTCAACAGGTGATGTTGTAGTTCAAAAATAGTCAAATAATGTTTTTGTGTGAGTATTTCTACAGATGCAATACACTGTATTCCAATATTAATGGACTACATTCAAGATCTGTTGCTAATAATTGTTTTTCTTTTTACCTTCAGGGACCTGGACTGTCTGGACTTCCTGTAAGTAACCCAGTTCATGATCTATTTTATTTCCTTAATTTGCTTCCTTTGCCTTTCCTTCCGATTTTACTTCTTTTATTTAGGGTCCACGCACTGATGGTTGGTTATATAAAACCAATTTGGTTTGTTTTTTCTCCCATGCCGTTTCAGTGAGAATGATTGGAGCACTTTATCTGTTTGCTTAAATACATTTTGATGTACTAAAGGCTTTTGCAAAGCAAGCCTTACAAAACCATTTGGATCCTTATGGGATCTTAGCCCTCTGAGGTTTTGTCTGTTCTTAGATATGACGGCATACCCTTATTAGTGTATTAGATTAATAAACAAGTATCTCATTACAGGGAGCAGCAGGGCCCATTGGGCTTCCTGGACAAATTGGGCCTACTGGGGCAAAGGTGGGTTTCACTCAAATATATCTTTATAATAACATGTATACATTCATGGTTAAGAATGCTGTTCATACTTAACCTTTGTTACTAGCTAAGACTGTAGTTTTGAATATCTTTAGTTGTAAAAAAAAATAATGATAGTAAAAATCACTCAGCAAACCAATGTAATTAAAATAATTTGCACTCAAATGTCTCATCCCATAGGGGGACATGGGAAGTTCTGGAGCTGCAGGATCACCCGGACCTCCTGGAAAGCCAGTAAGTCACAGAATAATTCATTTACTTCACTTTGAAATTTAGTCTTCTCAAGTCAAACCGCATAATCCATTCTCTGTATAAAGCTGTAGGGCTGATAATAAATCAGCGTCAGAACAGTGTAAAATGACATCTCATCTCAGAACTACTGCAATTCTGGGCGTACGTTTCATTTCATTTTCTGCTTTATTTCATTTCATTTGAAGGCATCCGTTTGGGATCTGCTTCAGAACCGTATTACTTCATAATAAATTCTCCTAACATAGCCTTTTTCTTCCCAGCCACCTGCATTGATATAATCTTTCTCAGTTTTTCTTATCTCATTTTTTGTGTCATTTTCAGGGTCCACCAGGAAAGTTTTTGGGTATAGAGGAAGGCAGTGCTGACTTCCAGGTAAGGTGACAGTTTCACTCCCAAACCATGATGTGCCAAAACTCAATTCCAAAGTAGATTACCAGAAAAGAAAAGAAAAATAAAGCCTTAACCCACATTAGCTAGCTTGAAAAATAATTATAACACTTGAAAAAAAATTAAATAAAAAAATAGTATTTTGGATGTACACATTTATAAGAGAATAAATCATATGCACATGATCAAATTGCAGCATTGTACATATTTGCAAACAGTAGGACTACCAAATAAAACTATTGAAAATAACTTAATTCATTTTAATAAGGCCTTTTCACTTGTTTTTTTCCTAGTAAAAATCTATTTAAAAAAAATCCTTGAAATCCCTAAAATCTTTTTACTCTTTACCATAAAATCTTATAAACATCCTTAAAATAAGATACATTTACTTATGAACATGTTAAAATGATAATAAAAATCCTTAAAATAATACAATGCAGTTACTTCTGAATATGATAGGATGATAATATTTATATATATTTTTATATTTATAGTATTTTTTTCCTGGAAAAAAGGAGAACAATTATTAAACTTGTTTTATGCATAAAGTATAAAACACAATATACAGTATAATATGTTTGGATTCATTTGAGAATATTATTTAAAAAAAAAAAACTTTTGTTGAGAATGTGGTCTTAAAGTTGATTTATTTATTTATAAAAAAAATTTAATCAGTCCTAAACTGTTCATTACATGTCTTTCAAATTGCTCATATTTATTCCTTAAATCCTTCTTCTTGGCTTTTTTATTTTTGATTTGCCCTTCTCTGTATTTGGTTTCTCTCAGAGTTTGCCCTGTTAGACCTTACACACCCCTTATTGATCTCAGTGTTCATAGATTTTCTTAATGAGCTTCATTAAATGGTTGCCATCAAAGGCTTCTGGCCATTAGCACCTATCTGGATCAAGAAGCAGAGCGGGTCCCAGGGCAGTGATCTGCAGCCAGCCTGCCAGGAGTCTGCTCAGCACTGGAGGATCACGTGGCAGACTGGTTGTCTGCTTCTCCTCCGGCCTGTAGCGCCCAGCTGGAGCCCCGTTCTGTCTGGATCAATCCTTATCATCCATTTACTGTAATTAGAGGGCTGGTGGTCTGAGATATAGTAAAAAAACAAAACAACAAATCAAGGACTTTTTCATTCAGCTAAACAGATCAGACAGTGATTTTTTAGCCGGTGTGATCTGCAGTGTTGCACTTTTTTAATCCAATGTTGCTGATGTGTGTTCTAGTGTCCAACCAACTGTCCACCCGGGCCGAAAGGTCCTCAGGGCCTACATGGAGTGAAGGTCAGTAAGTTAACATTTTACATTTTTCTCAAATGTCTTTTTTTGTGAATAAATACGACTCAAGCGTATGATTAAAGGGCATTTCAAAGGCCTACAACCACACACGACTGCATTCACAAAATAGGCATAAAAAAAACCCACCTGAGATTAAAATGTTACTCAAGCAAGTCCTTCCATTATGACTGCACAAGTGTTTTACAATCACAGTTACATTTAGCAGATGCTTTTATCCAAAGCGACTTACAGTGCATTCAGGTTAATCATGTTTAATCATGTTTTGTCAGTATGTGTGTTCCCTGGGAATTGAACCCACAACCTTTTGCGCTATTAACGCAATGTTCTACCACTGAGCCACAGGAACATTATTGTTTTGCATTATAGTTGTGGACATGAAATGATGAATTGACCAATCAGCATTTGTAAAACATTTTACAAAATGGCAGAATGTAATGACTGATCGTGAAATGATTTTCCTTACAGGGACATAAAGGTCGCGCTGGGGTATTGGGAGATCCAGGAAGCATCGGAAAAGTGGTGTGTTTTTTTCTTTACGATGATGCTTGTAATAATAATAATAATAACACTTTACAATAATATTACATTTCATAATATTGCTTAACTTCACGAACTAACAATATGCTTCTAATGCATTAATCCTAATGTAATGTAATATTGCTTATGAACCTGAGCTAGCATGAATGAACAATGAAAATGTATAGTTTTATTAAATAACATTAACAAAGATTAAGAAATACTGTAACAAATGAAATGCTTATTGTTGGTTATTAGTCAATACATTAACTGATGTAACCTAATTGTAAATATTATTATTAGTAGTAGTATTAATAGTAGTAATAATAATAATACGCAAAAAAATAAAATATATATTTTGTTGGCCTGGCTTCATACTAACATTGCAATTGTTCTGTTCAAGTAACAAATGGTGTGTACACTGTGTAACCACAGACGGCGCATGTGAGCACCTTTCTGAATGATAAAAGGACATGAAATGCGTCCCCTTACAACATTAATCTCATATCATAGTGTGTGACATGCAGAGAACAACAACCATATAGATTGGTTGGTAAGGTTAAATAAACTATGTTTATTATTAAGCATCCAGATCATGCTTTGAGGTCCCCCAGCGTCTCTCTCCTTACACAGCGTCCATCAGCAGAGCAGGATTATGTGTTAATGAAGTCCCTCAAGGCATATAACTGCCTCTAATCTGAGTCTGAGTCACAGACAGAACACATTGACCCAGCTGAAAGGAAAAAGGGGACCGGCAGGTACTGAGAAGCTACTGCGCTGTGAATTAATCAGACTTAATGAGCCCCACAAGGACATTAGAATGGACTACAGGGACAGAGCGGATTTACCCATAATGTAGAGCACGACTGTCCAAGCTCAAGTCTTTGGGAAGTGCAGACTTTAAGATTGACTATCAAATTCAGAACTCACATATCTGAAGTGCATAACCAAATTGTCATATATAAAAAAAAATAATGTTAACACCAAAGTGACAAACCACAAAATATCCCAAAATAAAGCAGACTATTAATTTCTTCAGAATGGAAGTGTCTGATTCATCCTTGTATTCTCATCCTTAGGGTGTAATGGGTGAAGTGGGCATCTCCGGTGAACAAGGAATACCAGGCCCTCCAGTAATGTATTTATTTCTGCTTTGGTTTGACTTTAGAGATTTTATACTTTAAGCCTCTGTTGCTGTTACATCATGGCAAGTTAATTGTAGCAGCACCTTTTATGAAGGTCCTATAGGAGATCACATGTGTAATAAAATATCTGCTTCTCTCTACCACAATATCTTCAGGGTCCACAGGGTCTGAGAGGGTATCCAGGAATGGTGGGGCCCAAAGGCGAGATGGTGAGTCATAGTTCCCAAAATAATACTCGTTATCTCTTTGTGGATACACTAAATATGATTTTGACTGGTCTGTATAGAGATTTATAAAAGGATAAAGAGCAGGTGACAGCTTCAGTTTTGCTACTGTTAAATTAAACTAAAACTTTGTTTTTGTCATTTGTTTTTAATAAGCTGTAATAAAATAAAATATAAATGTTTGATGGAAAACTTACAGTAAAACACTTAATTAGAAATATAACTGAAATAAAATTTGTTTAATGCGGAGGTGGTAAAATAACAAAGCTGAACAGACATATTAAAAAGCACAAAATTATTGAAGGCTGAAAATATAAAAATAAAAGTTCATTCAAAATGTTAATACATAAATAATAATAATTAGGTAACACAGGAATAGTCGATCTGTCTCAGGGTTGAAGACATTATTATAAATAATACACATTTGGCATATCTTTAACTGAGGCTGGGCGGTTTTGGTCCATTCAATATCTGGCTAATTTTATTACAGCCTTTGTGGGAGAGATGAGACAATAATTTTGCCAGGCGGTTTTAAATATAGGTGCATATAGCTTATTTTATCTTCCCCACAGAATTGTGCGTGTGGGTTGATTTGCATGTGTTTTATTATATTCAGAAAAAACCCAGTGGAACGTAAACAAACATTGCACAACTTCAATTGCATTTGTAGGACAGCAAATCTCCACTGACTGAATTGTTATAACTTTGTTTTACAATCTGTAAAAACTTAAAACTGATTCATAAACTCTGTGACAGGGACCACGTGGTTATAAAGGAATTTCAGGACCAATCGGCATCCCAGGGCGTCCTGTAAGTCTGCAAGACTTGTTTGAATACATTTCATTTTCATAACAGACAAAAAAAATATATATAAAATACGCCAAAATTATAATCTTAAGGTGTATTGCAGGGTGAAGAGGGACCCCAAGGACCACCTGGAGTGTCTGGTGACAAAGGCGACATGGTAAGTATTAGTAATATTATTCACATCTATTCATCCCGCCATTAATTTGTCCTTCTACATGTTAATTTATCAAACTTTTACTGTTGTTCTTGTAGGGAGAGCGTGGAGTACGAGGGCCTCAGGGAGTGGTCGGAAAGAAGGGAGAGAACGTAAGTAAAAAGCTAGCTAATTTAAATGCAATTTAAAATACG
Organism: Gymnocypris eckloni scoliostomus; assembly: GCA_027564155.1. Taxonomy (NCBI): domain Eukaryota; kingdom Metazoa; phylum Chordata; class Actinopteri; order Cypriniformes; family Cyprinidae; genus Gymnocypris; species Gymnocypris eckloni. Next base: position 13,249,243 of record CM050421.1, read on the forward strand.
TCTCCTAAATTTATGCTCTTATTCTTGTGATTAATGTTCATTGTCAGGGTCTCCCAGGGATTGATGGAAAAGATGGTACTCCTGGCATCCCAGGAATAAAGGTATGGATGTCTCTTCTTTCTTTTTCAGCTCTTAAATTAATTCCCACAGCAGCCATCATTATTCAAGAAGACACATGACATATGTAAAGAATAATACACATTTAGACAGAGTGAACAAGTCTTCTTTCATCCTGAAGGGCTTTATTTAATCAATGTCAATGACTGGTTAACTGTTCATGATCCTGCTTATTACACACCCAATTACTAATACAAATAAATAAATAAAAAATAAAATCTAAATATATATATTGAATTTATGAATACTGCACTGTCTTGTACTTTTTTAGGGAGCTACAGGACAAAATGGAAGACTTGGAGCCCCTGGTCTTCAGGGAGACGCTGTAAGTAGAATTTCATGTTTCATTATCCTTCCCATGTCATACACAGTAATTGCAGCATTGGATGTGCATTGAACCCTTTCCCATCTTCCTCGCATCTGTCCATTGTCTTCCCTTTGTTAAACGATGGTGATTAAAGATAAAAAATACAAGTTAAGTGTATTTTCTGCCTATAGTCCCAGTGTGACATTCTTGCCCTGACTATTTTGGAGCCTAAACCACTTTCAAATTGCTCCCGCTATTAACTATTCATCATCATCAAACATGACTTTCCTGGTGACTTGGGGTAATGGAGCATGCTGGTTATGATACAAAACATCACAGTGGACCTGCGTAAGCCATAATACAGGCACCCTCGGTAACAGGATGAGTTATTGCAGCCTTGCTCTGATATCAGCACAGAGGACAGTCATGAAGGAGGTCTGCAGGGGTCATTACATTCATTCTTCATTCAATTCTTCATATATTTAGGGTTTGCCTGGTATGCCTGGAGCCAAGGGTGAAATTGGAGTTAAGGTGAGATCATGCAGTTATTTTATGAATGCCTACATGGTTTTTGTGGAACCATAGTTTTTGGATGTCTTTTGATACTATACCATCCATTAGTGTTTCATGCTGCCCTTTCAACAATGTATTTGTTCTTTTGAGTTTAGGGTGAGACAGGACTCCGAGGCTTGATGGGAATGCAAGGTTCTCCAGGACCTCAAGTATGTTACATCATTCAAGGTCAGTTTTACGCATAATCCCCAAACTTCTTCTGGCTTCTCATTATGTTTCCTATTCTTTCAGGGAGAGCCTGGTCCTCCAGGTGAAGCTGGCATGGAGGGAGTCCCAGGACCAAAGGCCAGTGGCCATACTCATTGAAACATCATTACATTTACATTGAAGGAAAAGCTCTTTTCTTAAATTTTCACTTCTTGTCCAATAGGGTGACAGGGGTGAAAGAGGACCAGTTGGACCTCCTGGTATTGTTGGCTTGCCTGTAAGTTTCTTTATTATTTTTAAGACATTTAATTAAATATGATAATTTTTTTAAGTTATAATCAGGGTTCCCAGGGTAAAAAACCAGGAAATATTGGGTAATTGTTCAAATAAATTTCAACAAAAACTACAAACAAATTTCATTTCAAACCTTTACATGTCTGCTCTGTTATACCTGCAGGGCAGTAAGGGAGAGAGGGGACCCATGGGCGTCCCAGGTGCTCAGGGTCTAACTGGAACTAAGGGTGACAAGGTTTGTGACCATTTAAACGCAGTAATTAAAACACAGTCTTCCTGTTTAAACTGATAGAGTGATGAGGTTTGACCACATGAGGGCAGTCTTCACTCGTGATTTGACTCTTTTCACTAGAGGACATCTATGCACTTAGATAATTCATGTCCATGTTTCCAAATAATACCCCTCAATTCAGTATGAAATATCCTCTTATGGACACTTTAATGTTTGTTGTCCTTTAATCTACAATATCCTTGCCGTTTAATACATTGAATATTGGCAGTAAAAGCCAGTTGATTTAAAGTGCTCGGAGAGTTTACGGAAAAATAAGATATTACCAACAATAAATTCCCTGCGCTGACACTGAGACATATCTGATGTACAATTGCATCTCCTCACAGGGATTCCAAGGCAAAGTGGGATCAAAGGGAGACGTTGTGAGTATACCCTCAGATAAATACATACACGTATTTATGGAGTGAAATAGAAACCATACATCACAGTCCACATCATAAAAGATAACGACTGAAGGTGACATTGATGGATCTCACCCTCTTCTTTCACAGGGCAATCCTGGTGTAGAGGGATTGGCTGGGGAGAAAGGAGAGAAGGTAAATAAGGCTGTTGTCGGATACATTATTTAATAGATTAGTTCCAGAGCATTCTGTTCATCTTAAAATTGCATTTTCTCCATCTAACAGGGACAATCTGGGGAGCCTGGACCAAAGGGACAGGTAAGGATAGAGTGAAGAACAGATAATGTTAGGTGAAATACATAATTTAGTTGGATAATTTAGTTTTCAGTTTGTTTTACAATGGTGAAGGACATGACAAAGGTGAACTGTGTCAGCTTTTTATTTTAAAATAGTTTATGCCATCCCAGTTTTATGAGCACATTTAAACAACCCTCTGACATATTAACCCAAACAATGCCGTGAGATAAGGCCAGGACTACTTTTTTCAAAAAATGAAAATGGCATGTTTACAACACTGTTGGTATTGTTAACTAAAATTACATTTAAATGATTACAAATCGTGTTTGTTAACTGAAATAAACCCTGACATCACATACAATATAAATATTACATGAAAACTTAAACTTACAACAAAGAAAAGTTTAACTAACTGAACTAAAAACAAACTGAAATCAAATGTATTAAAATAAGTTGGCTAACTGAAATAAATATAAATGAAATCTAAATTCCTTAAATATTAATCTAATAAAAATGACAAAAGCACATAAAAATGACTAATACATACTGTAAACTAAAATATAGCTGACAAATATAAAAGCTTATTTAAAATATTAATAAATATAGTCACTAATAAAATTATTAATTAAATACATATAAAATTAAACTGTATCAAGTATAAACACGGCATAATGCTAATATAACACTGGTTTATGGGGCATGTTCAGGACACCTGTTTGGAAACAATCATTAATATGAGTTTGTTCAAACTTATTATTCCTCTGGCCAAATATTTGGCATGCAACAAGATTTGTGCTACTAGACTAATAATTTAAATGACTATAAGATATACAATACATATAAAATATAGACTATAAAATGTGCAAAAGTAATTGTTAATTATTATAACTGTTAATGGTAACACTTTAGTATAGGGACCAATTCTCACTGTTTAATAGTTGATATTAGCTTGCCTATTATTAACATATTGGCTGTTTATTAGTAATTATAAAGAACATATTCTGCATGACCATATTCTAAATCACTAATCCTATCCATTAACTAAACAACAACCTTTGAATTATAAAATAAATTATTAAGAAAAAAGTAGTTAATGGTTTGTTAATAGCGAGAATCTGACCTTAAAATAAATGGTGACCTTTTTATTTTATGTAGTATATATACAGTATATATATTTTTTTAAACTGATAAAAAGTTTTCAAGTATCGCTTATATTTATATTATTTTTGCTATTTCATTTTTTACCACTAGTGATAAAGAAATATATTTCACCTTTAAAATAATTTTTGTTTTCATCTTCATTATCATCCTATAAAACAACCAATAGTGAACATGCCAGTTTCTTTATTTCCTTAATTACTGCCTCCTCTATCAACAGCAAGGTGTGACCGGCGATCAAGGGCACAATGGCCCTACCGGAGATCCCGGTAAACCAGGAGACCAGGGTCCTGCAGGCTTACCTGGTCCACGTGGCCTGCATGGAGAAAGAGGAGTTCCTGGGATGCCAGGAATACGAGGACCAGCTGTGAGTGTTGAATAGCATCAACAATCCCCAAAAATAATTTGCATCACATCATTCCCAACCTGCACCCCCAACAAACAATTCTGTTTACCAGAGAACTGTTTTTTTGTTTGCCTCCAATACAACAAAGCCAAAGTGTTGCACCAGCCAGATGGGTTGCAGTAGCATGCAGTGCTCTGCACAATAGAGAAACACTTTCAGAAAATAATAAGAACTCATAGTGGTGAGGAAGATTGACACTTTCTCTTTCCCCCTTTTAAAAGCATAGTTCACCAGAAAATGAAATTGTTTACTCTCCATCATGTTGTCCCAAATCCAAATGGAGATGTTTAGCTTCCCGATCTGCTCTTTTTTAAATATGAACAGCTGTGGTCACTATTCCCTTTTATTATATGTGACCTTGGACCCCAAAACCAGTCATGTTCCAAAAATCATGTTCCATTTAGATATTTTGTAAATTTCCTACCCTAAATATATCAAAACAAATTTTTGGATTAGTAATATGCATTGCTAAGGACTTCATTGCGATTTTCTCAATATTTCGATATTGCACCCTCAGATTCCAGATTTTCAAATAGTTGTATCTTGGACAAATATCGTCCTATTCTAACAAAAAGCGTATTTATTCAGCTTACAGATGATGTTTAAATCTCAATAATAATACTAAATACCCTTATGACTGGTTTTGTGGTCCGTGGTCACGTATGGAAAAGAGGAGCTTGGACATTTTTCTAAATAACTTATTTTGTGTCCTACACAAGAAAGAAAGTCAAACAGGTTTGGAATGAGAATAAATTATAACAAAATGTTCATTTTTTTGGGGTGCGAATTGGCTAAGTGTGTTTTCCTCATTCTTATGATTTTGTTTTCAGGGTCGTGATTCTACAGATCAACACATCATTGACGTGGTCCTGAAGATGCTTCAAGGTGAGTAACAATCATTGTTCTTTCTGTAAATGGCTGCAATCCAAATTGGCTGCAACCAATGTGTCAGGAAGAGGGCAGCTGTAATCTATTGAGCTAAAGCTACACAGTACATTTCATCCACTGTAAATGTATTAACGTGCATCATGACACCTCAGGGACAGCTTTCCTGCCAAACACTGTGGACTGTGTAGTCTGCAGCTATTTATCTGCTGTTCAAAATTGACTTGCACAGAGTTCTGTTTTCTCTGGGATTGCCAGTCTCTGCTCTCTGGCCTTTTATTTTGCAAGAGAGAGATGACCTGAACCAGCCCACGATAACCTCTGTTGACTCCCACCATTTCACAATGTAATCCCTCTGCTTTTCAGCATGAGATTGCAAACATACCTTCACTTATACACACCCACACACTCACCTGAACCGAGGGGAAGCATACCTCTCTCGTTCCCCATTGGAAAATAGATTAGATGTGGAGATTTGGTCACTGTGACACCTTGAGAACTGGTTAACAGATGAATATCCACCTCTGGATTGTTATCTTAATGATATTTACCCAATGTTGCAGGCAGTGGTGGAGGTAACAAATTACAACTACTCACGTTACTGTTATTTAATCGTTTTTTCGTGTACTTGTACTTTTTGGAGTATATTTTTAAAGCTGCACTTTTACTTGTAGCCTACTTAAGTACAAATTAAGCGAAATAATCTACTTCATTACATTTAAATCATAGTTCGTTACTGAGTACGCACACAATTTGAATTGATATTCAAACCTTTGACGTCACTTCATTAGCCAATAAAGATATCCGATCATAAACGGACCAGTAAAAGCCCTAATATCTGAACCGGGAAAAGCCGCCGCCGCTGCAGGAGGTTTTGAAGAGCTGATCGGACAGCGAGGGTGCTACCATAGGCCTATATACACCGAGCTGCTACTCGCTCTCTCCTCTCCGACAGCGAGTATGAATGTCCACGCAGGATTGCTGGTATTCGGCATAATTTTAATAATTCCCGCCCAAATCATTATTGTAACATGATACGTGGACAGTCTGTAATCGCAGAAACCTGGATGCGAGCTCTCAAATAGGCCTAACTTATACAAATAAACTGCCTGTCCTCTCACCCCAGTAATAAGACCATGTGCAATCGTGATCTCACTGTGCTTTTAAAGTATAAATTACTTTTCTTTGCTCCTGGATTAAACTTTGTCAAAAGTTATCAGCCATTCAGAATAGTTCCACGCCTAACTGATGAAAATTATATTGGCTGTAAGCAAAATGCACCAGAAAGTCTTTCCACAATCAAAAATGGAACTTTAATTTCTTTACCATGTAAGTTTAAGTTAGAAATGTTTTGGAATGGGATATTTGTCTGATTTGTACATATAAATATCCTAGTCTGTCTAACTGCATCACTACATTGTACAGACATTACAGGTCAAAGTCATCTGATGTTGCATTTAACTAAATAAATAGGCCTAACATACATGGCTCTTAAATCACTGCTTATAAAAATTCAGTGTTATCATATTTCGAATACTTCAACTGAAATTAGGTCATTTGTTTTATAATTTTATTACCGACTGTGTACTTGTCTTTTTTGTAAGTTCAATTCAATTTGAAATTAAGCTTCCTTGTGCTTCCTTGTAAGCTTTTGCAACAAAGTTACCCCATTTTAAAGACACAAATACACAGAATGAGCAAATATTTAAGATCAAACTTTTTGTAATGGTAATTTGTCAGTATTTATATGTATGTAAATGAAAGCCTATATTAAAATCTGTTCATTATATAAAGTGAATGTGTCATTTTAGTAGACTTGGACTAAACCAATTTCAAAGCTTGAACTAATAAGCTTGAAATAATGATTGCCTTAAAGGGATGCACCATTTTTTTTTATCTATATTTAAAATGTACAGTGTACATTGTACAGTATGTGGTGGTTTGGCCAATGGCATTGAAATGGCATTGTCGTCATGAGATAAAAAATGACCCTACTTACTACTTTAGTGCACATTGCTAGTCTTGTTGTGAACAATTGAACAATTGAAAGCATGATGTCAGATGTAACAAACAGATATTCTTAACCAATCAACCGTGAATTGCTATGAGCAAGAGGTGGAGTGGAATTATTATTTCAGCAATGAAACAGTACTTGTAATTAAGTACACATTTTCAGTACTCTTTCCACCACTGGTTGCAGGACACCCGGTGAGATGTGACTGTGTGCTAAGCTAAGGTTCAAGGTTATTTGCAGGAATTCTTTTTGGGGTTGACCAGCTCCATCCCACATTTTTGTATTCCACTGTGCTGCTATTTCACTGCTGTTCTATGTAAACATGAGCTAGATGGATGTGTTTGACCTCTGCGATCATGTTTAGCCTCTTTTGCAGTATTGCACATAAGGGGCTGTTCACACAGAATACGTTTTTCCATTCCACTCTTCTACTTTCCCATTGTTTTTCTATGTAAACAGGCTAGACAGACATATTTGACTTTTGGGCTTGTCTTTTGCAGCATTTTCAACTTTTAAAAAACATGTTTTGAGGACCTGCGCTTTCCCCTATTTCACTGCCCCTCGTCTTACATTTTTCAAAGCAAATTTGTGTTATGTGTGAATGGCCCTCAACACAGCAATCTAAAAACATAGAGCTCAAGTTAAAATAACTTGCATTGTTTTTCTATTTAAACATGCAATAGATGGATATGTTTGACCGCTGTTGCTTGAGCTTCACTCTTTTGCAGCTTCTTGCGCATGAGGAGCTTCACAAAGAAAATGTTTTTCCATTCCATTGTACTGCCTTTCTCTTGTTTTTCTATGTGAATACGTGCCAGCTGAATGCTTGACCGTTCCTTTTATGTCTCGGGCATGATATCTTATTATAAAAACATACCACTCAAATTATCACATTTTCAGTATCGCAAAAGACATGGCATTCTAAAAACGCAACGCTGAAGTAAAAAACATACATTTAAAAAACGCCTTTGCAGCATCTTGCACATGACACGATGTTCTAAAAACACACCATTCATTTTAAAAGAAGTTCATCCTTAAAAACTGCAGCTCTAGGCTTTTTTTTTATTCCACCACCCTGTGTTTTTAAACACAAAGCATGTTCTGCATGAATGACCATTTACTGTATCTGAACTTAATCATTTTATATTGAACTTGCATTCTTCTGACAGAGAAGTTAGCAGCAGTAGCGGTGAGTGCTAAGAGAGCTGTGCTGGGTGGAGCAGGTGTGATGGGACCACCAGGTCCCCCAGGATCACCTGGATCTCCAGGACCTCAGGGTCCTCATGGACTGCCAGGTGGCCGTGGCATTCCTGGCATCATCGGGGGCTCAGGCCAGATAGGAAACACTGGCCTTAAAGGTTAAAAAACATTTTAAATATAGATCTTCCTCTTGAGAAAATACTGTAAGTCAGCCTCATTACTGTAAACATCATCCCCATGTTTCTATTTTGCAGGGAAGAGGGGTGCAAAGGGAGAGAGAGGAGATCCTGGACGACCACATCCTGGCCAACCTGGACCACCTGGATTGCCAGGTAAATTCAAAGTCCACCTGTATAGTCCGAGTTGTCCAAAGTGAAAAGGGTTTACTCAGCGGCCCATCCTCGTTTTGTCACAGGTCCTCCAGGTCTTGATGGTGTTGCACGTGACGGTAGGCCAGGTGAGCGAGGACCCCAGGGTGCAGCGGGTGAGCCAGGCCATCCTGGAAAAGCTGGTTCTCCTGGTCTTCCTGGATTTTGTGAAGCAGCTGCATGTTTGGCAGCATCCGCCTACACTTCTCCTAGATTACAAGAGGCGGGAACAGTAAAGGGCCCATCCACTTAAATCAAGCCCTCTACTGGGCCATAAGAACATCTGGGAGAGATGTCAGAAAGAAAATAAAGGGGACAAGCATGGAAAGAGGGACACACAGGCCTTCTCTTCAATGGACACATTGTAAGGGGGGAGGGAACAGCTGCTGCTTGATGTTGTGAACTTTTGTATGTATTAGGTTGTTTATATGATTTGACATCTACGGAAAGGAAGTGTTAAGTTGGCAATGTCAGCCGCTGCTGCTCTGTCCAACCTCACAGTACAGAAATATGTGAGAATATTGCCAGTGATATCACTGATGACATCATCATCATGCGTCCTGGACTAGAATAACTGTGCGACTGATATTCAAAACAAAGGTGCTGTTTTTTTTTTTAATATTTGATTTATGCATCTGATTCAATCTCCTAAAAGATAAAGGATGATGGTGATATTTTTACATGCCAGGAAATTCCCCTATAATTGAACCAATAAAAGTATTCAAAGCTACTTTATTAATAGATTCATTTACCTTGTGCTTCAGTGAACATCTATCCCGGCTCGAGCTGATACCTGATGTGTACATTATGTCCCTGTTTGCATTGTGCCTGTCTCCGCTATGAAGCAATGTCTTTGATCTGCTCTTCTAGGTGAGATGGCAAGGCTCCCATTAACTTTATCCTTGATTCCATGCTGTAAATCTTTGTAAATGTGTGTTAATTTTGTATGGACAGGGTGGTTTAGAATATAAAACAGATCCAGAGTTAATGAATTCAATCAGCATTCAGGATCTAACTCCAAACAATGCTGACTTTCTGGTGAATTACAGACCTGTATGCCACTTTGAACATACTGTGTGTTATGTACTTAGAAAATAACTGGTTATATTCATTAACAGACTATTTATTGTTCTTTTTTGGTTAATCTATAAACACTCAAGTTTTCTTGCCTGATTGTTCAGATTTACCCCAATCAATAAAGAGGACCGTTTTGTAAAACTCAATTTTCTTCTGTATCGTGAACACCTGAGAGGAACAACAATTTTAACTTTTGAATAACTTATTTTCTCTCCTCGGGACCTCAAAATTATTTTTAGTTTTAATAAAATGTATTCATTTTGATGTCCGTGATAAAGTAGCAAGCATTAATATGAACGTTAAGGCTCATAAAGCCTTGATTGGCATTCATTTTTCCTAAGCAAAAGAAACAACCTTTAAACTGTCTCCAACCTTTGCTTAGGGATACAATATATATAAAAAATGTATTTCACAGGTCTATGGAACTCTCAGTCCATAAAAGGGTTCAGCATTCAGAAATTTCCTAATAATCTCCGTCATCATGGCTATACCGTCAGTCAATTATCTGGGTAACCAATACTGCATACTTCCACCATTTTCTACCATTATCTACCATATATATATATATATACATATATATATTATAAGTTCAAATGCTTGAATATTGTAGTTAATATTTAACTGATGAACTGAGATGAGGAATGGGAAGGTATATCGGACTGTGATGCTGGATGCCAAAATAACTTTAAAGTATAAAATTAACACCTAGACCAGGGGTTTTCAATCTTAGGATAGGATCATCCTTGTGTGAGGAACCTCATCCTAAAATGTAAAACTAATATTATTTGGTTGCCTACTCCCAGGTTTGAAATTTCTTGGACCAGATGGTAGAAGACATAATGCATAGTACACTATTTGGCACACAACTCATGTTTCTCACATTACCTTGCTGTCTGATTCATATTCTGATCACTATAGTTTACAACATTGTTGCCTCTTTTCAGTATAAGCAATCTTATTTCTATTTCCAAACCACTGCCCTCACCATCATGTATGCTGTTATTTACAAAGTGTTGAAAATGTAACAGGAAACTCTGTACCCTTAGGCTCAAATTCAAGACAGATTTCAGTCATCCTTTGTGAATACAAAACTGCTGCTATTGTTACAAACTGAAGATAGATATATAGATATGTCGTTTAGGGACTGACAAGTGAACGAGTCCATAGAGAACTCTGCTTTCAAAACTTTTATTGCTTCTCTTAAGTTTCTTCAAAGAAAATATTTGCACACAAATGACTTTACTTACAAATAGCGCTCTGATGAGATGCATGATGATTTGAGATGCATGATGCATGGAGATTTTTTAAAGCTTGGATAAAAAGAGGTTGAAAGGCCGATCTGAAATTGATATGCTCGTAACGTTTACTTCATGAAAACTGCATAATTTGAGAACTGTGAATGGCTCTGCTAAAAAGACTTTTCAGCTATCCTCCCAATATAGATACAGAGTCTTTCTCTCTATCTTCACACACACACACACACACACACACACACACACACACGCACGCACGCACGCACGCGCACACACACACACACACACACACAGACAGAGGGAGCGACAGCGAGAGGATAAAGTGCAGAGTGTAAAAGCATCAGACTGGCTGACGCAGCAGAGAAACAGTGAGATGCTGTTTGCTTTGGAGATGACTGAACTGTGAAGGTTGGGTTCGGATGTTTAGGATGACTAGCAAAGCATATTTGAGATTAGAGTGTTCTAGAAGCACATGATGGTTCAGCTGCAAGTGGTACAGTATATCAAAGGAAATTCAAGTTTAAGAGTTCAGAGTGGTGCAGGAGATGTTACCACAGAGCTCATCAAGACTTAGGTGTCACTGAAAATACAATCTCTTTCCGTCCCGTGATACATCAAAAAATTGCTTTCTAACCCAAAGTTGTATATAAAACCTACTTTTACAAAACATCCTTTTGTTTAGAGCTTATAAAATTATTCCAAATTATCTGAGATGACCATAAAAAGGGCTGCCATGCTGATGTGATTTTTTTTTAAGTACAAAAAGCCATTACATCTAAATATGAATATGTACAACACAAGCCCTTGGGGATGTTCATTTTGAATTATTAAAATAATTAATTAGGTAACTTTATATATGCCTATTGATAACCTCAAACTATTTCATATTAACAGCTCACATTGTGGAAGGAATTATTCACTGGAAACAGATGGATATTTATGCCCCATTGTCTTTGCTAAAGCAGTTAAGTAGCAAAACTAGCAGCTGCCAAAACAACCCCCTCACAAAGATATTATTAAAGAAACATTCCAGATTCAATACAAGCCCTAGCAACAGCATCTGTGGCATATTTGGCAGAAAATCATTTTGAAAAAAATTAACCGTTAGAAAATAATTTAGTAAATTTTTTTTGCACAAACTGAGGTATGAGTCAAAATAATTCCTGCATGAATCAACAGCATGCCATGGATGATTTTACCTTGTATTTAACTCATAATATTGCTTTAATATTTAATAAAGGACCTTGAAGACTGGTGTGAAGTGTCAGATGGAAACCAATATATTTTATGGGGGCTGGTAAAGAAATGAAAAATGTTGAATGCTGAACAAATCTGGGCACCAATAATGACTGTCAACACCTTATATGTCCAGGGATCTAGAGGTCTATAATTGTAAAACACAAACTCAGAAATTATGCAAGTGGCATCATGGACAAGTATGTAGGATTTAAGGAACTCAAGTTTGGGTGGTGTAACAAATTGTAATGGTGTTAAGTTAATGGTTTAACTTAATGGCCTTTCTTCACTGGTTCATCAGCAGACATAACTTATAAATGTCTCCATTGGTGGTGAACCAGTGTTTCAGCATTGCATCATGTGAAAAGGAAACTACATTAATTATTTGGTTCTCCATGGATCTTCTCAGAAGCCTTAGCAGGTACAGGTAGGTAACTGTTAGAATGTCAATAGATGGGTACCATCCTCCAACTTTTACTTCTCTTAAACCACTTTCTAGTACATGGGACCTTTGGGAGGAGGGCCCTTGGGATTGTACTCCACAGGCATGCTCATACAGTCTGACGGGTGACAACGACCATCCTTGCCCTTCGTTCCAGATGATCCCGGAGGTCCAGGAATACCGGGGATGCCCTGCTGACCAGAAGGGCCTGGTGGTCCCATCTTACCGTAACCAGGAGGACCAGGAACACCTGAGAGGAATGGAAGGATATTACAATAGAATAAATACCACAAAGTTGGCAGAATGACTTCCACTTTAAAACTGTGTTTGAAAACTTGGGAGTCAGACCTGGAGCACCCGGATGGCCACTGTCTCCCATTTCTCCTACACCCTTATCTCCTTTCTCTCCCTTTACACCAGGGACACCTGGGGACACATATGAAAGCATCCATGTGGAAGACTGGGCAAATGGAACATCAGACTGCTGTAGGAAGCATTAGCACATTAGTTCCTCTTACCGTGTGGACCCATGGGCCCTTGTCTTCCTTCGCGGCCAATCTGCCCGGGGCGGCCCGGTATCCCTGAGGGACCTGGCATTCCTGGATTTCCATTTTTCCCTGGGGGTCCTGGTCGACCAGGGGATGCATCCATCTCCACAGGCATCTGCATTCGGGACATGTAGTAGCCCATACGCTCTGCAGGAACAAATTAACTTAAAACCAACCAATTTTAGTTATTAAAATTGAACCCTTGCCCCATAGACTTTCTATTATAAGTGCAAAATTGTCAACACTTTTTTCCTTTTACAAACTGATTTTAACATGCATTTTAACTTATATTTATCTCAGATCATTGCTTTAAAAGATATTAAAGGACTGATGTGAAATATTGTGTTTGTGTGTGTGTGTGTGTGTGGGGGTTGTGGGAATTAATGAAATCATCTTAAGACTCTATCTCTGTGAAATAAGCATTTAGAAACAAAGTTTTAATGCTTCCAGATATGTCTGGTTACAAAAGTTCTCCCACCGTCAAAGATCTTTATGACCTGCTGCCTGATGAAGGACCTTAAGTCATCATAGTTTACAACAGCCTGGAAAAAAATACAAACAATGTGAAGTTTAAATAATCATATATATATACTATTCTGCAAAACAAGATCTTATCCATCATCCACTAAAAATAACAGGACGCGGATGACAACATAAGTCTAATTTATTTATAAATGTCCACTCTCATGTTAAAAAATATGGTGGATAAGGAAAATAAAAAACAAACATTGATTTTTAAAGGAGATACTGTTCAATATGATGCTAAAGGCGGCATTAACTGTTTCTTTCAGTTAATAAACTTTTTCAGCCAGGCTGTGTACTACCAGAGAAAAAGCCTCACATCATTCCCTGGGATTCCTGGTGTACCGGGGGCACCAGCTGATCCAGGTGAACCATTGCTTCCCCTCTCGCCACGGGGTCCGGCTGGTCCTATGATCCCTTCTGGACCCTTGGAGCCAAAACCAAAGCCTCCTCCTGGTGGGCCGGGACGTCCGCGCTCTCCCAGGGGTCCCCTTTGCCCAGCAACACCTGCTTCGCCCTGATAGGATCAAAGGAGCAACTGTGATTTACTACACAGATGATATTGGACAATGACCACGGGCTACTCAATGATCCCTGTAATAGTACCGCATATTAGGCTTTATATAGAAACTCATGCTCTGCACTATACAGTCCACAAAATAAAATCTTCAAGGTTTATCCCATCTACTTCTTTAATGATAAGGGTGACATGTATGAATGCAGTAAATGCTAAAGTTGTTGCTTATAATTTAATTCTGGTTTGCATTCAATTGTGATTTTCTACTTCCTGAAAAGCCCTCTGCTGGTTATGTATGTTTTTATAACTATTTTTGTAAATTAGCTATTGATTAATCAATGGCGCTTAGTCAGGGTAGACTGCAGAAGGGTGAGGGATAGCTTTAATGGCTTGTATTGTAGCCTGTCCTTGCTTTGAAAACATTGGGGGAAAAAAAATCCACATTTTGTTGAGAAAATGTGAATGTGACAATGCAATGTATTGTATATGCCATGATTCTGTTCGTACAATGTATTATATTGTATGCCATCTTTCTGTATCCTACAATGAACACTATATATTACAATGCATCTTGCAAGGTTGCATTTGTAAGGTTGTAAGGTTCTGTTCCCTTGCAGCTTCATTTTTATTCACATTTAATGAAAAAATGCCATGGTTTCTTTAAAAAGGTCCATATTACCCATGTAAACTAATTTTAACTTACAGTATGCATACTGCACAATAGTAAACTTATTTCATTGTTGTTAGCCCCAGTTTAATGGGAATTTTGTCTGGATTTATGAAGTGGCCTGTAAATAATAATGCATAAATTCTGCAGAAACACCTCTGGATATTCAACATGTTTTATCTTATTTTTTATTAATTTACCAAATCACTCTGTATTGAAGTAGCTGAGCACTATTTTAGCATTATTAGTATGCTATTATCATATTTACTAATATTTAATTTTTTAAAATATATTTTCATTTTTCATTTTCGTTTTTTGTATTACTTAATTATATATATTTTTAAATAAAATATGTCTATAACTTAAAAAAAAATTTTTTTTATTTCAGTTTTCATAACTTTATTATGTACCTATGAACATATTTGATTTAGTTGTATAGGCAACATTTCTTACATTAATTTGTCCCATTTAATATCAATATTTGTTAGATTTTTTATTAATAGTTCATAAGTTTCATTTCACAGTTCTACACTGCAGCTGAGCAAATTTTTTCCACTAAAATTCCTGGCTCATTTAGAAAACAAACAAATATTGGTTTCTTTCACTTTGCATTTCATATCTCCTTTTTGTGAATATATATTTAATTAAAGCAGTTTATTGTTATGTTTTCAGTTCACTTATATAATTTACAGTGTTGTCTAATTGCATTGGTTCAAATGCTAATTAATGCTAATAGTTACATATTTAAAAAAATACACTTCTCCCCAAATATCTTCATTGTAGCAAGCTACTTTTTGCTAACGGCTTGTAAGGTAGGATAGTTTTAATACTTTACAGTTTCTAGTAGCATTCCCAACACTAATGCTGTACATGTAGCAGTCTATATAGAGCAAGTCACTTGTTTACACATTTAAGGGCTTCTGCTAATGGGTCGAGGGAAAAGCACTGCTCTCATCTCATTCATGCCTAAACTTCAAAAGCCTGACAATGCTGTCCTGTCACAGTGACAGATAGAGGCTCCTCAATGGCTTTATTATGGAGCATAATGGTGTCACTATGTAAGCTGAGAGTGGTGTTCAAACAGACTACTGTGGCAGATGAGGGAGGAAAAAACAAAAGAGTGAAGGAAAAGTGAGGTTAGACAACATGCTGTTGTGATTGCAGATGGAGCCACCTGACAACTTCATTGAACAAATGTAAGCACAAAAACTAACAGGATGTGTTGAGCACGCATCGATGGGAGGGGAAAACTCTCTCTTAAGGGGCGGTCACACTGCACTTTTCATTCCATTGACTTCCATTCATACGCATGCAAATGCGTCAGACCAGAAACGCAAACCAGTGTGAAAAGTATCGCATTTCGCTGCATTCCAATGTTCAAACTTGGTGAACTCTGGCCTGCGAATTCGCATCACGCGATACCGTGTGATCAATCGATACGTCACAGCCTGACCTCGTATCTGAATTAAAAGAACAAATTTAAAACTGCAGCACAGTGTATGATTTGGGTTGAATTTAAATTCTTTTGAAAAGACGCTGCACAGGGTGACGTCCACGATACCACGATCGTTGCAGCATGCAAAACGATTTCGCATGCTCAAAGTCTAGTGTGACTGCGCCTTTATGCCTGAATAAGATGTATCCAAATGCATGTGAAAAGATGTCAGCGTTTAATGGTGCAAACTAAGACATTATAACAGAGATGTGAAAACAATGCATCTTACCTTCTGCCCCTGTGGACCAGATTCTCCTGGCAGGCCTGGGGCTCCCTGTGGTTACAAATAATTACAGGAGTGAAACTGGGACAAATAAAGATGTTTTGCAGTAATAATCTGCAAACACATTGCTATATCAACCAGAATTTGGTCTTATTTTGATTATTAATGTTTCAATATAATTGCTTTAACCGGATTTTAACAATCCAATTAAGCACAAATTCCAGTTTCAAGAATTCCAAATATGACAGCTGGAAGTTATCTTTGTTATTCAGAAGTCTGTGCTGTGTAATACAAATTATAATAAATACTGTAACTGATTCCAAATTTCATCTGTGCATGTCCACATAAAAGTAATTTAGCAGTGTTAAAATGTCCAACGATCAAATAAACACTTTTTTTCCGACCAAAGTGGAGACAGGCTCTTTGGAATTAAGGTTTAATCAGACAGATTTTGAAGTTGCATATTGTGCATAAAAGTTGTATACAGGAGCCAACCAAAGGAGATACTTACATCTTTACCTGCTGCTCCATCACTTCCTGGTTCACCCTAGTGAAAATAAAAACAGGGACAGAAAAAGGTTTAAAAGAATAATGAAATTATATTATGGTAAACCAACTTTAGGTACTGACCATCAGCCCTGGATGTCCTGGGAGCCCCGGTTGGCCAGGTAATCCAGACTGTCCTCTCTCTCCTGCCTCGCCTTTGTCTCCCTTAATGCCCTGGTAAAGAACAAGTAGATACAGTAACGCATTCAAACAATTAAAAACATCTCTTTAGAAGACTTTTGCTCACCACTCCAGGTGGCCCAATTGGTCCCGGTGGTCCTGAAGATCCAGCAGCACCCTAAAAAATTCCAGTGGGACTGTTCATTTAGTAACATATTCTCAACGGGATTATCTGTACACTACCATTCTTTGAGGTCAGTTAAATGTATTGTTTTAAAGAAATGAATACTTTTATAAGCATCAAATTGATCAAAAGTGAAGTAAAGACATTTACAATGCTACAGAATATTTATATTTAAAAATAAATAATTGTATTTATTTTTACTCTTTCTATCATCAAAAATCCTAAAATAACAACCCCCCACCCCCACCCCCCGACATTAATGACGGCAATAATTGTTTCTTGAGCACCAAATCAGCATATTAAAATGATTTCTGAAGGGTCATGTGACACTGAAGTCTGGAATAATGATTGCTGAAAATTCAGCGTTGTCATCACAGACATAAAATACTTTTTAATTTATATTCAACAAGAAAAAAAGCTATTTTAAATTGTAATACTATGTTACAATATTACTGTTCTCTTGATCAAATAAATGCAGACTTGGTGTGCATAAGAGACTTTTTTCAAAAACATAACCCCCCAAAAAATATTAACAACTCCAAACTGTTGAATGGTAATGTATATGTACAAACTAAAGAAAAGTGGAAATTACAAGATTAAAAAAAATATATACTTACCATATGTCCTGGAGCTCCAGGTGGTCCTTGTGGTCCAGGGGTACCAGGATCACCCTGAAATGTATGTACAAATGTTTTACTTATCAAGACGTGTTTGTCAGATCACAATTTAATGCACAATGCACGTATGAGTTCTCATCATTGTCACAAGGAAAACCAGGCAATATTATATTATAGACTAAGTGTTAACTGTCTTCCTACTAGAAGAGCAAGTGTTTAAAGAGAATATTTCTGAACATATTAGATATTATAAACATAAATATGTCTTTTTATCTCCACTCTGTTTATAGAACAGTGAAATGGCTTTGTAGAAAAAAAGAGCCAACTCTATCTCACCTTGAGTATTGAGGTTTGTTACTGCCACAGTTAATTGACAACACATATTAGATATGTACAATGGGATCACGCCCTTGCAATACGTTAGCCAAGCATTCGCATCTGTGTTTGCTTACTTAAACAAAGCATGTTACTGGTCTAAGGGTGCATAACCTATTTTTATAGCACTCTTTCATTATCTGAAATATAAAGAGCATTTGTACGGAAATCTATAGCACATTTAAAGGTTCAGTGGTAATGTATCTAACAGAAGACAGCTTACCTCTAGACCAGACCTTCCAGCTGCTCCAGCAGGTCCCTGAGGTCCTCTATCTCCCTACAGATACCAAATGATGAGTGGGTGATTTAGATTAAAAGACAAAGAGATATGTAAAAATACAGACTGTTTTGTGCAGTTTCTGCATCATTCGAAGTTCCAAATGGATTTTCACAAATAATGATTGTTTCCAAAAAGTTTCCCCATTGTTTTAGATAGCAAATTGTCTTTTTTCCAAACTTACACCACAGATTGAGCTCAACGTTTGCATGTAAAGCAATTCAGACACATAGAACAATGTGAAATGCAATGTTATTTTTGTTGTTGTCTTTGGTCATTAAGAGAAAGTATTTGAACATCAAAAACATTACAGGCATCAGCTTTAAAGACAGGATCAATGGAAATAGTCATTTTGTATTCATTTATGCACTACACATTTCAAATAGAAATAATGACAAGGCTATGAAACTCAGCTTCGTACTTTCATTCCTGGGAGACCTGTGTGTCCTTTGATGCCCTTGAAACCCTGAAATGATAAACAGTTATACAAGTAAGCCTTTTCCAATCAGAGAAAAGTCAAGTCAAGCTTCTCCTTTGAGATGCCTAATTAAAGTTGACTTTGTTCTTTGTTTCAGTCTTTGTTCCAACTGTTGATTTTGTTATTCATGTGTCACTGATAAAATCTACAAAGAACTTGGAAAGTGAAAACGAAGAGAGAAAATATGGCACGGTTAATACCGGCATTCCCCTGGGTCCAGCAGGGCCAGGCACTCCTGGTTCACCCTGTTTAATTGTGAGAATAAAACACAGTTAGAAATAGTGAAAACTGAAAATAAGATTTTTTGGAGATACAAATATATATACACATTATATATATATATATATATGTAACTCCCCCGGGTCCACATACTGCCACAACTCGTCGGAGTGGGTCTCGAACCCGGGATTCCGGTGCGGGAGGCGGGCGCTCTAACAAGTAACGCCAAAGGCTACAGCCTCTAGCGTCAGTCGCTAGAGCGCCTCTTTTTTTGAGGTCAGGGGAGTGAGGTTTTACACACAGCCCTTACTGGCATAGCTACATCCGTTACATATATATATATATAATATATAATAATAATAATAATAATAATAATAATAATAATAATAATAATATAATATGTGTAGGTATAGTATTTGTATCTTTTCTGACCCTTAAACCTGGTTTTCCATCTTTGCCATCAAGTCCTTCCATTCCAGGTGGTCCCTTTAAGCAAAGACAAAAGCAAAACAATATGATTACTTTGTGAAAGTTTTAACTGTGTACAGACACTAGATATGCTGAATGTCTGCTATTAAATGTGTCTATTCAGATTATTCTGAGACTCACAGGCATGCCTGGGGACCCAGAAGATCCTGGGGGACCTGTGGGCCCCTGTTGGCCCTGAACTCCAACACCACCCTAAGGGAGTAGATAAAGTAAGGGTGATTGCATGATAGAGAAGTATCTAAACTCCACAAGTTGAGCCATTTCATGACTAAAGGATGGAATGTCAGAGCGCTTGTTTGTGAAAGTGACCATAAGTGGTAATGTATGAATGCAAATGATGAGTCATTTATCAAATGTCATTGCTCATGTAAGGATTTATTTCCAGCATGAGCAAGGAATGTCACAATATTGTATGATCTCATTTATCAATGCATGTTCAGGCATTATAGTACTGTCACTTGCCTTCTCAGCTTGTGGTCCCGGAGGGCCCGGAGGACCTGCTTTTCCTGGGAAACCCGGAGGACCCTGGAGACATGAAGACAACAGTAAGACATCTGGCTTGTTCCATTAGCATATTCAGAGAAATTAGGCTTATTTCAGAATTAAAGTCAAAATGTATTGCATTTTGGAATCCATTTCACTTCTATAATGAGATCATTTGTTGCTTGAAACAGTAGGGGAAATTATGACTGAAAGATGACTGAAGTCCCACCGGTTGTCCTGGGAATCCTTGGGATCCTTGGAAGCCCTGTAAACAAAAGACGCAATAACTGTTATTATGCACACTGCAAATTGTAATCACAACAACAAAAGGAAGACATTTCACCTGGGAATTTATTGAGTAAATACACAATGTTATAAATATTTATTTTCCAGAAAAAAAAAAAAACAGGTATATGTTTAGCACACTTCTTAGATCTTGGGCTTGCAAATTTGAAGACGCAAATAGAACATATTGCTCTACATAGTGTAATATCAAAGAATCATGAGAGGTAATATCATGAGAATGTGATATCAAGAGATATGACATATATAGAAACATAAGAGATCAATTGCTGACAATATATCAGTAACATGCTTTCATACCTGATCTCCCTTTGGTCCCACGGGTCCCGCTGTTCCAGCTTCCCCTTTAGTACCCTGCCAGTCAAGCAAACATATGTTTTTTAACAACTCAAACTCTCACAGTTTTTGAGAACAAAGTTGAATCTTTGTTAGAAATATAATCAAAGGGAATAACAAAAAAAGTTTTTCACAATGATTCTACAAAACGTTTGAAGCTTGTTTGTTTGATCTGAGAGTCATTACTCACAAAGAGAATACAAAAGGGTATTTGGCTTCTAACATATATACCGTGTATGATTATTAGCCATCCAAGATAAGCATAAGGGTTTGTTTTGAAAAACCCAATGATAAAAGTAGTTTTAGTAGTGCAGTCGAGGGTCATCACTTCAGGTGAGAGTCTATATACGTGAAGCAGAAAAAATAAAGGCATTAAAACTGAATGTTTACTCACTGCAGGGCCGACTGGTCCTTGATAACCTGGAGATCCTGGTGGACTCTACATAAAAACAATGCAAAGTTTCAAAAATAGTTTACCACGTCATTATAAGATGTCCTGTGAATGTAGCTATGTGGCTTGAACCCCCAAAGGAGAGTCAAAATTAAAGGTTGAGGTGGCTTGGAAAGTATGTGAATTTTTGTGAAATAAGTTGGATTCAGTAAGATTTTTTAAAGAATACTTTTATTCAGCAAGGACACTTTTACTACTTTTGTTCAGCAAATTGATCAAAATTACATTAGCTCTATTTTAAATAAATGTTGTTCTTTTGAAAATTCAGCTGTGCAATTACAGGCAAAAAATTTTATATTTATTTTAATTTTTAATATATTTTATGTATTGTAGTCTTTTATAAAATAACAGTTTTTACTGTATTTTGATCAAATGAATGACAAAATGACTGACATAAAATAGTCAAATCCCATTCAAAATTGATGATCTGTATACTAGAAGTTTAACATTGTTTAAAAAGAGCATTCTTACCGAATCTCCTTTCTGCCCTGCGGTTCCTGGACTGCCACGCTCTCCTTTAAGGCCCTGAACAAAAACAAAAGAATAATGATTTTAACCCACCAATCAAACATTTAGCACAAAACATTAATTAATGATTTTTTTCTGCATCTGGTCAATTGGGAAAAATGTTACTACCACTTACAGGAAGTCCAGGCGGTCCCATGGTTCCAGGATAGCCAGGATTTCCTGGTGGACCCTTTGTGGAAATAATAAAATTACCTCAATAATATAGCAAACAGTCCATGGGCTTTTTTTTAAATAAGTATTCTTGATTTACTCACCTGTTCACCTTTCTGTCCTGGAAGTCCATCTGTCCCACTTTGACCTTGTTGACCCTATGATTAAAAAAGGCATTAGTGACACAGCCAACAAAAATGCAAATAAAAGCATTTTATATATATTTTTCATATGCAAAATATATACTATATTAAATTATACAAATTTATTTCTGGAGAATACATTTTTTTACAGCCTTCCATTTCACATCATTGTAATCTTAACTGCAAAACAAAATAGTTAATACACCTGCCAAAGCCTGGCATTTATTTTCTAAGCGAAGGCTGAAAGTAAGGGAATGAATTAATGAATCCTTCTTTCTTGCCATCTGTATTCCAGGAACAGACAAATGATGCAGAGTTATTGTTTTGATTGTTTTTACCTTTATAGTCACGGGACTAAACATGCCTATTAGCTACTGCATGCATAATGAAAAAGGCATGGACCTGAGTTGAATCTCATATTGGATAATCCTTTAGTAAATGCATCCTGCATAGATACATCACATCACGGTTTACAGATTTTACTTAATTTGATACATTTCCCTAAATGAAGGTCAATGCTCTTTAAGCTGTTAATATAGAGATCGAAACAGCAATTAAATAATATTCCCAGACTCTTCTCATACTAATAATATTTTACTTTTTCTAAATGCATTGACCTTAGTTAAAATCGATTGAGAAAAACTAAGTAAATTTGCACCCTGTGGGAAGAATTTATTTCTTTTTTCGTGATGATTTTTAAACCAGGTCAAGGACAAATAGATTTTAACATCATAAAGACTTTCCCTTAAGAAAAATAAAACTGCATAAATAATAATTAATTTAAGAGTTGCCAGCAGCAGGTTTAAAAGTCTCAGATCTGCTTCTTGCGTGTTATATAATTAATTTCATTCCCATGTCCAGCAGGTGTGTTTGATCTCACTGGTTTAACTTTAATTTAATTTAATAATGATTAATGAAAACAGTCCATTCTAAACTCACATAACTGGCCGAGCCAGACTTCGACATGTCGGACCACACCAATAAAGTTGTGAAATTGTCACAGAGCCAGTGTTTAGACTATTCAGGAACTTAATAATTGCTAACTTACAGTTGTCTCTGCACATTAAATGGAAATAGAAGAGGGAGTATTTGGCTTCATCTTTAAATAATAAAAAACAAATAAAAAAGTATTGCTTCACTTGAAGTCTCTTTTGCCAATGTCCTTCTGTTAATTTCCTGAATCTTGCTGACTGCACAGTCTCCTCAGCGGTTCAGTTATATATTATTCTATTAGAGGATCAATTCCACAGATAATTTATATTTGGAAAACATTGGCCTACTGTAAATACTTATTTTCCGTTTTTCCATACTAATAGAAAAAACTGCACAAAATCTATGCTGCTGAGTTTGTTGTTTCAAACAGATTAGATTGAAGCAAAGTAAAGAAAGTCGGATATAGCTCACAAAGCATAAAGCTGGACAACATTAAAATAAAATCCATTCTGTCTCAGACTCTATTCATCAGTAAGCCCAAACCTCTGCTAAAACATGCCGTTCAAGACGCTGCAAAATAACCTGTCAGCAGCACATACACAATAGCTATGGAGAGATAATTGAACAAGCACCACAACGGTACAGTTGTATTTCTCTGTCATGGCTTTCATTGTGGCGCATGAGAGAGGATGTGCTGGTTTTCTGAGGTAATTAAACATCTACGGTGTTTGTCTGAGCTGATCGTGAGTTGGCATGCTTTGACTTACAGACAGTCCAGGAGGCCCTTGAGGACCAGGGAAACCAATATTGCCCTATAAAAGAATGATAATAAGAGAGCAACAGTTAGAAATATATTCCTTTTATAGTGGACAAAAACAAGAAACAAACAAAAACAATCCTGTCACACATACATCCCAAAATTCCTCTTAATTTCTCATAGTTTGCGCCCCCCCCCCACCAATTGTTTTTAGTACCAGCTGCCACTGGACCTGGAATCATTTGTACTTGATATTCTTGAAATCAAAAACTGAAAACAAAAAGCATTAGTTTCTTTCCAAAAAATATAAAAAAATAATCATCCCATGCCAGTGCACATAAGTTTTAATGGGCACAAACTCTCATTTCCATTTTGAAATTAGGTTAGATGCAGGTTTGGGACTATTTTGGAAAGCATTATGCAATTCTGATCCAAAACAGTAGGGGCCTCTCTAACCTCACAGCAAAGAGTAATAAATGCACTGTTCTTCCTTATCGGTCCATTCTAACTGAAAACACTGAACCTAAAAGAAAATAGATTGTGCAAACAAACAATGCATTGTGGGATTAACTGCTAGTGGCTAAACAAAGTCATGCAGAACAGTTCACTGTTTGCTGTACTTCTGAAAGAAGTGCTCAGCATTGGACTGTCTCTATATGATTATAGACTGTTCTCTGAAAGCCATCTGGGGTCACTCGATCTCAGTTTCTAAGAAAAGAAAGCTAAAAAGGCAATTCTGCAGATATTTACTTTTAGGAGACAATCTGGAGCATAACATGCTAAGCAAAATAGAAACTTACCGGCGTTCCAGGAAGACCAGAAGGTCCTCGCTCACCTCTAGGACCCTACAATAAACAGAGACAAGGATAATGTTATATAGCATTATAACTGGGGCTATATATGAATCATTATGTATACATAATGGTAAATATGTAAATAATGGTAAATATGATCAAAGAAGGTTTTGAAAATAAACCTGCAACAATTAACAATTAAACTGCAAACTAAAACAATTGAAAACGGGGGAAAATCTCATTATGAAATAAAAAATTTCTCAAATACACGTTGGACATAATTATTGGCACCCCTAGAAATTCTTATGAGTAAAATATCTCTGAAGTATATTCCATTCATATTCACAATTTTGAGCACTCCATGGTTTTTATGAACATTAAATTATCCAGACATGGCTTCCTATTTCACAGGATTATAGGAGAACATTTAGAGCCGTTAAACTGGAAAATGGAGGTTTCAAACATTATTGAATAAAAGGGTGCCTTTAATTGTTGCCAATGTATATTAGAGAAAAAAACATTTGTTTCATAATGATATTTCCCCCCATTTAAAATTCTTATTATCCAATGAAAGGCTAGATTTTTGTGAATTGTTTAAATAAAAGATCAAAAGGATTAACAATGCAGATTCATTTTCACAACCTTCTTTGATCATATTTACCAAGGGTGCTAATAATTCTGACCAAGTCTGTCTATATATAAATATGTGTGTATATGTATAAAATGTGATCAGATTTATTTAAAGCAGTTCAATGAACAGTTAATGTTGTGTGATAATATTGTTTGTTTTTGCTAAATTTTGCCAACCTAAATAGATTCAAACAAAGCCACCAAATAACAATTGTTATTTCTGAGTGAAAAACCCAGCTGTTTTATTATTAAATAAATCCATGGTTTTGAACGAATCGAGTGAACCAATGATTCAATGACCCATTCATAAGGACAGTAACTTGCTTCATTTCTGAACAAATCAGCTACTTCAATATTCATTTCTGAACCCATTTAAAACCCATTAATCTCATAGCATTATTTATGCAATTCTAATTGCAGTGTAAATGCATTCACACTACCTCTAAAGAGTCTACCTCTATATTGTGTAAATATACCTAAATGCCACTTCAGATGCAGAAAAACAATGTTAAGGCCACATTGTATCTATATGAGGAGCAAGTTCTATGTTGAATCAAAATGTTTGTTTTGATTCTGTTTTGAAATGAATAGTAGCTGATGACGATGACTAAGACCAGGTAGAAGTCTCTGCCAACCGGTTGCATCAGCAGTGGACTGAATGAACGTGAAGGCGGTGTGAAGTAATCCTATTATGCCTAGCACCCACCTGATTGTCTTCCAGCAAATAAGTTAAGACAACTGGACAAACATTACATCACATAATTAATATTCATTCGCCAAGATGATAAGGTTTTATAAATGTGTCCATCACCTTTTCAGATTATTCCTAAGCCTCTGATAACACAAATCTGGTATAGAATTGAGGGTAGAATAAAATAATTTGAGTGTGCTATATATACTGTAAATTGGCTTAAAATATTTAAGTATTGTGTTGTTAGCTTTGAAATAGTTAGGATGCAGCAGAGCTCTTGTATCATCTCTAATAGGCACTGGTGGTAATGAAACTCAGCAAGGTCTCTCACCGGCTCTCCTTTGACCCCTGGGGTCCCTGGAAATCCAGGCATCCCTGGTGCACCAACGCTGTTACTCGTCTAAAAACATTGAGCAGACATGAAGGGTTGCAATCAGGAAATGCTTAGACAATTTGAAGAGAAACACAAATAATAACATTTTCAATACCATGACAGTAGCTTCACCCCTAGTGAAAATTATATACTACAATGTATTTGAAATGCATTTATTTTGTGCGAAAAAAACAATCCTGTCTTGTTCAGGCTTTTTTCGTGTCTGGGTTCGGACACTCACACTCCAGGTTTGGTCTTGCTGTGGGAGCGTGCTGTCTTGAGTTCGCCTCTGTCCGTGTGCGTTGTGTTTTGTTCGGCACGCGGTTCTGGTACGGCTGCATGCTTTTTCATTGTCTTGTGTTGTTGTGTGCAGCTCATTTTTCGGCTGCATACTTTCTCTCGTTTTGTCTTGTTCTGTGTGGCACGCAACTCACGAGTCTCCTCATTAGCTGTGTATTCGTGTCCAGTTTTGCACATGGCTAGTAGATTTTATTAAGCTGGCCATGTGCTTGTTTTTGTGTTGTGTGAACACATGGCTTGTCTTATTTGGTTCTATGTGCCATGTGCTCTCATGTATATTATCTTGACTCCACTCCTCTTGTTAACTGATTTATTAATTTTCCCCACCTGTGTTTCCTTGTTACCCTCGTTTGCTCCCTATTTAATCTCCTTCTGTTTGCAGCCCAGTGCGAGTTCGTATTCGATTGTTCAAAAGAGATGTTCTGATACCCTTTTTCCCTTCCCGGTATGAATTCGATACCTAGGCCCAGGGTATCGGCCGATACCGACTACTGATCCGATACGTGTGTGTGTATCTGGTTATACAGCTTTATGTACAACTAGCCCTGTAAGAATTGATACAATTATTTTATAGTATGCTTCACCATATACACACACACGTATATATATATATATATATATATATAGAGAGAGAGAGAGAGAGAGAGAGAGAGAGCGAGAGAGAGAGAGAGTCTGGCGAGTAACCAAAAAATAGACAATGTTTGGAAAATGGCACAGCTTTTTAAATATCTAAAAGTACACTCTTAACATCAGTTAGTCAAGAATTATAAATATATTATGATAATCAAGTATTATTTAATGATATAACTTTAGTAATTATAATTAAAACTAGGCATTTATGAATGCACATTAGTCATTTTAACTGAACTTAGGACTGGTGGTGGTGCTTTTTTGGTCATTCAGTGATTCTGTAAAAAATGGGGAAAAAACTATCAATAATACTGATAAGATAATAATCATACTATGAATTATACTAAGAACAATATAAAAGGCACTAAGGATTAACAAGCTGCTGCATTCATGAATATTAATATCGTTGTCTGCACTGGCTCGAATTGATTTGCTGAAATGAAAACAGGGACGATAATAGGCGAGCGCCAGTCAATGAGATTGCCGTTTGCGCATTAGCTCCACCTACTACAGGAGAAACCGGCAGTTTTAAAAGCTAAAGAATTCCAAAAGAACTTCGTTATTTTGACATACAAAAAAAATACAACAAAGAATATCGTTTACATATCATACAGAACTGACGCACTACATGTCAGACTCTCTCGCTCCCTCTCGTTCTCTTTGAAAAAAGCAAAGCGAAGGCGAGTTGTGTGCCTAAAACTAGAGCTTACGGTACGTCAAATACAGGTGCGCCGCGCATCCATTCAGATGAACTGAATAATAGCACAGATCGCTTGACGGAGAGTGAAACTCTGAAGGGGTTAGCGTTGATGAAAATATATCTGTGCTAAACTTATATACACGCCCTCCAACTCACACACTGGCGATTAAAATCTGAGCACTTATTAGCCAGTGGCTAATATTAGACCTCATTTAGTCACCCAGGGTGAAGGTTTAGTTGCATATGCGAGTGATTTACTGGCAATGTGCCAGCACGTTTGTATTTTGTATTTCTTCTTCGCTGCTCTAAATAGTGGTTGCTTGTGGCAACACAGCACAACTTCCTGTGTTTGCATTCTGAGAAGCAAAGAAGAGTTGATTTACGATTTGCAGCATTAAGCAAAGCTAGCGGGCATAACTATAGGTCTTGTGTAAGAACATGGTATCGGATCGGAACATGGGTTCAAGTACTTGCCGATACCGATGCCAGATTTCTTTGTGGTATCGGAGGAATTTCCGATACTAGTAACGGAATCAGAACAACCCTAGTTAATGAAGCCCTTTTCCTCCTGCAATTGAATCCTTGCTCTCTTCCCTTCACCCATACCTGACAATCATACTTCAGGTACACTTTAAAGGAACACTCCCCTTTTTTTGAAAATAGGCTTATTTTACAACTCTCCAAGAGTTAAACAGTTGATATTGCGCATATAAGTTGATATTAAACAATATTACGCAGCTCCTGAAAGTAGTCTTTTCTACAATGGCGGCGCGCACAACAGACGCAGCGGCTTCTCTCTCTCCCGAAAGAACGGTGTTTTCGTGTTTTTTGTCTTGTAAGTCGCAATGTTTTTGTACATATTCGCCTCGCCTAACTGTCTTAAAGCGCGATACAGTCGTGAGTTTCTGCTCGATGTCGGCAGAACCACATTTTAGAGTTAAACTCCGCACGAAGAGCTGCGGGACCTCGGTCTGCTCCGGAGGCCTACTCCATCACCGACCCCCACTACTGCATCTCGCCCACAGCGGAGGCGCCACAAGCGGCGTGAGAGGAAGCAGAAGAGGGTAAGCTGGAGGTATCCGAGCTAGGCTAGCGGCTAACCCACACAAGCCAGCTATCCCCACCATCGCATTGGCGAACGACGCTCTTTGGACAATAAACTGGACTACATCCGACTACGCTCTACTCAGAGGACTGTAAGAGACTGTTGTGTTTTTGTATTTACGGAAACATGGCTTAACAACAGCGTTCCGGACTGCGCCATTCAGCTCGAGCAGCTAACATGCTATCGAGCAGACAGAGCTCGCGTCGAGGAGGTAAGAGACGCGGCGGGCTTTGTGTTTACATCAATAATGTATGGTGCCGCGACGCTGTTGTGGTCTGCAAACACTGCTCACCCTGGTGGAGCTTATGATTATTAAGTGCCGGCCGTTCTATCTACCGAGGGAATATACAGCCATTCTTCTCGTTGCTGTATACATCCCTCCTAACTCCAACAACAACAGGAGTGAGGCACTGAATTATTTGTACCAGCACATCAGTGAGCAGCAGACAGCCCACCCAGATGCTTTTCTCATCTTGGCTGGAGACTTTAATCACGCAGACTTAAAGAGTGTGTTCAAAAATATACCAGCATGTTGACTTCCCTACAAGGGGAAAAAACACGCTGGACCTTGTTTACACCACCCAGAGAGGAGCATACAAGGCCCTCCCCCTCCCCCATCTCGGAGCCTCAGACCACATCACTGTCATGCTAATGCCTGCACACAGACCGCTCGTTAAAGTCATCAAACCGACACACAAACAGATTCAAGTGTGGCCGGAAGGGTCGTCAGAGGCACTTCAGGACTGTTTCGACACCACTGACTGGAATATGTTCAAGCAGGCTGCCACATACAACAATACTACAGACCTCCATGAATACACTGAGACTGTCACTGCCTACATCACCAAGTGCATTGATGATGTAACGGTCACAAAGACTATCACTGTCCGGGCCAACCAGAAGCCGTGGCTGACAGGGAGGTCTACAGACTTCTGAATGCTCGAACGCTGCCTTTAGAGCTGGAGATGAGGAGGGCCTGAGGACAGCTAGGGCCAACCTATCCCGAGGCATCAGAGAGGCCAAGAGACAGTACTCCAGGAGGATAGCCCATCGCTTCCAGCGACAGCAGAGACACTCGGAGCCTGTGGCAGGGAATACAGACCATTACGGACTACAAGCCCCCACCACAGACCTGTGACAGCACCATCCCCCTGCTGAACGAGCTGAATGCCTTCTTTGCTCGCTTTGAGGCACAAAACAGCACCACTGCACAGAAGACTCCACCTCCTCCCGGCGACCAGGTGATGACGCTGTCCTCGGACAGCGTGAGGAGATCCCTCAGCAGGATCAATGCACGCAAAGCTCCAGGTCCTGACAACATTCCTGGGCGTGTACTGAGAGACTGTGCAGTGGAACTCACTGATGTCTTCACAGACATCTTCAACATCTCACTAAATCAGGCTGTTGTCCCCACATGCTTCAAAGCTACCACCATCATTCCAGTCCCGAAGAAGTCATCTCCATCCTGCTTCAACGACTACCGTCCAGTAGCACTCACTCCTATTCCAATGAAGTGCTTTGAACGGCTAGTCATGCAACACATCAAGTCTGTCCTCCCCTCCTTGGACCCCTTCCAGTTTGCATATAGGTCCAACTCGACCGATGATGCCATCGCCACTGCCCTCCACCCAGCCCTCACACATCTGGACAAAAGACTCATATGTCAGGATGCTGTTCATAGACTTCAGTTCAGCATTCAACACAATCATCCCTCAGCAGCTCACTCACAAATTGGCCCAGCTGGGGCTCAACTTTCTGACCGGAAGACCTCAGGCAGTACGGGTCGGCATTAACACATCCAGCACCATCACACTGAACACGGGCCCCCCAAGGATGTGTGCTGAGCCCCCTCCTCTTCACTCTGCTGACCCACGACTGCACACCGTCACACAACTCTAACCTTTTCATCAAGTTTGCGGATGACACGACTGTGGTGGGTCTCATTAGCAACCGAGATGAGACAAACTACAGGAGTGAGGTGAGCCGCCTGGCCGGGTGGTGCAGGGACAACAATCTCTCTGAATGTGGAGAAGACGAAGGAGATTGTTGTTGATTTCAGGAGAGTGCACACTCAGCATGCTCCTCTGACCATCAACGGTGCGACTGTGGAGAGAGCGAGCAGCACCAAGTTTCTGGGTGTGCACATCACAGAGGACCTCTCCTGACTAACAACACTGCAGCACTGGCCAAGAAAGCACAGCAACGTCTCTACTTCCTCCGCAAACTCAGAAGAGCCAGAGCCCCGGCCCCCATCATGTGCACTTTCTACAGAGGCACCATCGAGAGTATCCTGACTAGCTGCATCACTGTGTGGTATGGCGCCTGCAACGCGCCCTGCCGCAAGTCCCTTCAACGGATAGTGAGAGCAGCTGAGAAGATCGCTGGTGTCTCTCTCCTCCCTCCAGGACATCTACAGCACCCGTCTCACCCGCAAAGCCCTCAGCATTGCAGGTGATCCCACCCACCGACACACAGCTTCTTCAGTCTGCTGCCATCAGGGAGGAGACTGCGGAGTTCCAGGCGAGGACCAGCAGACTGAAGGACAGCTTTGTCCATCAGGCTGTCAGGAAGCTGAACTCCTCCCGTCCCTGCCCCCTCACAACCGTGACCCGCACCAGTCACTTTATGCAGCACTGGCATGATCTCTACCTCATCCAGCATTGTCTATAATCTACCTCTTCTGTCAGTCTGATAAAGACATCGGCACAGTTTTTGTTTTATTTAATGTACCTTATGCCACTTTACTTTATCTATCTCTTTTTATTGTCTATTTATTTATATTTTTCTGCAATGTCCTTATTTGTATACCTGTATAGTTTGTATGTACATATAGTTAAACTGTATTTATCTGTATTTGAACGTCTACTGTCAGTGTTTAATGTTAACTGTATGCACCAAGGGTCTGAGAGTAACGCAATTTCAATTCTCTGTATGTATGTACTGTACATGTGGAAGAATTGACAATAAAACTTACTTGACTTGACTTGACTTGACTAGTCCCCAGCTAACTTAGGTAACTAGTTATGATATAGCTGTGGACTACTTTCAGGCACTGTGTAATATCATTGCGCCTGCTGCAACCATGGTATGGCAGCAAAGTTTCTTGATTATTACTCCGGAATGAGAGTATAGTTCCAAGCCAAATCGGCCTAGAAATTCGCAACTTTAAATTTTCCGTCAGTCTTAGTACACGATGTAACTACAGGAAAGTCAAGCTTTAAATAGGAAAAAATATAAACTCTTTGGTCATTTTTGAACGAGATGCTAATGGGCTAATCAGATTCAATGATCTATGCTAAGTTAAGATAAAAGTGCTCCCGCTAGACCCGGAGATCGGCTGAATGGATTCGAAAACGGTAAAACTCAACTTTTTAACTCTTGGAGAGTTGGAAAATTTGCCTATTTTCAAAAAAAGTGGAGTGTTCCTTTAAATATCTTAAATATCTGTAAATATTATACAGAGCTCATACAATCCTTATTAAGTGATATTAAAACACATTTAGGCATAATATCATGAAATGTGGATTGTGCAATAAAGAAATACTCCAAATAAAGTTGAATTATATTTTTATATTAGTAAGTCTCAAGTGATATGAGATATGTCTAGATTTGAAGTATACTTAGTATGAACACATCAAAGTTGGCACACCACAGCTCCAGAAATATAGAAGTATTTTATTATGTTCTCACCACAGGTGACGTTTCGAGCTTAAACACTCTTCATCAGGATACTTAGTATGAAATCAATGTATATTAGGGCTGTAGCTATCGAATATTTTAGTAATCGAGTATTCTAACGAAAAATTAATCGAGTAATCGGATAAGAACTACTTTTTATTTTTAAAGAGCAATACTAAATATACAAGATCAAATAAGACAGGTCTCTTAAAACGAACAAGTAATTTGTTTCCTTTTTAGAAAAATGTATAATTTTATTGCTGAAATTGCATATTAATAACTGAAAACTAAACCCATTTAGGGCATTTAATTGCCATATTACATTCACCATGCAAATACAAATGTATACAAATCTATTTCAAATTACTTTAAAAAAGGTAAACATAGTGCAACCTAAAACTAAGAAATAAATCGAAATAATAGTAATACAAATATAATAATAAAACCTAAACATTGTGCAACTTAACTTCCAACTTTGGTCATAACTAAAGCTCAAGCATGACACAAGCCTTTACTGTCGTCTTACAAGAATTGTGGCTTTTGTGAGAGGCAAAAATTAGTGGACAGGAAGAACAAAAACAAGAGTCCATACACATATCATTAACACATTTTTCAGCAACATAAATTTTAAGTTATTTGGAGAATAAACCCTCTTAAGTGTGTGTGTGTGTGTGTGTGTGTGTGTGTGTGGTTGCAAATCACATCGGTGATTGCACGGTGATTGTCACCGTGGTTGCAAACACAGTGCTCTGTATGTGGTTACAGTAAATGATAGAGATGCAAAATTCTGCATCACAGAATCATCATTTTTATTCATTTCCCAAATGAATAAAAAAGATGATTCTGTGATGCAAAGCTGTATTATCAGCGAATGTGAGCAGAGCATATAGCGGGGAGCCGATCAGTGAAGATCAGCTGTACCACAGCACAGCAGCTCTACTGCAAACAGCAACAAGTATAACTAACGTTACACAGACATTTCTTGTCGGCGCGTTATTTGAGCGGACTCTTCTTTTTCGGTGAGCATGAGCGGTAACTGAGCAGAATGATAAAACGGAATATTGAACGGTGATGACGCCTGAGGGAGAGGGGAAACCTGGACACTGCTGGGCGGTGCGGCGCGGCATATATTTTCGGCTGCCGAAAATTCAGTGCATCCCTAGTAAATGGACACAACTGTTTCTCTCAAATGTTTCTCTGTTTCTGCCACGAGATTAACATTCCGTGGTAGCTAGGAATTACACAAGCTTCAGTCTGGATCCAACCCTTAAATGATCTGAGATGACCGAACACCTGAGAAGAGATGCAGACAACCTCTCGGAGGACCTCAGAGGAAGCCAACCATCAGCGATTATACTGAATTAACCAAATTTTGCCATAAATGGTAGATCAGCACCTAGAGACAACTGCTACAGCCCCTACAGCCCTGAATGTCAGCAGAGTCTAGGACACATAGATGAGTCCCAGAGACAGATCTACAGTGAGGAACTCGTCACCTAGACATCCATTGGGGAGAGACCACTGGAACCAGTGGACCACTTAAAATTTGACTTTGCTGCAGTTGGAACAAACTACTGGTTCGTCTGGCCGGAGGGGAACTGCCCCCCGACTGAGCCTGGTTTCTCCCAAGGTTTTTTCTCCATTCTGTCACCGATGGAGTTTTCGTTCCTTGCCGCTGTCGCCTCTGGCTTGCTTAGTTGGGGACTTCATTGCACAGATATAATTTAAACTGAACTGAGCTGGACAATGCCATCACTAAATTCAATAATGAAATGCCTTCAGCTGAAAATTTAGTGTTAAATCTTGTCATTTTACATTATTGACACAATTTTCCTATTTTGATATTGTGCAGTGCTTTGTTACAATTTGTATTGTTAAAAGCACTATATAAATAAAGGTGACTTGACAAAACGATTCTTCGAGGCACATAATTTGCCTCGATGATTTTTTGTATTCGAGTCACTCGAGTTATTTGAGGAATCGTTTCAGCCCTAATGTATATAAAAATAAAGTATATATATATATATATATATATATATATATATATATATATATATATATATATATATATATACATATATAAACATTTTTATAACAGCCTGAATCATTTTAAGTAAAATATTTAGCAACATTTAACTTTTCAATATTAGCTTCATAGGACTAATATTATTATTTTTTGTATTAAACGTATTTGTGTTTTTAATCCTGTCATCATAATTGAGATCTTCATTATTTTTTATCAGATAAATACAGCTAAATGCAGAATAATAAAACGAATACGATCTAGTGACATATTTACTCACTTAAATGTAAATTGCTATTCTGTTGTTTAAAGGTTTAACATTATGATGTTGTGAACATTATTATGTTGTTTATCACTGTTTAATGTGAGGGTAAAAGTAGCATTAACTAATCGGTCCACAAACTTACAGGCATACTTGGTGTTTCTTCCTTCTGCAACTTCTCTTGACACTGTAAAGTTGATCATAGAGATATAGAGCTATATGTACTAGCATGCGCAAAACTACTGTAGAAATCAAACAGCATGCCAAACAGAAAGCATAAAACAAGTGAACAAATCAATGTTATCAACACAAACCCACAACCTGTCTAATACCAATTACATCATCCATCATTCATCCCTCTCACCCGTTCGCATCCTTCTGAGGGTACAACCTCAGACTTGCCGTGATCTCCCCTCTCGCCCTTAGCTCCAACCACGCCGGGCACACCTGGTAGGCCCGTGGAGCAATCAACACAGTCCTCCTACAGTGAAGCATACACATGACACAAACACATGTGTACTCACTGCAAAACGCAAATGAACAGTAAAAACACAGCATCTGCATGCAATTACAAATTAATAGTATTGCTGCTTTGAAGAGTAAGCCGACACAGACAGACAGACAATGAGGAAGGTGTGTGAAAATTAAAAACACAGGATATTTTGATAACAGTAAAAACTATGCTCTCACATTCCAGCTTGATATAGCAGGATTTCTTCTAAGTAAATAACCTCAGCTCAAAGAATGTAAAAGGTTTCAAAGGCAAAACATTAGGGTTGGCAAAATAAGTGATTGTCGAACCAACTCTGATCAGATATATTCTTCTGCTGAAACAGCACACATTTATCATTAAAACATCGGGGAAGAAAGATTATAAGTGTCTAATTTTTATACATACATCTGATAAACATCTAAACAGAGTTTTAAACATCTTAAGTGCACATGCCAAATGTATTTTAAATGTATTTTTCAAGATCAAACATGAGAAAACGTTTTGAAACTTATAACGCTCTAAAACTAATGATGCTTTAAAATAATTGGTTAGCTTAATATAATTTATGGCACAAATGTAATGTAATTATGCTGCAAATGATGCAATATTAAATTAACATAGAGATAAATAGAGTTAAGAAGCTTCATTTTGTTCCTTTACATAAATACACCCTTGTTCAAACATTTGCGATCAGAATATTTTTATTTAGCATAAATTTTGCAAAAAATGTTTTTATTTAGCAATGATACATTATGGTTTCCACAAAAATATCATGCAGCACAACTGGTATCAATGATGAGGTTTCAATGATGTATCAATGATGATGCTTCAACAAATTAATATATTATAATGATTTCTGAAGCATCGTGCATCACTTAAGACTGGAGTAATGGCTGCCGAAAACTCAGCTTTGGAATAAATTATGTTTTAAAATGATAATTAAAGGGATAGTTCACACAAAAATGAAATTTGTATGTGTATCTGCTTACCCCATGGGCATTCAAGATGTAGGTGACTTTGTTTCTTCAGTAGAACACAACAAATATTTTTTTAACTCAAACCGTTGCAGTCTGTCAGTCATATAATGTCAGTCAATGGGACTCACGGCTTTGAGAGAATAAAAAACATACCCAGACAAAGCCAAATTAAAGACCTCAATGTATCATCATGAGCCGCAGGGTTTAATTTGGTTTTGTCTGTGTATGTATTTTTTTTTCTCTCAAAGCCGTGACTACCATTGACTGATATTATATAACTGGGAGACTACAATGGTTTAAGTTAAAAATCTTAATTTGTGTTCTATTGAAGAAAGTCACTTACATCTTGAATGCCCTTGGGGTAAGCAGATACACATCAAATTTTAATTTTTGGTGAACTATACCTTTAAATAAAAACTGTTGTTTTTAAATGTAATATTATTTCAAAACATGCAGTTTTACTGTATTTTTGATCAAATAAATGCAACCTTGATCAGACTAGGAGACAAAAAATGATTAACAATCCCAAACATTTGAATGGCAGTTTGAATGAATAAATATATTTTAATAGCTTCGCCATGAATCATAAACTATGTATATACATAAATATGGTTGAATACATGTGAAATATGTCAGGTACTCGATTCTATGCAATTTGCAACAGGGCTTTCCTGCTTCATCTCTCTGTCCACCGTGGAGTTCTTGGCCTCAAAAAGATTGAAGACTCCTGTACTAAAAATGTCCATCTTCCAAATGAAAATGCATGCATTGCATAGATGTCTTGCTGTCATATGTACACAATATTGGCGGCAGAATAGAAAAATTTACATTTATCCACACCAACAATGCTAATGTGTAAGTTTCTGTACACATTATATTACCAGATAACACCAGTTTCCTTGCACATGCATACTAATAATGTCAAAGAGAGAGAGAGAAAGAGATAAGTTGAACACGTGCAGTTAATACATATACATGCTTACCTTGCCTGTGGAAGCTGAATCCTGAGGTAGAAAAACGGGATGCTGCAAGAAGGAGGAGACAGTCAGACATGGTAACTGCATCAAAAACACCTTTTCACTTCACAACATGTTTGATTATCTTCAGAAGTTCAGAAGAAAGTGACTATGGCGAGACCAAGGCAATGCAGTACACTAAAACTTATTTTAAAAAGCATTGCTTTGAAAGTAAAGTTATGATCTCATATGTCATTAATAACAAAAATCTCATTTTAATAATGTAACTATTTTGCATGAAATTATTCAGGAAAAATCATTCATGTTAAAATTTAACAAGATAAATTATTTCACATTATGCTACAGTTATTTATTATGCTGTCATTTCAAAACAGTTTACTGACTAATTGCATCCATAAACATGTAAATTAAAATAGAATCATTATGGTTAAAATATAGTGCTAACTTGCCATTTACAGCATGGATAAGAAGTTACTTTCACATCCTACCTTAAAAAGCATTTGTTTCAGAGCACAAAACACTTTCAGAAGAACAAAAAAGAAAACTTAATTGTTCAACATCCACAATGCAATGCACCCTATATGTGGAGTATGTAACGAATCCCCAGAGTATTTTATAACATAAAAAATTCAACTCAAAGCAGTATCTTTTATATGCGCTTAGCCCTTTTCTATAGAGGACTCAAATATTACTCTAACTACAGTTAAACCAGAGAACTTGACCGAATATGAGAGCTTCTCTCAGATGCTCTTACAGGTAGATACTGATGTGCTTCAAGTACGTCATCTCCTCTCACTACTGGCTGGTTTGGGCTCTCCACATCTCAGTAAAGTGGCTTCATTCCACCTTATGCCATCCAATTAATCTAATGTAATTACAGTTTTAATATGGAAATTGGTTTGCAATGTACGTTTTTTAAAGAATCCTTTGAATTTCTAATGTTATTCGTTACTCTTATTTAATTGAACTATTTAGTGT
This sequence comes from Gymnocypris eckloni scoliostomus, assembly GCA_027564155.1. Taxonomy (NCBI): domain Eukaryota; kingdom Metazoa; phylum Chordata; class Actinopteri; order Cypriniformes; family Cyprinidae; genus Gymnocypris; species Gymnocypris eckloni. Next base: position 13,287,622 of record CM050421.1, read on the forward strand.
TTTTGGCGCTATAGTACAGAATTAATTTGCGTATTAATAAACTAGCTTTGGGATTAAGCTGTTCTGTTTCTCGGAAGTTGGCGAACGAGAGTTAAAAGAATAACATGGTTTAGATCTGATTGTGCTCTGGAAGAACTCTGTGGTTGCAGTTTGCCCATATAAGCGGAGCAAAGCAGCCTGGGACTGAAGTCCGGCCAAATTTTCGCTGCAGGCTGGAAGCAAGGAGCTCTGATTTCAGGATGGGCCTTTAGCCAGCTGAGAAAATATGTGTGCGGAGAGACGGGGCCATTAATGCCGAAATCCTGCTTTCAACAAAAGATCTAATGGCTCTTTCTGTATGGAACATCACTCACAGTAATGGCTGCCCTAACCGTAACTCAACACAATGGCAGTGTTTACCATTACACAAAGCCTTGGAGACAGTGAGTTAACTCTGAAAGGGTAATGGGACCTTCGCGGCCATATAGGACAACAGAGATGCCTCACGGAGTGCCGAGTTAAAATCTTTGCATGCTTACTGATTCTTTTTAGTATTATAAAAAAATGGTTGATGTCCTCGTGAATCACCTTCGTCTCCCCGCATCACTTTAAAAGGAGGCCCAACCCGCTCCCCTTCTAATGCAGAAGTCGACCAACCAGGCTCCTTGCTCTGTGTTTATATATTGTAATAATGCTCCTCCCCCTGTCTGGTTACTCACTGCTTGGCCGGGTGGACCCGGTTTCCCTGGTACGCCATCGTTGCCAGGGATACCCTGTAAGAAGGAACTGAGGTTGAATTGGTTTAGCCTGTGGCCACAATCTGGACACCTTCTCCAGTGGGGCAGAGGGAAAGCAGCCAAAGCCCTGGACCCTCTCCTGGTTTGTGTTCCAGCTCAGAGTAGACATTTAAGTTTTGTCTTGCCTTTCTCTGTCTATTTTTTAATCTCAGCTCTTCTGAGGCTTGGGAAATCAACACAAAACCAGGTTAAAGACCACTCAGTGCTCACGGTGAGATTATGCAGAAGGAAAATTGCCAGTTTATCAGGGTGATTTAAATGATGATGGGTTTAAATACCATCATAATTACCATTGTATATCTAAATAATAATTTATAAAGATATCAAATTGACTTGAATTAAATACAGCAACCTCACAGTGAGCTTCTGCATGGTTTTTAAAAAATAAAAAAGCAGAATGATCCCCAACTACTTATATAATTAATGTATTGAGATTACATTTAATTTATATTTTTGCGCAGCATTTGAATTATACATTAATGCTTTAGATTTACAATCTACATTAATATTTACATTTACGTTACATTAACTTTTAAAAGCACAGCTTTTAACAAAGCACATCCTGCGGCACTATCCAAAAATCCCAGAAGCCCCTTTAAAGCGTGCACATTTAACCAATCTACTCTTTTACAAACTACATTACAATTGCATGACATGACATTACATTACATTTAATTGATTGCAGCTTTAGGTATTAAACATTATTTGCTAAATTAACATACGTTTTAAATGTAAACATTATTTATATATGCTTTAGTTCAAGCCCAGAGTTACCCATGCAGGCCTTCCTGATACAGAAGCCCCACAAAGAGAGCAGGTTGGAGGAACAGAGAGAAAAAGCAGAGGTACGCCCTGATGCCATTTGTTTCATACTCACCTGTGGGCCAGAGATTCCTGTAAAGCCTTGGGGCCCTGGGAGACCTGGAGGGCCCGGAGGTCCAGGAGGCCCCTAAGGCACATTAAGCACACAGGTAAAGTAAGAAGACGGTCATTCATTACTCATTAAAATAGTCATAATCACTGTCATATTTCTTTGTATGTCTCTATTGGTAGAGTGTAGCACGGAAACCCTATTGTAATTGCTAGATTTTAGTTTTTTAACAAACTTCTCAAAATGCAGTGATTTAAGCAGCAGAAGGGAGATAAAGAGTGAAAAAGGATGTCAGACCTGAGGACCGGGCTGCAACCTGCTCTCACCACCTGGGACCCCCTGCAAGAAAAGAGTAATCAAATTCATCTCTGTGAATGACATCAGGTCTCGTGATTTAAAAGGTTATGTGTAATGGCACAAATTATTTGAGTGTTTATGTGTGAGAGTGTGCTAATGTCCTCCTGATTAACAACAATGAAATAAAGCATTAGCTCACAGGTCCGCCAGTTCCAGGGGACATATAATTCAAACAGTTGCACTCTCCTGGTTCACCCTACGATGCAGAAAAAACAACAACAATTTAGTTACAGTGAGTTGAACATTTTCTGAGGAAACTGCCACAACTAGTTTAGATTGTTCCCAGGGTGATGTTGTGTGGTTGCTAAATATTCTGAATAGCTTTTATGTTGCTATGAGTTTGCTTATTGGAACAAATGGTTCATTTAAATATATTCAACCTACACTAAAAGAGAGCATCACAACTCAGCAAAACTAAGATATAGAACATTTATGAATATAACACAGAATACATTTCCAATAACTAATATATTTGTTAATATATTTATACATTTATTTGTGCTTTTTGACAATAACTAAACAACTATTTATAAATAAGTGTTACATTATTATTAATAAGTTAATGCATACTGATTTATCATTAATAATAACAATAACAAAAAAAAAATTTTGTGACCATTTAAACTTTTTAAACTTGTGACCATTTAAAATATAATAATAATAATGTTTTAATGTAATTCAATTTGACAGTTGAGAAGTATAAATATAGTTAAAAACAGGTCGAACCAAATAGTATTTGGAATAATTATAGTGATGATTCCCTTATTACAAATTATTATTTTTTCATAGTTATAATGAATAATAAAATAACATAGTTATTTTAGTACATGATTTTAGTACATGATTAAAATAAGATTTGTTGCCTTGGCAACTAGATACATAAATATTTTATATATTTTATTTTAATTTTAGTTTCAGCTTTATTTTTAGTTAAATATTAATATTTTATATATATATAAAAAATTTAGTTTCAAGTTTATTTTTAGTTAACTATATTAATTGTATCCTATATTAACTGTATTAATATTCAATTATGTTGTTGGGTCATGGTCCCAACACGTGCACACACGTTATTAAATTGTGTTGCAACATGATATGATGTTGAAATTACAAAAGGTTCTGATGTAGAATTCTATTCTGGCACTCAACAGGAATGACAGAGCACTTCATCACACTTAGGAAGAATATGCATCATTTGATTTCAGCTCCCACTTTCCTCTGTGTTTAGACAAATTAGTCTGGGAGACAACAGAGGACATTAAAGAATGAAGCATTTCCAGGGCTTTTCTATCGAGGTCTGACTTTCTCATCTCCCTCACGCACACTTCCTTTCTCTTTGATACTCGGTGATGTTGTCAGATTACAGATGACAGCTGTTATATTCACCAATTAATAGCCCTGCTTTAGCTCGAGGGCATTTTGAACTTTTTCAGCACTGTCAAACTCTTCTGTCAGACTTATATGTCTGTTTGTGTCTCCAGGGTGGACACATCACTGTGCGTACAGACGGTCTAAACATTACTCCTCCTATCCATCGTTCCCTCCACATTCACTCACACACATTCTCACTGCTTCAGGGAACCTAGAAATCGCCTCCCCAGCTCACTGATCCAGACACTTACCTTGTCACCCTTAGGCCCAGTGACTCCCTGAAAAACAAGGAGAAACACACACACACACACACACACACACACACACACACACACACACACACACACACACACACACACACACACACAAAGGCTCAGTTAGACAGTGTTATTGTGTGTAACTCTCCAGAGCCAGCGAGATGAGTGTGGATCGGGGAGGAGCAGCGACAGGTGACGTGATGCAAGCAGACAATGTGTTGCTGTTAGGGATCCAGGCAGAGTCGGATATGACCCGAGTCTGTCTCTGGCTTCGCTCCTCAAGCTCTCTGAGACAAAGCCTCAGGTAATTAACATCTGATGCGAGAACAGACAACGCTAACTTTGCTTTTTTAACGAGACGAGCTCTGGCAAGACAACAAATTCTCGCTACCTTTGTCTCTGCAGTTTATAGAAGTTTGTTTAATGCCATCTCTAAAGGGCAGAGCAATGAACAACGGACAATATGCTTGGGTGAATTTGTTAATGACAAAGGGAAAATATGGGAATAAGCTAGAGGAGTTGAGCAAAGCATTACCGGAGAGGAACTTACATGACTCCCATCTTGCCCTGGTATCCCAGGCAACCCTTGTGTACCATCCCTGCCCTGTGATACAGAATATATAAATAATTTACAAGAGCAAGACCAAAAAAACAACAACTATGAACTATGACTATGAATAACAGTATACTTACAACTTTTTCAACTGCTTACACACAGCATTTTTACTTGTCACACAATTTCTGAAACCTGACACTCAAACACTAAAACTAATTATCGGCCTTTGACTCAGTTTTCAATTTCATAAAACAATTTTAGCAAAACAATTCTCTGTAACACAACAAATCTAATATAAATTAATATTAAGGCAAAGGTGCTTACAAATGACTGCTTTTGAGATGTGTTTGTGATATTCTGAATGCAGTGCTTCATTTTGCAAGAGATGTCAGGCATTTAGCATTTTGTGTGTGCAATTCTTGGATTTGTGTGTAAAGTTCTGAAAAAAGAGGTAAAGTTTTAAAATGTGTGTAAGCAGTTGAAAAAAAAACTGTAATATGAAATATGCGCTTATCTTGGATATTTTTTTATGCAAAAGACATAATGAACATCCATAATGGCATTCATAAATTAAATGTAATGAAGAGAGAATCAAAATAAAAAATGGCTGTCCCTATGGCTGGGGACAACATGTTTGTCCATGTTTCATCTCAGGTTCTTACCGGGGGTCCAATTATTCCCATTCCCATTGGTCCCTGTGGCCCTGGTGGTCCCATTTCTCCCTTTGGACCCTATTGATATCAAGCAATACATTGAAACAGCAGTTAGGTCAGATCTATTGTGTCTTTTGGCCTGAAGAGTACTGTGTTATTGAGGTGGTGATCTACCTTTTGTCCTGCTGGTCCAATTGGCCCTGGAGGTCCTTGACGTCCTTCTGGACCCTGTAGGATACACACGACTGTTTTCACACTTAGTTTCTATATTGAGGGGGGATCTGAAGGATTTCTGAAGGATCGTGTAACACAGAAAACTGGAGTAATGATGCTGCAAACTCAGCTTTGCCATCATAGGGATAAATTACATTTTAAAATATATTCAAATAGAAAACAGTTATTTTAAATTATAAAAATATTACACACCATAAATATTTTTTACTGTATTTTAATCAAATACAGGTGCATCTCAATAAATTATAATGTTTATTGAATTTCAGTAATTCAACTCAAATTGTGAAACTCGTGTATTAAATAAATTAAATGCACACAGACTGAAGTAGTTTAAGTATTTGGTTCTTTTAATTGTGATGATTTTGGCTCACATTTAACAAAAACCCACCAATTGTGTGCGCATTTAATACACAAGTTTCAAAATTTGAGTTGAATTACTGAAATAAATGTACTTTTCCATGACATTCTAATTTATTGAGATGAACTTTGTAGATGCAGCCTTGGTAAGCATAAGAGACTTCAAATACATTTTAAAAATAGTACTGACCTCAACTTGAAAACAGTAGTGTATGTATCAGATAACAGAAGACAAGTAAAAATACAGAAATTTCAAAGAGAACAACATCTGCAAATTTGCACACCCAGAGGGCCAAATTCACATGTGAACACCCAAGAACACAATACTTTTTGTGCACTTACAGCAGCTCCGGCAAATCCTCTAGGTCCCTGCTCACCCTGAGTGAGAACATCAAAACATTACAAAGAGCTGGTGCATGTAAGGAATTATTTAAATGCAAACTTGCACATTTATCTAAAAATAGTATACATGCAAACAGATTTTCTGAGGGATTACAATAACTTTTCATTCACCTGCATTCCTGGAAGGCCAATACCTGAAGGCCCAGCATCACCCTAATAATAAATAAACATAAGCATCACTCCACAGTCAATCTTATCATTCTTGCACACAGTTGTGACTGATGCATGCGCATTAGTCAGGTGTGTAACTGTACCTGACTGCCTTTGAGCCCTGGAGGTCCCTGGATACCAGGTGGGCCTGGCCGACCCTATATAATAAGATAGTAACGAGAGAGTAAAGATATGCAATGAGGGAGGTTGAGAAGTGTGGCAGCTGAACAATTAAAATAACAAATTAATCCTAAGGGGTACAATCTGACACTATATCTCTTACAATACTTGCTGATACCTCAAAACCTGCCACAATACAATTATTATTTGATTATATTTAGGGACATGTGACTGATATATTGGTATTGTATTGTTAAGTATAGTATTATGTGTCCATTTTACACAACCAGTCAAATTTTATTTACTCACAAATACAACCAAAATATAACATGAATATTTAATTGATATTTCATATTGTTAGTAATTTGATCAATGCATTGATCTGTATCAATGTATCATTTTAACCCTATTAATAACACTTATTTGCTAAATGGCATCTAAACTAAGTAGTATCAATATTAATCATAGAAGTTAACAGCCCTAGTTTATTTTCATTTTATTATCTGCTAAGCCAAAGTTCATTTGCTTAGAAAAGTGATCCTCTCCTCATCAAGCTGCTTGATTTGAAGTATCAGTCATATATGTAACACAAATTGAGTGCTCCTAAGCTTAATATTTGGAGTTAGGACTTTGTTTGTGAAATAGTCATATAAAAAAAATTAATTGATAAAGCATGCATCTTTATGGAAAAAACTTATACCTGTTTTCCTCCTCGGCCCTCGCCTGGCAAACCTGGCTCTCCTCTCTCTCCCTTGGAACCTAGTAAGCCAACAACGTTGCCATTTCCTTCAGGGAGTGATGGACAGCTGTCACACGCATCTCCCTAGCGATGTAGACACAGATGCAATAAGAAAAGGCAGAAAGCTTTCAAATTGCAAGTGAGCAGGAATCTAGATGGTCAACCATGCTTATCTGGTATTTTTTTTCTCCTGCTAATTTAAACACAGTCATATAAAAGGTGTAATCTATTATATCAATATGATGAATGATTATTAAAATATCCCATGATGGCGCATCATTTACTGCAATGTAATTAATATGTGACTGCATGATCAATGTTACGTGACAGTGACCTTTTCTCCTTTTAGTCCATTAAGGCCATTCCTGCCTGGTTCTCCTAGGGGTCCTTGGAGTCCAGGTGCCCCATCCACACCTGGGTCTCCTTGTAAACCCTGATCACCCTACAATCATAAAAATCATATTTAATACCTAGAAAAATCCCTATTGCTGTCACGGATGTACGGGGGTGCCAGGAACGAGGAGACGTTGAACTTCCTTCACACACTTTATTGAGGTAACGTTACAAAGAGATCGCTGGAGCACAGGTACACATACCAACAGGACATTGGGGAATGACGTTAATACTGGACAAAGACACTGGGAACACTGAGGACTTATAAAGGGAAGGAAATGAAGGAGCAAACAAGATAATTAATAACACAGGGCTGGGGACTAATCAACTGAAGACACAGGGCTGGGAACTGATAATTACAAATGACAGGAACAGGAACTGACCAAATATGGGCACGAGGAGGGAAACACAAGAAACAGAGAGAGAGTCTGACATTACCCCCTTCCAATAGGCGCGTCCCGCAGATGACATCGAAGGGAGGGTGGGCGCTCTGGAGGCCTCAAGGGACACGGAGACAGGACAGGACAGGAGGCCTCCAGGGCGGCGCCCGTTCCGGGAGCCATGGCGGAGCGGGGAGCTCGGGCGGCCATGGCGGGTCAGGGGACTCGGGGGGCCATGGCGGATCCGAGGACTCAGGAGGCCTTGGCGGGTCAGGGGACTCGGGAGGCCATGGCGGATCGGGAGCTCGGGTGGCCATGGTGGATCCGGGAACTCGGGAGACCATGGCGGAGCGGGGAGCATGGGAGGCCATGGCGGGTAGTCCCCCCCCAAAATTTCCTTGGGGAAATTCCCCAGCAGGTACTCTGGAGAGTCGGACGGGGCCGGCAGGGGCTCTGGAGAGTTGGACGGAGCCAGCAGGGGCTCTGGAGAGCTGGACGGAACCAGCAGGGGCTCTGGAGAGCTGGACGGAGCCAGCCGGGGCTCTGGAGAGCTGGACGGGGCCAGCAGGGGCTCAGGAGAGCTGGACGGAACCAGCAGGGGCTCAGGAGAGCTGGACGGAACCAGCAGGGGCTCTGGAGAGCTGGACGGAACCAGCAGGGGCTCTGGAGAGCTGGACGGAACCAGCAGGGGCTCTGGAGAGCTGGACGGAGCCAGCAGGGGCTCTGGAGAGCTGGACGGAACCAGCAGGGGCTCTGGAGAGCTGGACGGAACCAGCAGGGGCTCTGGAGAGCTGGACGGAGCCAGCCGGGGCTCTGGAGAGCTGGACGGGGCCAGCAGGGGCTCAGGAGAGCTGGACGGAACCAGCAGGGGCTCAGGAGAGCTGGACGGAACCAGCAGGGGCTCTGGAGAGCTGGACGGAACCAGCAGGGGCTCTGGAGAGCTGGACGGAACCAGCAGGGGCTCTGGAGAGCTGGACGGACCAGCAGGGGCTCTGGAGAGCTGGACGGGACCAGCAGGGGCTCTGGAGAGCTGGACGGGACCAGCAGGGACTCTGGAGAGCTGGATGGGACCAGCAGGGGTTCCCGGAACGGAGCGGAATCCGTGGGGTCCTGGAACAGAGCAGAGTGCGTGGGCTCCTGGGCCGGAGCGGAGTGCGTGGGCTCCCGGGCCGGAGCGGAGTGCGTGGGCTCCCGGGCCGGAGCGGAGTGCGTGGGCTCCCGGGCCGGAGCGAGTGCGTGGGCTCCCGGCCGAGCGGAGTGCGTGGGCTCCCGGGCCGGAGCGGAGTGCGTGGCTCCCGTGGCGCTCGGGTGCCGCTGACTCGTTGGCGCTGGTGCCGCTGACTCGCTGGCGCCGGGTGCTGCTGACTCTCGGGGGCGCTCTGAAGAGCTGGACGGAACCAGCGGAGGCATCGATGAGCTGGACGGAACCAGCGGAGGCATCGATGAGCTGGACGGAACCAGCGGAGGCATCGATGAGCTGGACGGAACCAGCGGAGGCATCGGTGAGCACTTACGAGGAGCCGGCACTGGAGGGCGCTGGCGAGGAGCAGGCACTGGAGGGCACTGGCGAGGTGCAGGCACTGGAGGGCACTGGCGAGGTGCAGGCACTGGAGGGCACTGGCGAGGTGCAGGCACTGGAGGGCGCAGTCTCGGAGCAGGCACTGGAGGGCGCAGTCTCGGAGCAGGCACTGGAGGGCGCAGTCTCGGAGCAGGCACTGGAGGGCGCTGGCGAGGTGCAGGCACTGGAGGGCACTGGCGAGGTGCAGGCACTGGAGGGCGCAGTCTCGGAGCAGGCACTGGAGGGCGCAGTCTCGGAGCAGGCACTGGAGGGCGCAGTCTCGGAGCAGGCACTGGAGGGCGCAGTCTCGGAGCAGGCACTGGAGGGCGCAGTCTCGGAGCAGGCACTGGAGGGCGCTGGCGAGGTGCAGGCACTGGAGGGCGCTCGGGAAGCGCTGAGCTGGACCGAGCCAGCGGAAACGACGGCAAGCTGGGCGGGACCAGCGAAGACACCAGCGGGCTTGCGTGTGCCGCGAACGGTGACGGGCTCGTGCTAGCCGCGGATAGCGGCAGACTTCCCGCAAACGCCGGGCTCGGTGAGCTGCAGACGCCGGTGAACTTCATCGCTGTGAAGGAAGATGAGTTGTTGTGGTCCAGTATTCTGTCACGGATGTACGGGGTGCCAGGAACGAGGAGACGTTGAACTTCCTTCACACACTTTATTGAGGTACAAAGAGATCGCTGGAGCACAGGTACACATACCAACAGGACATTGGGGAATGACGTTAATACTGGACAAAGACACTGGGAACACTGAGGACTTATAAAGGGAAGGAAATGAAGGAGCAAACAAGATAATTAATAACACAGGGCTGGGGACTAATCAACTGAAGACACAGGGCTGGGAACTGATAATTACAAATGACAGGAACAGGAACTGACCAAATATGGGCACGAGGAGGGAAACACAAGAAACAGAGAGAGAGAGTCTGACAATTGCAGAGTTAAAAAAAATAATAACTTACTTTATCTCCTTTGAAACCTTGAAGACCAGGTGGCCCCTGTTGAGACATCCATTTTGAAAACAAGGTCAATGTGTATTGGGCTTCTCAAATAAAAAATTTATACACTGATACACTAGAAGCAACACACCACCCTTGCCTCCTCTTAAATAAAGTGATAATAAAAAAGTCAGGCTTACCTGTTTGCCCTCTACTCCTTCTCCTGGTGGGCCTGGAGGTCCTGGAGGGCCACGTTCCCCTGTGACCTTTATCATAGATGGGCCACTTCCCACCTCAGCGGTTGTACCTTGGCATACGCCACATGAGTCTCCCTTAAATACAAGGCACATTAAGCCCATACATACACTTTTAATGAAGGAGAGAAAAGCACTGTGTGAAAACATTCACTTACCTTTTCACCTTTTGGACCAGTTGTCCCTATACCGGGTAGCCCAGAAACACCCTGTAAAAATATGACACCACTAGTGAAAATGTACTCTTACAAAAACTATCTGTCTGTCTGTCTGTCTGTGTCTGTCTCTGTCTGTCTATCTTTTTTACAATTTGGGTGATAAGTTGAACTGTTGATTGAAATATTCAAACAATTGAAAATGTTCTTATTTTTTTAATGGTTTGTCACACTTGACAGCAGCATTTAAGCAGTATGAACTCATGGAAATTAATGTAACAAGTTTTAAAATGCGGGGCCTGTAAGATTTTGCAATGTTTTTGATGTATCTCATGCACTTATGATAAATCAAGGTGGTGACAAATACAGTAAAAACAGTAATGTTGTGAAATATTATTATAATTAAAAAAATATATATATTTGAATGCTTTAAATGCAATTGATTCCTGTGATGACAAATCTACATTTTCAGCAGCCATTACTCCAGGCTTTAGTGTCACATAATCCTTCAGAAACCTGAAAGTTTCCTGCCAGTTTACACTAAACTCAACTAGACAGTCTTTTATTATTATTATTGTTGTTATATTTGCCTCTCCAACTGTGGTATTTGTGTGTCTCCTGGTGCTGTGAGGTTGCAATCAAAACACGTTACAATCAGAGCAGAATAACAAAGACTGAGTTGAGCTTAATCACCTTCTCTCCTCTATTTCCACTTGACCCTTGTGGACCAGGTTTGCCCTAAAAACATCAACATCTTTACATTAATCTAATGCTGAGGTCAGTTATAAATCATGCAAGTTAAAAACAAAGAATATATAAGAATAATACAAAATGGTTACTTACAGTTTTCCCCTCATTTCCTTTGCTGCCTGCATTACCCTATAACCAGAAAATTGGTTACTGTGTACACATTATAGTTTCCCTAAACGACAATACCGTTTTATAATGTGATAAAGATTATTTCAATTTGATAATTACCACATGCAGGCACGCACGCACACACACACACACACACACACACTATAGACATGCAGAGTGGTAACAAAAAGTATTTGGACACATAAGCCACACTCAAGCAGATGAATATCAATGCACTGGGGAAAATGGCATTGAAAAATAATGCACTCTAACTTTTCTCAGAACTAACTTTTAGCAATTACTTTTAACCATCTGGTCCCAAGGTCGTTTTTAATGAATGTATGAAGTCAATTTCTCTCCACACAGGTGCCCTAGAGAGCAACTACAGGTGCAGTTCATCACGTTAAGTACAGAGGTGTTCCAACTAAATCTGACAACCAACTTATTTTTGTGAAATTCTTTGTTTCAATTACCTGAAATAATGACATACATACTGTCCAAACACTTTTCAGGGTCACTGCACATGCATATGTACCTGTTTATTATAGCGTATAACCTTAAAACCATTGAAAAATGTAGAAATCCATCATCCTAGGGATTACATTTCCATTAGATTTACCTTTTCCCCTTTTAGTCCAGCAAAGCCACTTGGTCCTTGTTCTCCCTATACATGAAAATCAAGTAAAGAAAGCAGAGAATATCAGTGCATATTCTCTTGTTTAACAGACATGAAATGAAAGCATTGGCTGCTTAATTCCCCAATCTGTCATTAAAATCTTTTTTTTAAAGCATTTGAGCCTGAGGCTAATATCTGAGATGAATGCATGGAGTTATACAGATCAGGGATGTGTGCGGTTATGAGTGAGCCAATATATGCATCCCTGCACACTCATACACAACCACTGAAGTGGATATCAAAAATTGTTTGCATTGTAATTTACTGCACTTCAGGACTTGTGGGAGGAAGCGATGCATAAGTTTTTAAATGCTGTATGCTGGATATCAATGAACAATCACTCCATCACATTCACCTGCTCTCCTTTCTGCCCAACACCTTGATCTCCCTTTTCTCCCTTTTGAGCCCGATTCAGAATGCCCGCTGGGATATCTCCAATGTTAGGGCAGCCTGAACACGGTTCACCCTAAGAGAACAAAGATAGCAAGACTTTACAACTTAATTTCACTTCAAAACTTCTCCCAGTGTCAAGCAATTCACAGTGTACAGATTCTTCATCTTTCTTGTCAACGCTTGGCAGACTTACCTTTTCGCCTTTGGACCCATCTACTCCTGGCTCTCCCTGAGAAAGAATCACAATGTGCAAGACAGTTTGTAAAAAGGGCTCAAACTCTGGATGACATTTTCAATGATGCAGCACTCTTGAATAAAAATACAAGTTTTTAAAGTAGTTTAGTCTGGAATACACTGCAATGTGCTGTAGTTGTCACAACTTTTCTTTTTTAAGAAAAAGCTCTGCAACAGGAAGCAGCAATTAACATAAATTCGAAAGCCTATTTCATTGTCTCTGTGTGTGTATGTGGTCATATTGTGTGTTTTGGATTGGTTAATGGTCCCCCAGATACAGACTAAAAATAGTGCAAATAATAATAATACTAATACAAATTCATAGTTACTTTCCAGAGCAATTTTGTATTTATTTTTACATTTAGTTTTTTATCATATTAAGTATTGCTTGATTAAGAAAAAAAGCAAATGTCTTGTAAACTCAAAACAATCTTCTCTTTCCAAAAACAAAAAAACTGATAACTAAGTCTCAAAAATAACTTATTACAGTAGTTTGTGATGTAACATACATGGATGCATAAACACATTACGCTCACATGTACACATCAATGACAGATATTCAGTGTCCTGGCCTGGCCAGTAATAAAATAACGAGGAGGAATTTGGATACATACTAATAGTCTGTAGTGTTGTTTCTAATTTCTCATGCAAAGAGGGTATTTACACTTAAGTCTGAAATGCACAGTAGCAAAAACAGCCCAATTAATTCTAAGGGTCAGAGAAAGGGCGGGAAATGGTAATGTACGCTAAATTATGATTACTTTCATTGCAAGATTGAAGAAAATGTGAATGACATTTATGGAAAAGTCGCCTTCAAGTTGTCAAATAAGATATATTGATTGGTAAATGCCCATTTTATTAGCCATTTCATTCATTGTATTTGTATAATATCCCACCTTGTGCTACAATATTGTACTGTAGATACTAATATTTTTACATATATGTGTGTGTTTATATGCAGAAAGAAACAGTAAGTAAACAGCAAAAACTTACATTGTGTCCTGATTTGCCATCCAGTCCAGCAGGGCCCTATGTAAATAGAGACATACAACTATCAGCATCAGTCTCCTTAATCAAGACAATAATATAATCCTAGCTGACCGCAACTTCCCCACTGTAAATGTCCTGCATTTGTACCCTGTCACTTTCTGCATCCCACGCTCTCACATGCTGTCCTAGGTATGAGGAATGGATTGTGATGGTATTGGAAATCATTACAGAGACAAGCACTTTATGGTATGCTGAGGATATTTTTGTCTGAAATTTTCCCTCTTACTATGAAAAAGAGAGAGGATAAATTTTAATAAGCCAAAAAAAATGGAAAGGCCTTTACCGTAGTCATTGAGTAAAATGAAATCAGACACAGAAAGTGGTCTAAACGTTGAGGGAGGGAAAGCTGATGGATTTCATGGATGATAGGAGAGACCTGAATGTTCCTGAAGCTATAAAGAAGTACAGTAAAAGATCTGTTCTCTCTGCGAGAGGATAGTGGAATGGCGACAGAATTTCTCATTCAGTACAACATCAGCAGGCGAAAAAGACCTCGCTGATTGTTGGCTTATTTCATTGATCTTGGCAAACACAAATATGGCAGGCCAACTGAGGTGAAACGCATTGTCAGCTGGATATTTTGCAATGATAATATGTCTACCAGGCACAGATTTGAGTATTGGAAGATAAAAGCAGTTTCAGGATGCTACACAGAGACATTTAATCACACATCTGAACAGTTTTTAGCTTTTTGAGATAAACACAAGCAGTTTGTGGAGTTGGTTTCAAGATTGAACTCACAGGTGGACCCTGTTCTCCTTTGCCTGGGGCCCCTGGTTCTCCTTTAGGTCCCTGCTTGCTCTGCAAGGCCACAGTGTTGCCAGTGGAGTTGAAAGAGACTGCTGGACATGGTACACACTGGTCTCCCTGAAGACAGAAAAAAAAGCGTATTAAATGGATTGTTCTCCTAAAATTGTTTAAAAACTATGACTCGACTTGGACTCAAAACCCTTTAGTACATAAATAATGCTAAAATAACTTAATACTAATATGAATTTCATATTATTTTGAAAAAATGACATTGGACATGTTTGTCCCATGCAAGAAAGTAAGTCATATGGGTTTGGAACAACATGAAACTGATAATAATGAAACTGTCCTTTAAAAATAAATAAAGCAATAAGAGTCAAGAATATGCTCTGTGACTTTCTGTGAATTCTAAGCAGACTCATAACAAGCAACAGAAATATTCATGCAGAATCTGAAATTCAGACTGCTTCACTTACCTTCTCGCCTTTAGGTCCCCAAGGGCCTCTCGGACCCTGTCAGCAAAACAAAGCACGTCATTGGGTATGCATGAAGATTAGAAGCACATAAGCTCATTGAGTTGCAAATACAAATCATGTGCTGATAGCTCCAGTGGTAATAAAACTAATTATGGTGTTGATGGTAGTAAACACATTTTGTCCCTTACAGTGACAGAACAATCAGTAGAGTAATAGAAAATCTGAATAATTAGCATCTTCTGTCTTAGCAATTCAGCACGCGTGATCGTTTCACAATGACATCCCTCTATAGGTTGAAATGAGAAAAAAAATACTTACAGGTTCTCCAGGCTTTCCATCTACACCGGGTATCCCAGAATATCCCTAGAAATAGAAAGAGGAGCCATATCATTAGATATACAATAACACAAAAAACTAAAACAAAGCAAATGGTACATTTTCATAAAAACACATTTACTATCCTCATCAGGAAAACATATAATAGTAAACATACCGTCTCTCCTTTGGATCCTGGAGTTCCACCAGGGGGACCCTGTGAGATAAAACAACTGTTTAGGAAGTAAAAAGAGACAAAATAGAACACCAGCATACTCATAACTGTATAATGCCTAGTATACACTGTGCACTTTTTTTTTACTGTATGTTAAACAGTGCACAATATGCAAAAACAGATGCTGTAACAACATTATAATACAAAATGTACAGTGTGTCATCGAATGACATCAAATTGTATGTTAATTATTAAATTATATTATATACACACAACTGTTCAAAATGTTCGGGTCGTGAGATTTTTTAATGTGTTCACGATTGTTTAAGGTTACCAAACCTGGAATAAGTTGATCTATAAACGGTAATATTGTGAAATATTGTTAATATTTAAAATAACTGTTTTCTATTTTAGTATTATATAAAACTATGTAAAATGTAACTTATTCCAGTCATACGAATCTTAATTTTCAGCAGTCAGTACTCCCGTCTTCAGTTTCACATGATCCTTCACAAATAATTCTAATAAGCTGATTTCTTACTATTACATTTCTTATTAATACTTTTGAAAATAGTTGTGCTCCTTAACATTCTTGTGGAAACTGTGTCACATTTTGTTTGGATTTTTTGATGAATGGAAAGTTCAAGCTAATATAATTTATTTAAAATATAAATATTTTGTAACATTATACATGTTTTACTGTGAATTGAATGCATATTTGCTGAATAAACATTAATTAAAACTTTTGAATACTAGTGTTTACCTCAAAGTACCTCAATCTCAATTTTGTTATTCATTTTTATTGGGATTTTTATGAAATTATTGTATTTTTAATTTAATTATTTTTTTTAATCTAATTTTGGAATCTGAACTCTTGTCAGTCTGATCAAATAATAAGTGACAAAATGTAAATTTCAATTCAATTTGATCACTGGAAATTAAAGGTCCAGTGTGTTGCATAATTTTTCTGCTGAATAACAAATATGCCAGCAATTGTGGTAGGTCTACGCATACATCCTACAGGAATAGTGGCATACATACTGCCGAAATGCTACTGTAGTATGCAGAGTAGTATACTATAGTTAATATAGCCTGATTATATTATAACAATCTAATTGTTTTATCCAATTCAGTAATGAGAGGATAATACTTATTAAAACTGATAGAACAAAGCTGCAAATTTGGTCCAAATGCATTGATTGACAATAACAAAAAAAAAAATATATAGATTAAAAATGTTCTATGAAACTCAAAAACTTGGCAGTTGCATCTCTTATGTTTTGGGAGGTCGACTCTATTTTCATCCAATAAACTCAAAGTCAATACACTAGAGAATACATCCAAAACGTAATAACTTTAAAATATATTAAAACCTCAATTTGAAACCTTAAAATTTGAAAGAATGTATTTAAATTATGAATCTTCCTACCGGTGGTCCTGGTTTTCCAACACCAGGTGGTCCAGGAGTTCCTGGGCGGCCTGGTTCTCCTGCAAGCCCCTCTGGACCAACTGCACCAGGAACACCCTGTGAATTAATCAGCGCTCAGAAACACTTGCAGTGCATAACAAGCACTAAAGATAATTTTTAGTATCCAAGAAAGCCATTAAATAATCCAGAGAGGATCAGTCCGTTTTACCTTTTGTCCTTTAGGGCCCACCACACAAATAGGATTAGCTCGACCCTGTGACAGCCAAGACCAATAAAAGATCATTAGCTTGAGTTCATCTCAAACGCTGCATTAGCAGTATCACACTGCTTATATAACAACCTTCCAACAGGAATTAAACAAGTCAGTTCACCAATGACTGGAGGCTTAGCTAGATAAACAGTTTAAAAGCAAATTCCAAATATGCATTAGTCGGCTTGGCCATATTCACCATCCCCTTAGTTTGCTTTGTATTACGGAATAGAAAAGATTAAGCATAATGCGACCTGACTATACATTTAAAAGAATCAATGAGGCTGCATTGATTTGTGGCTCTTTGTTGGCTTATGTAATCTATGCAGCATTAAGAAGATTTAACAGCCAAACAGATATCTAATGAGAAGAAAAGGCAGCACTGTGTATATGGATAAGAGTCTAATGCATAATGCTTTTCACAGCAGAGTGCTGTGGATATATGGAGCCACTTTAAACAATATAAAAGGAAAGAGACTCTTGCATCCTTTTAGAATTAAAATATGTGCAGAGAGGCATATAATGCATGCTATACAATTGCTTTTTGAGTACACTCCTGCAGTGAGACAATTAAATATATCAACACTTCTGAAGGAGACTCAGGAGGGCAATGTTTTATATATATATATATATATATATATATATATATATAATGTACATAAATTATGAGCATCTTTGACTTTCACATCAAATGCTAGTCACTTACATCTCTGCCAGGACTTCCAGGCAAACCTGTGGCTCCGTCTTCTCCTTTCTGTCCTTTGTCACCCTGAGAATGTGTATGAGAGTGACAGACAGGCAGAAATGGAGATAAGTAAGCGGCAATCTCTAATGCATTAAAGGGATAGTTCACCAAAAATGTGCTGTGTTCAGCAGATCAAAGACATTCATACAGGTTTGGAACTACTTGAGTGTGAGTAAATTATGACATAATTTTTATTTTTGACTCGTAAACCAAAGGTTGCGGGTTCGAATCTCGGGCCTGCAGGGATTGTAGGTGGGGGGAGTGAATGTCCAGCGCTCTCTCCACCCTCAATACCACAACTGAGGTGCCCTTGAGTTAGCACTGAACCCCCAACTGCTCCTCCGGTGCAGGAGCATAAATGACTGCCCACTGCTCCGGGTGTGTGTTCACAGTGTGTGTGTGTGTGTGTGTGTGTGTGTGTGTGTGTGTGTGTGTTCACTGCTGTGTGTGTGCACTTTGGATGGGTTAATTGCAGAGCAAAAATTCTGAGTATGGGTCACTATACTTGGCCATAAGTCACATCACTTTCACTTTACCTTCACTCCTATAGCTTCTCCCCAGTTGGCAGCCAGACCCTGAAATGCAAGAGAATGAGAAATGGGTGAATTCATAGCCAGAAATAGTATCAAGATATCCCCTGTGCTTCAGTGAAGCATGTTGAACAAAAATCTGATTCCCAGCCTCTCTAAGACAAGGGTGATTCACACACTTACCGACTCTCCCTTCGCTCCTTTCTCCCCTTTAGCTCCGTCTAAGCACTAAAACACACAGATACAGCATGACACCCTAGTGACTAATTTACATTCAGTGGAGGCCAAAAATGTGAGACCACAGAGAAAACCTGGAATTGATCACCTGATTTAAACCTGGAATTAATACTAAAATAACACTAAGACATGCAACTCATGTAACTTTAACTCAAACTGTTATGTTAATACAGGGCCAGGTTTACAAACTCCTTGCATCAGTGCAAACCGTCTTTTGGCGTTTTAAACCATCTTTTGGCATTTAAATATTACTGTCAGGATTTACTAAAGATGCACAGTGAAGAATTAACGCCTGGCCTGATTGGATATGCATTTGTAGGAGTTTTCCTTTCATATGCAAAATTTATGGGAGGAGAGTATTAAAATAAATCATGCAACACGATTTACTAATGCTTGCGCTCGTTATTACTGGTATTTGCGCCATTATTTAACGCCCAAAAAAGCACGTCTTAAAGCAGGTAGTAATTTGCGCTGATCTTGGTAGATTGTGATGGTCATTATGGAAATGATCTGGCTGCGTCTGCGTTCTTTAATTTGCGCACTGTTAGTAAATCAGCCACAGAATTTCCCCCTCCTATCTGCGCTTTTATGGAATTGCGCTCTAATGCTAATTTACCCTGTTTAGTAAATCTAGCCCCTAATCTGAAAATATTGTGTGTATATTATTTATATTACTCTTTGTGAGATTAAATATAATATATACATATTTGTTTGTATTTTAATATAGTTATATTATTATTATTATTATTATTATTATTAAAGTGATAGAATAACAATTTAACTAATCAATTTCAATTAAAAGATAATAGCATTTTTTAAATGTTTATTTTAAAGAGGACAGTTGATTCATAACTTCAAATGATTAATATGAGCCAGAAAGGTGATTTTCCAGGCAAACACGATATTGACTCACTCGTCCAGGAACTCCAGCACCAGTACAGTCCAAACCCTGTGTGGTTTAAAAAATATATATATAAAAAATAGGAACAATACCCTATGCATGTGTATCAACATCCCTGACAAAGTGTATATAAGCAACAGTTTTGCTTTTAAATGCTATTTATCAGCCCCCCCTCCCCCCATCATGAAGAATCTTAATATCGTCTTGATGCAGGGTTTTTCATTTATGTTATAAATGTATTAAGAGATTATGCCAGTAATAATAAAACTTTTGAGTAGTCGGCCAAGCTGGATCACTGGCACAGAAGCTAGCTCCTAATGAGGCATTTTTATAAGATGCCAAAAAAACAGCGTTGCAGTCATTTATTCCCAGCAAGTCTGGACAGAGAGCGGGATTTAGCACACAAACGTACTCATTTGGTATGATTCCGTGTTTGACATTTCTTACCCGGTCTCCCTGCTCTCCTTTAAGGCCTGACTGACCTGCATAGCCCTCCTGAATAACCTGTAATAAAATTAAGAATTAAATGTACTCCATGTTTATAATGTAATCCATGTTTATAACGGATTGAACCGGTAAGCAAAAAACATTTGTTTATTGTGCCAAGATTTCAATCTTGTACATGCAAATATGGAACAGAGCATGTGACGTGATAAAAGCACTGATCAACTGTGCAAAAATATCTGGCACTGGACAAAAAAAATCTCAAAAAATGTTAAAATAAAAGTTCCTTCAAAGCAGCAGCTAGTCTGGCCAACCTTTAAACATTCATACCCAACAAGTATCATGAATCCTTGCCAGATTTTTAAAAGACATAAATGAATCACTTTCTAAGGGCATGATAATGCAGCACTCATGCATGCAAATCCTGCTGCCTACCTACTCAGCCATTAAACATGCTGCACACATGACAAACTGAATGTGAATACCCACACTCGATTCCTCATTGAGCAGTACACAGCCTGCACACTGAAAAAAAAAAGAGAAAACCAGGTTGCTCCTATCATGACTTTGTCTGTGTGTGATTTTTGAAATAGTATTCGCTCCACTCTACTTTAAACCAGCTTTGCTTTTGATGTGGTTACATATGTTGGTCTGCTGGTGGCACTGCAACATAACATTAATTGGCATGGGAGTGCAGAATCGGGGGCGCGCACACGAGGACCACGACAGCGTGTCATTTCAGCTTGTCGCAGCCCTCTCACGGGAGACAAAGATCAATAAGAACAGAAGACTCCTCACGGCAATGTTCACCAACGCCAGCTGCAAGGCTATAAGGGAGAGGGACACGCAAAGTCTAATACTTATAAATAGCTGTTAGTTTTTAGCGGAAGAGCACAATTAAAACAAAATCCACTACCCGTCGAGTCCTGCTCAGCCAACAGGCGGTTAACGTCCATTGATGTGGTGAGGTAAGAGAGAAGGAGAGGAAGGGGCCCGTCTCTGTGCCGCAGCTCTGAGAACGGTTGGTTGACGCGGTGGATTGATTAATTCTTTCCAGAGGTGCACACAGAAGAAAGCTACATGATGAAAATCAACTCTTTGAGATTTTCATGCACTCGCTCTTTTCGCATGAATAAATGGATTTATGTGCGATCCTATATTCTACTGTTAGAGACAATATCGTTTTAAGAGAGTCTTTGTCTATGACCAATTGTGCGCTCAGTGCTGTAGTAGAAGAATATACTGGGTTTAATACAATTTAAGCTCAAATAGCAGCATTTGTGTCCTTGTATTGCCACATATATTATCAGCTAATTTAATTTCAAAGCAAAAATCTAGGTTAAAATGAGGCACTTACTATATAGTGAATGGGGCTGATTCATAAACATTAAAATACTTACTGTTTCCATAGTACAGTCAGAAGACATGAAGAATATGCATGTAAATATTAATCTTGTGTTAGAAAAAAATGCTAACCTTTTCTGCAGTCTAATGGAATTTTACAACTTATTTGCCTACTGTAACACCTAAAAAATTATGAAAATATCTGAAAAGATGAATATGAAAAGATTTTTTAACATTATACGCTTTACATTTGTGCTTAAATCATTCAAATGTGTCCCTGTTTACTTCCACTGCTAGCACTCAATTAAATCTTGATTTGTGCTTTTATGTCGTTTCAAGAAAATGGAAGAAGATAAACTTTTTAATGATTTAGCAAATGTGAGATTGGTCCCATGACAAAAAGGACACCTGGGGTCTTGCAGATTTCACAGATGCATAAGGCCCCTAATTCAAAACAGCGTTACTCATAATACGAAGTATATAACAATACTATGAATATCTGTTTTTATATTCTCAACTTTCATCTCAAATTAAGGTTTACACATTTTCTTATGTTCTTGACATTTGTATTTGTTATATCTATATTTCTACATAGCTTTTTATTTTAATCTAAAAGTAATTTTAGTACATTGAATTTCATCTTTATTTCTTTCTAATTTTCATGTTAACTTTGTGTATGTGTTTCATCTAATGCTTATATTTTATTTCAGCTTTAGTTACATTACTGAAAATTGGTAATTTAATTTTAGTTAAGAACAACACTGGTTTGCAACAATTTGAGACAAGGTTCTTGACCCATTGTTTAGCTCTGTGAATTAAATAAAAAACAAAAAAGTCCCACTCGCATCCCACTCAAATACTGGCATTTTCAGGCTTAGCTTTTTTTGTTTTATTTTGAAAAAATGTAATAACTTTGTCTATGAGTCATAAAAAAATAAGTTGAGTATTGAGTGGGTGCAGAGAGGGGAAAAGGTCACAAACAGACAAGAGTTTTATGTGCGAAACATGGGTGTTATTCACATATTTACCAAGCAAACGTAAGTCCCTCTAATTCCAGGAGGTGTAATATTACACAATATGCTCTGCTATCAGTTGTAAATTATCTCATGAGTTTGTCAGGGTCAGTGTTAATGTTCTTCCCACTGCAACTCAGCACGCAGCAATTTACTTACCAATTACAATGAATTTTTACAGCTACTGCGTGGAATCTGCTGGGGCCACACATCTTTTTTTGTCAGGTTTGAAGCCTTATAATTGGGACTGCTTGTTGCTGTTCATGGCAAATATAAATATTAGATGTTCTGGTTACTTAATTCAAATAACTTACCTTTTCTGCCAATTCCTTGGATCCAGGAATTGCCTGTAGAACATAAAAACAAAGAAATGGACAATGTTAGCAATTTTAAGACACAATGTTTAAGACACAAATAATCCAAAGCAGCTGCAGATCTAATAACCATGTTTCAGCAAACGTGAAGAGAGCTCACATTAAAACAGGGGGGATGAGAAGAAAGAAGAGCTGAAGCCACATAAATAGGGTCTTGCAATGCATGTGTGCATATAATGCCATCTCTAACTTTTCATGCTTACCTAGCTTTCATGCTTACCCTTACCTATGTCCTGCCTACTTCAAGTGTTTGCTTTCTCTAGATTTGTTTGTATTGTCATTTTACTGTTACAGAGTTTCATCAGTTTGACCAACAATGAGTATGAAACTCTTTTGATAGAGAGCAAATGGGGAGGAGAACTGGCAGGAACGGAAAGGGGGAAGTGCCGTGAGGAGGGGTATGATTTGAAAGAGAACATCAGGGACAGGCAGAAAAAACAAAAAGAGGTGTTTTTGGAGCAGATGTGGAAGTAAATCCTCGAGTCATGTCCTAGCAAAAAGAGCAAACACAGCATTGGGATGGATGTGTTTTTGGAGCAGATGTGGAAGTAAATCCTCGAGTCATGTCCTAGCAAAAAGAGCAAACACAGCATTGGGATGGCTAATCTGACTGGGTAGGCATGAAAAGGGTTTGGAGAAATCATAAAAACAAGATTATGACAGAAAAGTGCTCAGTACCTAATCTCCGGTCATACCCTGAGATCCAGGTTGGAAATTGGTGAAAGCGCATGTACGCACGTATACACACACAAACATTAAAAACAGGGCTCCACAGAGAACATGAAATGGACATGTTGTTCGTATAGCTACAGGCTTGCACAGGGTGGACGGGAATTGTGATGACCTGTTCCAAAAATCCTGGTGGAATGAATGCATGAATAATGCAGGAACCTTTGTTTAGCTGCAACCGTGCAGCTCTCAGCTCATGACTTTCTCCCTGCCGGTGAGTTCAACAGAAAATGGATGTGAAGACAGAAGAATGCTGTGCTTTTAAGGGACTTTAAAGCGAGGTGGATTGAAGATCTGCATCGGAGGAAGAGGTTACACCAGAAGTAGGCTAACTCTAGCAGCGTCCAACACAGCCTGGAACTCATTACAGTCTGTCGTAAAACACAGACTGCTATGGTACAATAAAGTAAGCTGGGTCATGGGAAAACATGGGAGCTTGTGAGATTTGTATTCTGTCTGCGCATGTGTACCTCCAACAGATAAATAAAGAAAAGGGCTGGAAGTATGTCTGTGCTGAGCTTGAGCTCACAGCTGTGCAGCTGTCTGGTAAAGATTGTATATGGAAGAATTCCACAAATTAACAAACACACGCACAAAATGACCATAATTTGTGTATGATCTCATGTACACATTGGCAAAACATGGCAGTTTCTTTAAAAGTAACGCAACTGCAAGTATATTGATTTCCCTGTTGATTTCGCATTGCGGTCAGATCTTATCAGCTGAAAGTTCGACAGATGTAATCCTCTGGTATTGTTCATTTCACACTTTTCATCAAAGTGATAAACACCTGAGCAGCAGAGTTTGAACAATCCTTATTTGTCAGAGCAGAAGAAGTTTGTCTATTTTGTTGGGTAGAGAGCGGAGATTCGCTAGATGGATGCTAATTCTAAATCTTGACAAAGCTTCATAAGAAACTTGCTTCCTGGTACGCATTCATATTTATAAATAGCACTGCCGCTCTGCCGACTACAATGCCCAGCAAAACGTCAGAATAATCAAAAACCGGTGAAAGATTTTGTGGTGTATTCTGCCAAATGTTCAGAAGTTCATCCCTGGTAAAACTGCTCGTGTTTGAGAAACAAAAAACAGGAAAAACTTACAAAAACATTACAAAGACTGAATGACAAAGCATTGTAGCTGCCATGAGCGGCGCCATCTTAGAGAGCATTTACACCAAAACCCTTTTAAATAATTTCCACCTGAAATCTCCTACTGTTCTCGTGAGAGAATGGAGTGATTTTTTTTTAGATGTTTATCCACAAAAGCAGGAGTTGAATGTTGGACGTGTGACTATGTGTAGAAGTAACAAACTGCTTTGAGTAATGTTTGCTCCAATATAGGGCCCTCTGGATGTAATTATGTCACATGTGTGAGTGTATATGAAACATTACACGTGGCAAGCGGAGAAGATTTGTGCCTTTGGTACCTTCACCAACCAGCTTTTTATTAGCCCTGCTAATGATCATGACTCACTGCTGACAGCAGAAACAACAAGAGGAGCCCACACCAAACATCACAAATCCTCTTCTCCACAGAGGACAAGCTACTCCCCCCATATACACAGCTTGCATTAGCAGTGAGAAACTGCTGATGAATTGTGTTTTCAGGGGAAAATAGCATCCACATATTTGGTTTAATTGGAAGTCATTGTTATCTGGAAAAGACTGAAGGTTATTCTTGGGGACGACTGAGACAGAACATGTGATTTTTCAACAGTCAAATTGTTGCTGATGTAAACTTCAGCTATTTGAGTTTTGTTTATAGTGTATGGTTGGCTAGTAGTAGGATTGGTTTAAACGTATTGCTCACCGAAAATATTTAAACTCTATCATTGACTTGCCCCATTTTACTCCTGTATGATTATTATTTTTCCATAAAACACGCAGGAGGAATTTAGCCAAATTGTTGATTTTCTCTTTTCACTATATACATTGATAATAGCAGCTGGCTGTCAAGTTAAACATATATATATATATATATATTTTAAATATATCTTCATGAAAGTGTTCCTGTGGCTCAGTGGTTAGAGCATTGCGCTAGCAGCGCAAAGGTTGTGGGTTTGATTCCCAGGGAACACAATGTACTGACACATTTTTTTGGATTCAATCAAATACCAACAGATTAAAAAAATCAATAAGTGACTGACTCTGTTAGAAATCATATAACAGGCCATGTTTGGATCTTCCAACCGTACAATAATCCAAACACAAAAATGGGTCACAAAACCAAGCTTCTGCTATGGCCATTCCAGTCCTCTGACATGAACCCTGTAGAAAATGAGTGAGGTGAAGAAAAGAAGTACCAACATGGAGCTATAAATCTGATTGGAGCTTTAAATCTGGAGTGATTCTGGATGAAGGAATGGTCTCTTATCTCTTTTCAGGTGTTCTCCAACCTCATCAGGCATTATTGGAGGAAATTTAGAGCCGTTAAACTGGTAAATGGAGGTTTCAAAAAGTATTGAATAAAAAGGGGGCTGTTAATTGTGGCCAATGTGTATTAGAGAAAATAATTTATTCCATAATGATATTTCCCCCCATTTTAAATTATTATTATCCAATGAAAGGCTAGATTTATGTGAGAAAAAAAGATCAAAAGGATTAACAATGCAGATTAATTTTCACAGCCTTCTTTGATCATATTTACCAAGGGTGCTGATATTTTTGGCTATGACTGTATATATATATATATATATAGGGTGGGCATAGATTATTTTTTTAATCTAGATTAATCTAGATTATTTTTGAATTAATCTAGATTAATCTAGATTAAAATGGCTCATTTGAATTCTGTCAAGGCATTCAGAAAATGTGCGCACCCAAATAATGACTAAAAGTAAGTCTTTGAGAACGGTTTTCTCCAGGTGTGGCGCATTAGACCAGGGCTCATCTCCTGTTTCCAGAATGCATCACAAACTGCTTGAGAAAGCTGTTCTACTATGATAATTGGTGATGAAAATAAACTATGTTCAATAAGATGTACTTGTGTTTACTAACTGTTTATTCAGTTAAACATGAATTTTGAACTGTAGGCCTACATAAGAGGTCGTGATGAACTGTTTACAGTTTCCATTGGGAAGCTTCTAAAATAAATTTTCCCTGAAGCAAACCCGGCGGCTTCATAGCTGCATCCATGTTAGCACGCCACGCCTGATGTGGTCATTTCACAGTAACGTTAGGCATACACACAGGTTCAAGCAGAGGGTGACACGGGAGTGAATTCTCAAGTTCACATGAGACCTAAAGCGCATCCTGTTTGCTTAAAAGCGCAACGTTCGTTGTTATTCTGAGGTGTACACAATAAACGTAGTCTTTACAGATTCGAAAGATGTATTAGGCTACTTTATCTGTATGACCAAGAATGACGGAGATTTTAAGAGCAAGTGAGCGCACGAGCCTGTCCTGCGCAAACGCCACACAAACACTTCAATAGCGCACATTTCTAGGTTAACATCATATTGAGCGGCCATGTAAAGTTGTTACTACATACATCTTTCAGATGAAAAGCCATATTTGAGGTTGATGAATGATAGATGAGCTTTGGATGTCCTGGCCGATTGTATTACCACATAGACCAGCCGTTAACAATCTGTCCATCACGGACTGCGAGCCTCTAGTTCAAGACTGCTCGCCCCCTACAGTGCAATTCGGTAGGGTATACATCCGCTAAAATATCAGGGTGAAAGTCATCATAGCTTGCGTAGTATAGACCCAGCTCCCAACCCAACTTTGAGAATAGATTAACGGCGATATTTTTTTATCGCCGATAAGAGTCTCGCGTTAACGCAGCACGCAAACGCCGATAACGGCCCACCACTAATATATATATATATAATGTTATTGCCCCCACACACACACACACACACACACTTGATTTCAGCATTTCTACAGCCCACTGGACATTGTTCACATACATTTCCATTCATTTGCAGTTTCTGCAAAAGAGCTCGTTCAACTGTCTGCTAGTAGGACGCTTAATGGCCACTAACTGTGTCATTTTATGTCGAATATATCAGGATGAGAAATATTTTGCAGCCTACATCACATCTTCAGCTCATCTTGTCATCTATTTATGTGCTGTGATATTGCTGGGATGCACCATTCAAGTGTTTTAACAGGGGAAATGTATGACAAATTCAAAAGGGTGCTGCAAATTAATATATCATTAATATATTCACATAAAGAGACTGGCAAACCTATTTTAGGAAGATTACGTCTTTGGGCTTTCGGAGGCTTGTGCACAGGAATTGTTTTGTTCACACCTTTTTTTTAATTGCTGGTTAATGTGCACAAATGCATTTGATGGATGTGTTTTAAATTAGCATGTTGAATAAAAATACAGCTCGTTAAAAAAACTAATCTTGAGGCCTCTTCAATATGTTCCATTCCATTGCATTCTTGCTGCTTTTGAACGCAAGTATGCATCCTCTGTCTACGCCCCCTTAATAGCTCCCACTGAGAGCAAGTACGTGTGTGTCTTCAAACACTTCAAACCATCTCAAGATCAGGATCCCACATTCAATAACTAACAACCCCTCTCTTCATTTCTGTAAGATCTTTTCATTAGAGGCCCTTTCAGAGACACTGTCAGTGGTTCATTTTCAAGAGCAGTATCAAGGGTTGTTTTTGCAAATGAATTCATGAGTTCATGGATTGTATTTTAACAAAGAATATAATTTTTAACAGTCAAAATAAATTTACCTGAGTGAAGGGATTGGGCACAAACTCCACCTGGTTTTCTGCAGCTCGTCGACTCTTGGGAGCATCCGGTGGGCACTACAGGAGCACAAAGAGCTGATTTAGGTATAATATAAATATTAGATGGAAATGTTAAACTTAAAATAAATTCATAAAGGAGAATATTTATTTCGCTGCCTATTAAAATAAAAAAAAAAAATAAAATACTGAAAATATAAAAATAAAAGCTAATATGAATAAAACTGTAAAAGTAGGCCTATATACAAATACTAAAACAACACAAGATATCTTATATTCTGTGTCTCAAGATGCAATCGCTGAATCCTATGCTTTTAAAAAGCCACGTTAGAGCATATGCATTCAAGGGGGAAATAGTTGCCTTTGTTTCCATTTTAAACACTGCTTGCAGGGAGCTTTGAGCATTCGCCCCAAAACAACAGAACACAAATAACTTTGTTGGCTTATATTCAAACACACACACACAATGGCAACCATTTTGATGTTTTAGTCAGATGGTTTTAATGTTATTCATACCTTACCTCACAAATAGGCAATTAACGTGTAAAGGGAATAATCATCTTTTCAGACTAAAATTGTCCATCTGGCACACAACTAATGATGTCTAATAGTTGCTGGCTCTGAAATATCCTCTGATCCAAAATTGCATCAAATTTTGAAATGCCAGCTCAGAGTTGGCTGTACCTATTCCCATGTGCGCTTCCTTTGTCAAATAAGTCTTGCAGGTGACATTTCCTGATCTCTACCTTCTTTACTATTCCAGGCTGTGGGTGGCTGTTTGCTTTTCATACAGGCTGAAGTTATCTGCAAGTGACGCATTTATGTGAGCCTTTTCGATTCAGCAAGCCTTGCCAAATCTCTGATCAGATTCAGAGGAGAAACGCACCAAATTCCAAATCCTCAAATAAAGCAGCACACCCACATCGATGACTCAAGCGCTGTTCCTCCACCACAGCCATCCCGATGGAAGCCGAGTCCCTGCTGGAGCTTGATCCATCAAGTACAACTACAACAATGATTTTTTGACAGAAAGAACGCAACCATTCCCTCAGCAAAACATGAGCTTTGCCTCCAATGTGATCATTGAAAACATGTGTGAATGTTTCATCAGCTATAGGGTGAAATATTACTTGAAAAAAATGGGAAAAACACTCACCTTAAAAATATTCTACAGTACTTATTTGGACTGTGGTAGGTTCAAACCTTCAAGGTAAAACAATATAGCTATCCAGGTAATTTACATGCATGGGTCCATAAAACTATTAACTCACTCACTGTTAACTAAATGTCAACTTTCACATAGTTTGATGTAAACTGCTTCACTTTGAACTTGTTAACCTGCACCAGGACGCTGGTGCTCTGAACGCTCTTTGTTTGCACATGTCATGTGTTCAATTATAAATTATTATAAATAGTTAACCCCAAAAGTTTTATTATATTTTCTCTCTCTGTCTCGCTCTCTATTTTTCCACTTGTGTCTGTTTTTTAACTGTTACAAATGATTTTATGTTCTTGTATATAATACCGTTCAAAAGTCAGGGGTCAGTAATTTTTTTTAGAAAGAAGTCTTTTTTTTAAGTCTCTTATGCTCACCAAGACTACATTTATTCAATCAGAAACACTTCAGTACTTGAATTTCAACCAAACAATTTTTAAATAGTATATTTATTTTGACTGATAAAAAACTTAACTCACTTTAAACAAGTTAACTTAGTTCAATAGTTTATTTTTATTTAATATTTTTTTATATGGTAATTCAAGACATGCAGACAACCATTAATATTGAGCCTTGCAATGTCCTCTATGCTAAAAGTGAAATAAATTAGTGACAGATTGATTTATCAGACTAATTAAATGTTGATAATGTCAAAATAGCCAATTACCGGACATCGAATAACAGAAGTGAATTTATTTATTTTTCCTTTTTACCAACACAAAATATGCCATTTTCAAAATTTTGTTAACATTATCTACTTTTTTTTCATTTCCAGCAAACACTATCCAAATAAGTATTGTTTTTTTTTTTGTTGAGTAGATCACATTTTAAACTATTTTAACCCATTTTAAAACTTGAGACCGTGCTCTCTATAATGCCATAATAAGCAGTTTAACAGCCCATAGTGTGTGGATTCTAACAGAAATTAATTCACTAGATGAAACATTTTTGAAATTTCAAATAATGCCATGTATAAAAGCATTTTATGGTGTTTTATCAGTTCAGAATTTATTACCCGAGCTCCAGGGATCTCACAGCAGGCCTCCTGGATAGCCATAGAGGGGTCACAATACAACATCACTTGCTGGACGTCAATCTTAAGAAATATAAAGAGAGAAAGCATATTAAAAGCAGAGCAAGAACAAATAAAATTAGCGTTTTAAATGCTGGACCCCTACTGCCTTACATATGACCACTTACATGATCATTTCGCTAAGTGGTTGGATTAGAGAACAAATTAATTAGTAATGGTTGATGCTCCCTTAGGGCTGTTCTTTTCATCTTTTCGAGCTGAGAGAGCTCAGTAGCATTAGCCCTGAAGAGAAGCGCCCATAGTCTTCCTGTCTCTCATACATCCAAATACACCCCCCTGCCACATTTCCCAGGCAGACAGGATGCCTCGGGCAAAACCTGCGGGAAGCAGGCTTTTAGGAAACATCTACTTCCGACTACTCTATTAGCAGTGTAGTGCTCAATTATCAGAGAAGCCGGAAGCTTCGGCAGTCGTTCATCTAATTGACATTCTTATACAGCAAGCCTCTTCCTCTGTGAAAGGTTCACAATACGGCCTCAATCTTATGTAGGTTCAGCTGAGGCCCTCACCTCCACAGGGGACGCATCAGTAGCCCTCATACCAAGCAGCGTGTGTCCATTGATGGGTAACTGTCCACGGAGCTCCAAGGGTTTGTTCTCAATGGAGCTGCAGTCCACGTGCAGGGAGGCTGTATCTCTCTGCAGACTCAGAGCCACCTTATGCCAGCGCATGTCCTTCAGGGTTTCTACACCGTCACCTTCGAACACGCAACCCACCATGGATCCTTCAGGGTCAGCCCCTCTCGCCCGCAGGGCCAGGTTGCCATCTGGACCATTCCAGTCCAGTGAGACCTAAAGGAGTGTGATAAATAGGGAAAAAGAGTTTTATTTAGAAAGTGTGATTATGTTGAGGCTGCAATACAACATGTTGCCATACCTGTTGGCCAGATTTTTATATATTTTTTATATCAGCTATGTTTTTGTGTTATATTTAGCTGTTTATCCCGTCGAAAGTGCAAATCTTTTAATATTAAGATGCTTGTCTTAAAGCATATCTTTTTGAATGTTCACAGTACATTTTTTATTTTATTTAACTAATTCTTGAACTTGTTTTATTTATGTGCCAAAGCCAAAATTCTCACATAATTATTGCATAGTGTTAGTATTGGTGTAGCATAAACAAAAACTATCTTTAAATTGAAATATGTTTAACTAAGCATACAAGAGCTCCATTGCATAAACCTATAGTATATTTAAGACAGAAATTCAAAACTCACGGTATTTAAACATAAGCATGGCTAGTTAACCTAAACTATATGAAAACAATGAACAAATGTAGATTCCGAAAAGTTCAATATTTACTAATAAATTATTAAAATATAAAGTTGTATATGTTAACATTATTTAATGTAGCTGAGCTTACATGAACTAACAATGAACACAATTATTTTTACTAACTAACGTTAACAACGATTAATAAATACTGTAAAAAATGAATTGCTCATTAGTTAATTTTAGTGAATGCATTAACTAATGTTAAGCAAAGTGTCTTTCCTATAAAGTTTTACCAATGATTTTGAATGCATCAATTTAAATATGATTCAATGATCCACTCGCGTGTTTTTGTACCTGAATGAATCAGTGTTTTGAACAAATTGATTAAGTTAATGATTCAATTACTCATTCATACTTGATTCAGCCCTGAATTAATCATGCTTTTATTGAGGTGATTAAATTAATGATTCACTTACAGTATAAACAGTCCCCTTTCTTCACCTACAGGTGTAACAATGTAATTTTCTAAATGAGTAACTAAACATTTTGACCTTTTTACAATGTTAAAAGTTTTCATGCATTTTTGCTATTTTATCGGCTCATATACATGCCATAGTGTGCTGCTATCAGCACTACTCAGTCTGTCACAATATTCCGATTTTTTAAAAACAATCAGCAATTAGAATTTTATGATTTGGAATGTAGCTCTGTAACTAGCAGTTCCTGTAAAGGCACATATCTATGGACTTGAGTGGAAAGTGGACACACACCTGAGGATAGCCGTGATCATCTGATATCTGGAACAGGTAAATGTTATCTTTCAAAGATTTCTTCTTCAGCAGCAAGGTGAAGACCAGGGTGAACTCCTCTGGAAGTCCGTGAGGAAACACTTGACTGAGGAGAAAAGCATGCAGTTAGACTGCAGTACACGTACAAACAAATAAACGTGGAGCAGCTGGGTTGTAAGTGTAAAGAAATATCTCTGTATTAGTGGTACTGTGGATACAAATATAGGGATAACCCCTGACACTAATTTTGAAAATATATGCTGCACAGCAAACCTCATCTTCATTCTCAACTTCTATCTCTCGCTGAATAAACAGTTTGCCTGCCTCTTGGTGGGTCAAGGGCAGGCAAACTGCAGGAATGTGTTTACCATCCCAAACACAGAAGCACACACACGTACACACACACACACACACACAGACTCGGTACTGGAGTTTATTCACACGCAAGTCATGGAACAACGGGAAGCTGATCATAAGCACATAAACATACATATATAACATGCACAACAATGAGCAGGTAGCATGTTTGTCTCTAAAATGAGATGACAATGATTTATAACAGAGACCTGGAATCCAAAGTAATAACAGTGAGGCCGGCCTCCTAGAGGAAAAAAATGAAATCAGGACTATATACACGAGAGAGAGAGAGAGAGAGAGAGAGAGAGAGAGAGGAGTTTGTACATGTTGATATTGCTGAACAAAACTACTCCACTGTAAAGGCCATTATAAATCAAAGACGAAAGCTTTTTATTTATTTTTTATAATTGAGTCCCATATAGCAGATCTATACATTGAGAATAGAAGTGCATTACATATTATAGGAAAGTAACTAGGAAAGTTCAGTCATTATTATCAATGCCATTATTAGAATTACAGCCAATATGTTTAGCCAATATTCGAATGCGGTAATTTATTTATTTATGTCATAATATGTGTGACAGAAACAGTCTCATGAGTATGGTGTGTACTATAAAACTGTAGTGTTTTTAGCCAAGGTATCGTGTCATGTTGCTCTGTGATGATTATATCAAAAATTACACACTTTGTTTTGATATGTTTGGGCAAGTTTTAATTGGAATTGTCTGCTAAATGTAACAAAATCTATATTTTTAATTATGTTAATATTTCAGCAATGTTAAAATAGCTTTAACACTTTTGAAATTTAGTGTGTTTAAATCAATGTCACTTTTAAATTAATGGACCAATC
Source organism: Gymnocypris eckloni scoliostomus (assembly GCA_027564155.1). Lineage (NCBI taxonomy): Eukaryota > Metazoa > Chordata > Actinopteri > Cypriniformes > Cyprinidae > Gymnocypris > Gymnocypris eckloni. The sequence continues at coordinate 13,321,304 of CM050421.1, forward strand.
AGAATCTAATAGGCATTATTTTCATACAGACATTGTTGTGTTTATATTAGCCACAATGTATAGGAGCCAATACTGCACTACTCTCCATCAAGTGGTTTTAATAGACAAACAGCCCTTCATGTGTTTTTCTGAGCATGATACACTATCACAAGCTGTTTTTTAAGAAATTTTATGCATCATGAGTTCCATGATTTCCTTTGTTTTCAACAATGATAAATAGTTTATTTGAAAAATGATTGAATTATTTCTAAATGATAATGGGGCACACTGCTTAATGTAAGAGCTGCTGAAATTTCAATGCATATATTCAGCCTTGATGAGCTCAAGAGACTACTTTCCAACCCCAAACTTATTTGAACGGTATTGTATGGGAATAGAACTAATATGCTTGTTGTATTCCACTAATTGAGACTTTTCATCTCTCTCTATATATATATATATATATCACTAGGGGTGATAACGGTACACAGAAGTCACAGTTCGGTACATCGGTTTTGGGGTCACGGTTCAAAAATACCATCGCCCATATTAATTGTAAAATTCAAAGCTTTTAAACTGCATGATTTTGGCATCAAGTGAGCAGTTTTTAATTAATTAGCGAATTACTTAGAAAAACCACAAAGCTTTATTAACAGTATCAGCCACAACAAGCTGCTGATTATCGTTAATTCTTATCAGCCCCCAAATGATTTGCACTACTTCTTGGACACAAATACAAAGACCTGAGTAAACACTCAAACCTACACCCTCCATCTCTCTCCCAGGTGAGGTGAAATTCAAGATAAAGGAAAGAGTTAGATAGTTCTATTACAAGCCAAGTCTAAACTAAGAGAATGACTAACACAGAGGTGGCCTAAACACCATCTGCTGCTATCAAATATCAGAGACCGGCTGATAAGACTTTACATTAAATTTTATCTCATAGAAAGAGAATGTAGGAGACCATTTATTGACGAAGAATCCTGTTTTTTCCCCCTTCTGCAGTAAGCTGGCCATATCGAGTGAGTTTAAGCGCAGGCTCTCTGACTGAGATGAGATTTAGAGCAGGAGAAAAAGAGCTCAGGTTTCAAATGGGGAAAGCACCTGGGGCTCTGGAAAATCCATTCTTAGAGAGGAACTCCCTGATGATGGGGGGATTCGAGTATGTCTGTGTGTATGTGTATCTTTGCCTTTTCTTTTAAAGTTTCAGAAGGTCAAACTGTACAACTTCCAACCAAAACACCACTATTGGAGCTAAAGGAGGTATAGGATAGTATAAAAAAGCAGCAGAAAAACTGAAATATGACTTTTGTCTAACAAGTATGACCACATTTTGTAATATTGTTGTGATCCATTCTGAATCTCACATAAGAGTTCCCAAGATGCCTCCAACCTAACATCTGGATCCAAATCCTAACCTTTAAGTAACATTTCTTGCAATGCACCATCAACAACAAGATAAGCTGTATCAGATTCTCATGTTTATTTGCAACTGCCAAGCAGCTCTTTCTAAAGGGAATGTCAGCCAGGGAACAGCCATCATTTCATGACAGGGAGATAAACAGCTGCTCAAGCACTATTAGTGATAAAAGATCACATGCCCAAACATCTGAAAAAAAGGGGTAACTATCCAGGAGGGAGGGAGATAAAGACAATAAATTATCTCCATGTCCATTATAGCATAATAACGGAGTTCATGTCACTCAAAACCTCTGCAGCTTTCGAACTCTCAGTCTTTAGCCCAATTGGAAATAATTCGTTTTCTATGTGATGTTTAAATTGCAATTGAAGAGTTGATTAGCAAAAACAGATAACGCCGTTTTTACAACAAATACAAAGAGATACAACAAATATAGCAATTTGGAAGTGAAATGTGTATTAAAATGTTACGGCTATATGCTTAGCAGCCAATAGCCAATCACATGCCTCATATGCAGATGTTTGGTCAGGCACAGAAACATAGTATTTTGTATAAACAGTAATTTCAGCAATTGAGAAGAAAAAATTATGTCATATTTTAAAAGGAGAGACAGTTTCATTCCTTTATAGTTAGAAAAGTCAATTTTGTAATACTTGATAATAATGTCACCAATATATATATATATAATAAGAGGATGCACAATGCTAGAGCCATTCATTAAATGTTGCATGCCATGTTCATTCAATCAACACTTACTCTGCAAATATGCTAATAAGAATATTAACCCTGGGTTTAGGAATGTACAGTGTGAAACATCAGCTTATGCATACCCAGGATAAATTCATAACCCCGGGTTAAGTATGAGCAGTGTGAAACGCAAAGCAAGATAACCCAGGAGTCTTTCTACCTGGGGTATATAATGAGTAACTATTTCAGATGTGAAAAGCTCTTATGAGATCCACAAGTTAGCCTGTACAACACAAAGTCATGTGTAACCTTCTCAGAGAAAAGTAATCCTGTCCGAACAGGGCTTTTTAGGGACACCATTTGTGTGTGTGAATTCATGACATAGTGTATAAGTTGCAGATCGAAGACAGAGCAAGTACAAAAAGAGTATAAAAAGGTTATACAGTCCAGCACAAGAGTGAGAGCTTCAATATTACTCATATGACCTATTTGGCTCAAACACTCAAGCTTTCATTTCTGTTAAGTCTACAGGAGCGAAACAGGATATTCTAATAAGGAAGCTGATGTGTAGTCTAAAGCAATGCTGACTTTCTCATCCCCACATACAGTACCAGAGTGCTGAGAGGAAACAGAACCGGTAAGCTTATATCATTGTCATTATTCATCTAAGCACGGCTCAGTAAAAGCATTGTCATAAAATGGATTGTTACTGTGGCTTGAGGTCTCACCAAAAGCACTTAAAGTTATTGTTAATAAAAAATTTAACAGCGTTTCTGTGTAAAAGCACAACGCAGCATGTAATCTGCTGAAATGTTTATTTGCAACGAGATGGACGTAACTTAAGGAGGAAGTCAACATCTCTCTAGTGACATTATTGCGATTCCTTCATGATGCTAGCATAAATGTTAGACCAAATAACAGTAAACGGCCAGGAATTTGAGGCTTGAAGTGACCCGCTAGAATACTTCTAGAAGTTCTGCAATTCTGTCGTATTGTACTGAATGCTTTATTGCTTTTAGATACAGGATGAACAGGCTCCATAGTCTGAGAGAGAGCGGACATGTAGTTTTTTTTTTCTATAGCTGACCATGAAGGGTCACATAAATTGATGTAAAATAACTTTCCCGCTCTTACATTCTCTGAGGAAAAATAGATACCAAGACAAACAAAAGAGGAAAGATAAAAATTTACCTTGTAGGTTGGATGAGTTGTACTTTCCCAAGGCGAAGGATGACAGGCCCTCTCGGGTTTCGGATCTTCTTGACCTCGCTGTTCTTCAACAGGGAGAAACTGTGCGCCAGATTGAAACCTACAGACCAGGCAATAAATCCATTTACCACACCTTTAGGCTAATAAATCAGTGAGCTGCTCGTTGACATGTCCTATGCTATGTATCAACTCTGCTGTGGCAGTTTTCAATTCATGTGAGGCCAAAGGAGGGACCTTAACACTGGGAGCATTTATATCTTTCAGCTCATGAAAAGAGTCTGTTCCTTAGACTGCCTTTATGGGCAGTTGGCTTTTATTAAGTGTATTAAAAGGCATGAATGAGTACAGATGGCAGTACATTCGCATAATTAAGTGAATTTCATAAGAGTGAACTTCTTTCCCATTTTTTTTGGATATACGCAAAATAATGAGCAAATTGAATGTGTTTTTGCATACAAAGCTGAAGAAAATAGAAGCCAGCATTGATTATGATAATACATTTTTCTTTAGCACACCATTTTTATATTAGAATGATTTCTTAAGGACTGTGTTACACTAAACACTGGAGTAAATGGCTGCTGAAAATGCGGCTTTGACATCACGAACTATGGAGCACCTAAGGGGACATGATGATGCAAAAAAAAAAAAACACTTGCGTGCTCCCTCAAGAAGCTTTGTGTATCCTCGTAAAAATTTGGTGAAGGAACTAATATAAGGTGGGGATAAAAACCTCGAAACGAAACAAATAAAAAGCATTTCCCAACCATCTCGTATTTTTTGCCATAATGCATCTGTAAAAAATTAATAAATATTACATTTTAAAATATATTAAAATTGAATTCAGTTAAACATGTAAAAAATTGAATATTATTTTACAGTATTCTTGTTTTAATGTATCTTTAACAAAGTTTGAATACAACTGTCAATCTCTCTTTAATGTTTTACCTGTAAAAATAATTAAAGGATTAGTTCACTTTCAAATGAAAATTTCCTTATAATTTACTCACCCCCATGTCATCCAATATATTGATGTATTTCTTTCTTCAGTCGAAAAGAAATCAAGGTTTTTGATGAAAACAATCCAGGATTTGTATCCATATAGTTAGTTTCAACGGACTCCAAATGATTGAAGGTCAAAATTTTAATATTGAAAATTAATTTTTCGCTAGATAAGACCCTTATTCGTCGTCTGGTATCATTTATAGCCCTTTGAAGCTGCACTGAAACTGTAATTTTGACCTTTAACCGTTTGGAGTCCATTGAAGTACACTATATGGATACAAATCCTGGAATGTTTTCATCAAAAACCTTCATTTATTTTCGACTGAAGAAAGAAATACATAAACATCTTGGACAGAATCCAAGAACAAGTCCTGTGTGAATGGCCCCTAAATAGTGATAGCTAAAATCATGACAATATGGATAGTTCACTCAATAATTTTTTTTGGTCTACTTTACAGTAGCTCAAACCCCATATTTTAGTAAACAATAACTTAAATTGTGGTCTGTTGCTCAAACAAAGCTATTATATTAAAACACTTGGAATGTAGTGTATATGTATTATGGACTACTATTGTCTTTTTTGGAGCTTGACAACCTTCCAATATTCATATTGTTTATGGAAAAGAGCAGGTTGGACATTTAACTAAATATCTTTCCTTCCGAAGGGAACTCTACACTGCGTCCTCTTTCGAGGTTCGCTTTGGGAACGCCTCCAGCGTGACCGGTTACCTGAAGCATGATTAAAAACACCCAATGCACCTGGCATTGGCAGGTGGACGCCTATGACGCAAGCTAATGAGCGTCTGCGAGCATAAAGGGGCACCTGTGGAACACATCATCCTCTTTTTTCCTTCAGGGGACCTTGTTTCTGAAGTGTGAGTAGACATGTCTGTTGAGAAGCGCTTTAGGAGGTGTATCGATCCGTGTCAGCGTTTTCTGACGCCAGATGATACACACGATCTGTGCGTTATGTGTTTGGGCGAAACACGCGCTCTGTTCTCGAGGGAATGAGAGCGCATTGTGAGCTTTTCTCTGGGAAAGCTCCGATCTCGTATGTCCCTTTTTCGAGGGTGGGACAATCATCTGTCCCAGCGGCTCGGGTCCAGCCGCTGCTGAGGCAGCGAGGAGACTGAGGTCGTGGGGATCACAGATGGAGCTCGCTGACGAGGCAGTGAGAGGAACTAATATCTCGCGCCCGTCAGCGGCTGACGAGAGTGAACTGCTGGAGGAAGATGTATTGTCTCTTACATCTTCGGATCCAGCAGGAAGTGCTCTGTTGGCTCATGGGCAGGAGTGGGCTGATGAGGACGAAGAGGATATTTCTGAGCCCTCTCAGCCTGTCTGCCCAGCGTGTGATGAGCTGTTGGAGGTTATGGGCGTGCCACGGCTAGGTTAGACCTACAGTGGAGGCACGAGAAAGGGGAGTGGCTCGTGGGAGACTTGATGAGCGATTCCTCTCCGGACATAATCTCCCAGCCCCGTGAGCCTCCCATTCCTTCCAGATCTGCATAATGAGATTGTGAAGGCATGGGAAAAGCCATATTCAGCTCGCATCCATCTGTATAAGCATAATAATTATGCTGATATCGAGGGCATCTTGTGAGCATGGATATGCGCCGATGCCCCTATTGAAGAGACGCTTGCGAGCTATCTCTCAAGGCGTGGCATCGATGCTAAAGGCTCGGCTCTACCATCCAAGGCATTAAAGGATACATCTCGCTTGAATGGTAGGGCATACGCGGCAGCTGGTCAGGCTGGTGCTGCTTTGCACCGATGTCGGTGTTGCAGGCATAACAGGCTGACCTGCTGAAGGACCTAGACCAGGGTCAGGGGCTCCCCTGAGGCGGTAACTGAGTTGCGCCGCACCACAGATCTGGCTCTCAGGGCTACCAAGCAAGCGGCTGCCGCGGTCGGCAGGTCGATGGCCATGGTGGCCACTGAGAGACATCTGTGGATGAACCTGGCGGACATCGGGAGAAAGAAAGCGTTTTCTTCTCGTGCGCGGTTTCGCCGGAGTTGTTCGGCACATCCGTTGAGACGGTGGTCGAGAAATTTAGGGAGGCGCGCGCTCAGCAACATTTAAATCGTGTTTACCGCGCGGTCTAGGTCTGAGCCTGAACGCCTGGCCCATCCAGAGGCAGGGCCAGGTGATTAGCGTCGCTAACCGTGGTCCTCCTCCACGGAGGGTAGGTCACAGAGAAGGCGTGGTGGATAGATAGGAGGAGGAAGCGATCCAGAGCAGACGCGGTCAGCCATCTGCAGCTGCTGGCACCTAATTGGTACCTCCCCCACCCCACACATGCTTAACAGCGGACCCTGTGGTTGGACCAATGATGAGAAAGCGAGTCTGATGGTCTGATACCGGGCTATACTGACGGAAAGTCATCTGGATCGAGTGTTGCTAGGCTTCCTCTCATTAAGAGAGTCATTCGGCCAAGCCTCCGCTCTCAAGAGCTCCGCTTACACCGCACTATTGGTGTGTAGCCTCTATTGTGAGCCTTGCTAGCCTTCTCTAGCGCTGAGTGTAGTCAGGTCTCCTCTCACTGGAGAGTCGCTATACTGAGACCTCCACTCTTAAGAGCTCCGGAACCAAGATCGAGTGTTACTAGGCTTTCTACTGAAGCCCCAGCTCTCCAGAGCTCCGCTTAAACTGCACTACTAGTATGTAGGCTCTATTGTGAGCCTCCCTAGCTGTCGCTAGCACTGAGCGAAGTCAGGTCTCCTCTCGCCTAGAGAGTCGTTATGCTGAGACTTCCACTCGTAAGGGTTCCCATACCTGGAGTGAGTGTATTTAGGCTTCATCTCGCTAAAAGAGTCATATCGCCGAAGCCTCCGCTCTCCAGAGCTCCGCTTAGTCTACACGGTTGGTATGGAGGCCCTATTGTGGGCCTCGCTAGCTATACCTAGTGTGAGACTTCCACTCGTAGGGATCCCCCTACCTGGATTAAGCGCTGCTAGGCTTCCTCTCGTTTAAGAGAGTCACTTTGCTGAAGCTCCGTTCTCTAGAGCTCCGCTTGGACTGCACTATGAGTATGTAGGCCCTATTGTGAGTCTCGCTAGCTGTCCCTAGCGATGAGTGTAGTCAGGTCTCCTCTCGCTAGAGAGTCATTATGCTGAGACCGCCACTCTTAAGAGCCCCCCAACTAGGGTTGAGTGTTGTTAGGCTTCCTCTCGTTTAGAGAGTCGTCCTGCTGAGGCCTCCACTCTTCAGAGCTCCGTCACTGGCAGTAATAGGAGAATATGGGCTCTGTTTAAGCATCACTAACTGCCTCTGGCGTTGCGTGTAGCCAGGTCTCCTCTCAATTAGAGAGTCGTTATGCTGAGACCTCCACTCTTAGGAGTTCCCCTACCTGGATCAAGTGTTAGGCTTCCTCTCGTTTAAGAGAGTCATTCTACTGAAGCCTCTGCTCTCCAGAGCTCCGCTTAGGCAGCACCATTAGTACGTAGTCTCTATTGTGACCTTCGCTAGCTGTCTTTAGCGCTGAGTGTAGTTAGGTCTCCTCTCGCTTTAGAGAGTCGGTATGCTGAGACCTCCACTCTTAAGAGCCTCCCAACTAGGGTTGAGTGTTGCTAGGCTTCCTCTTGTTAGAGAGTCATTCTGCTGAAGCCTCTACTCTCTAGAGCTCCGCTTAGGCAGTACTATGCACAGGCTCTTTCTTGAGCCTCACTAACTGCCTTCGGCGTTGAGTGTAGCCAGGTCTCCTCTCACTTAGAGAGTCATTATGCTGAGACCTCCACACTGAGAGTTCCCCTACCTGGATCGAGTTTTAGGCTTCCTCTCATTTAAGAGAGTCATTCTACTGAAAGCCTCTGCTCTCCAGAGCTCCGTTTAGGCAGCACCTTAGTACGTAGTGTCTATTGTGAGCCTCGCTAGCTGTCTTTAGCGCTGAGTGTAGTCAGGTCTCCTCTCGCTTAGCGGGTCGATATGCTGAGACCTCCACTCTTAAGAGCCTCCCAACTAGGGTTGAGTGTGGCTAGGCTTCCTCTCGTTTAGAGAGTCATTCTGCTGAAGCCTCCACTGTCTAGAGCTCCGCTTAGGCAGTACTTTGCACAGGCTCTTTCTTGAGCCTCACTAACTGCCTCTGGCGTTGAGTGTAGCCAGGTCTCCTCTCACTTAGAGAGTCATTATGCCGAGACCTCCACTCTGAGAGTTCCCCTACCTGGATCGAGTGTTAGGCTTCCTCTCATTTAAGAGAGTCATTTTACTGAAGCCTCTGCTCTCCAGAGCTCCGCTTAGGCAGCACCTTTAGTACGTAGTCTCTATTGTGAGCCTCGCTAGCTGTCTTTAGCGCTGAGTGTAGTCAGGTCTCCTCTCGCTTTAGAGAGTCGTCATGCTGAGACCTCCACTCTTAAGAGCCCCCCAACTAGGGTTGAGTGTTGTTAGGCTTCCTCTCGTTGAGAGTCGTCCTGCTGAAGCCTCCACTCTTCAGAGCTCCGTCTGGCAGTAATAGGAGAATGTAGACTCCTTTGAGCATCACTAACTGCCTGTGGCGTTGAGTGTAGGAGAGTCGTTATGCTGAGACCTCCACTCTTGAGTTCCCCTACCTGGATCGAGTGTTAGGCTTCCTCTCGTTCAAGAGAGTCATTTTACTGAAGCCTCTGCTCTCCAGAGCTCCGCTTGCACCATTAGTATGTAGTCTCTATTGCGAGCCTCGCTAGCTGTCTTTGGCGCTGAGTGGAGTCAGGTCTCCTCTCGCTTTAGAGAGTCGGTATGCTGAGACCCCCACTCTTAAGAGCCCCTCAACTAGGGTTGAGTGTTGTAAGGTTTCCTCTCGTCAGAGAGTCATTCTGCTGAAGCCTCCACTCTTAAGAGCCCTCAACTAGGGTGGAGTGTTGCTAGGCTTCCTCTCGTTTAGAGAGTCATTCTGCTGAAGCCTCCACTCTATAGAGCTCCGCTTAGGCAGCACTATGCACAGGCTCTTTCTTGAGCCTCACTAACTGCCTCTGGCGCTGAGTGTAGCCAGGTCTCCTCTCAGTTAGAGAGTCGTCATGCTGAGACCTCCACTCTTAGGAGTTCCCCATCCTGGATCGAGTGTGCCAGGTGTTCTCTCGTTTAGAGAGTCATTCTGCCTAAGCCTCCACTCTCCAGAGCTCCGCTTAGGCAGTACTACGTGCATGCTCCGTCCTGAGCCTCACTAGCTGTTCATAGCGTCAAGTGTAGAAGTCTCCTCTCAATTTAGAGAGTCACTTTCTGAGACTTCCACTCCGAGAGCCATACTCTCGTGAGCTAGTCTATGATGGCGAGCTTTGAGCTGGCCTGAAGAAGGGTTTATTTTGACCCTAGTTCTGCTGAGCAGGGATGGTGTTCCTCAAGTCTGTGACTTAGGAATCCAGCTTTTGGACACTTTTCCCTCAGCATGGCGGCGTTGGCATATCGTTCCCAAAGCGAACCTCGAAAGAGGACGCAGTGTAGAGTTCCCTTCGGAAGGGAACATCTCAGGTTATGTATGTAACCATAGATCCCTGAGAATGGGAACGAGACACTGCGTCTCTTGGCCATGCTTCGGGCATTCCTGTCGGTCTCCCTTGGAAAAAAAGAGGATGATGTGTTCCACAGGTGCCCCTTTATGCTCGCAGACGCTCATTAGCTTGCGTCATAGGCGTCCACCTGCCAATGCCAGGTGCATTGGGTGTTTTTAATCATGCTTCAGGTAACCGGTCACGCTGGAGGCGTTCCCAAAGCGAACCTCGAAAGAGGACGCAGTGTCTGGTTCCCATTCTCAGGGAACTATGGTTACATACGTAACCTGAGACGATTTTTGTGTTCCTCAGAAGATCAAAGAACATTATGTGGTTTTTAACTACCTGAGGTGAGAATATAATGACAATTTATGATTTGTTCAAGTTTCTATAAGTGCGGTCCATTAGCAGCAGTATTTACCTGTAATGTTGTGTCTTGCAGTTTGAGGAAACTTCCATTCTTCTACCTGTATGGATGGGCAGCTGACACCTGTAGAAACAGAGATGCAGTCAAGTTGCAGCAGATCTTTGTCCGTCACCGATGAAAGGTTTTGCATAAAACAACTTGTACATCCGATCATGAGGAGTCCTGTCAAAACTTGGTCCTGAACATGAGGTGAACAAGTTGAGGTGATCAAACATTGTCTGAGGGGAGACAGGCACCATCTAAGATATAAATGGGGCTAAAAATAGCATGTTCTTGTCTGGAAGAATCACTCTCCCAATCTCACTGCCTGGTGGCAAAGACAATGACATGTGGTCTGACGCACTCTCGACTGATGGATGACATATGAAAAATACCTAACTTTAAAAAGGTACAGCCAAAGTACATCCAATGGTATGGTACATCCAGTGGAATATATTCAAAATAAATAACAAAGGAAATCTGATCTTGACAGCAAATGATCACCATCCATTTTCACTGATAACTGACATAACTTTTTGTTCATAACTATTGTATGACTTGATGTAAACAACTTTTTGAGGGACATGTTGCATTTAAAATCCACTCAAAATATAATTGATTCATTATGATTCGGTATATATATACATGTATATGTCCATGTCTTTTTTCATGGTTCACAGACACTGAAAAGTGCAGTTTAGGACAAAGCTTTTGGAAAAGAAGACTTTTTCTTTGTGAAGAAACATGTCAAAGATGACTGAGATGAGAAGAGTTTTTACATTTATATTTTACATTTATACATTTAGCAGACGCTTTTATCCAAAGCGACTTACAATGCATTCAGATTATAATTTTTTTTGTCAGTATGTGTGTTCCCTTTTTAATCAGCATGGTTTGATTGGCTCAAAGACACGTACATCAATCCACGTGCATTAGCAAGTCACTGCACTGTTACGAAACTGTCACTTAGATGTTTCAGAGATCAGAAGAGTATGAGAAAGTCAAGCAATAACAGAGAAAAGCAGCTTAGAGCCATCTCATTGAGCTTCTAGTTGCGGAGGAGAGCTGGTGATGGGTTTTCTAACTCTTATTCTTTCCATGTCAAGTTACAAAGAGCTCTTTTTAAATCTAAAACACCTGAATCTCTCCACAGCTAACTCAGCACATACAGATAGGGAGGAAATGTCTCCAACAAAAACTTATCTGACAGATAAAGCATTCATTTTGAATTGTTCTCGCATTTTCACTTTTTGAAATCAGACAGACTCGGCTAAATCCCTTTTCTTCTTGGTTCTACAAAGCCCCTCTGTTTTCACATGGCAAAAAGGCGGGATTAAGATGAGATGTCAAGGAGGAGATAGGAAAGCTGGAGGCGGCTCTCGCTCCCGAGGCAATGATGGAAAGTTGAATGCAAGGGGAGGTGCATTTCAAACGCATGGAGAACAGACACATCATCAAGCAATGCAGACAGTGCTAGTTTGAAGTGGAGAGAAGATTTCTGGGGTTTAGGATTTCATAGGTTAAGATTCAGCATTCTTTTAATTTAGAGATATGTACCTGTACGGCTGCTTCACCAGAGACACTTGTTAGGTTCTTAGAAATAAAAAGTCCTTTACTTGCCAGAAACATCCATTTTAAAAAGGATAGAATAAAAAAGTTATTCGGCTTGCCTGGATTCAGTCAAAATGTCTCCTCATTAACATTATTTAAAATGCTCATAAAAGTGATATACTGCATCCTACTCTTGTTCAGAATCACTCCCAGCTTCTGCTCTATTTGTCCCTGATTGCATATTGTTTATTGTATATTTTTAGGTCTCAGCGTTGGCCTGGAGAAACTCATTAAGGAGAAAGTCAATTGGGGATTTGCACAGCTGGGGGTGAGAAAAGTCATCCTAGAGACATACCATCCACCCTGTGAAACAAACCTAGGATAATTGGAGGTGGTTGAACATGGGGAACGTTTTTTGGGGGGTTAGTTTGTTAGCTTGTTCAATCATGCATCACTTCTGAGCACAATTTTACATGTTGATGAAATGGAAAATGATGCAATCCGAACAGACATCACTGAAAACACAAGAAAGAAGTCATCTAAAATTCAAATGTCTGAATATGGTATTTCTGAATATAATATTTCCGAACATGCACAAAATAAGTAAACTGCATTAATTTTCATCTCATGTTGATTTAAAAAAAAATACCAAATGTGGTTTGATTGAAGTCATCAATTAAATCTCATTCTTAACTGTGGGATGTCTGAAAAAGAGGTTTAGGCTTAAACATAGGATAGCGGTATTATCATACTTTTAAACTATACAATATTTTTGTCATAAGAAGCACTAATGGGGACAGGGTTTATGTGCACGTATTTCAGCAGAAGAGTGACTTCTCACTCCTGCCCCAAACCCCACAGATAACCAGCTTGAAAAGAGTCTAACAAGCAAAGGTGCAAAAACAACATGTTCTAAGAGTATGAAAATATTCTGCCTCTAAACAAGCAGAGCTTCACGTTTCCCAAAATTATTAGTCAGTCATGTATGAAGCCAATAGTAGTTACAGTACAATCCTCTTCAAAACTCCTGAAACTTATTTAAAATTGACCTAATTACAAAGAGAATACAAAGTGTCATTCGAAAAAAAAGAGTCAAATTTCACTGCAATACTGTGGGGCCCCCACATTACTCAGTTCTGCTGTATGAGAAAGTAATGCCAAGTTCACATTGCACAATTTTAGCCCGATTTTTCACACGCCGACAGGTTTTGATAAATCGCCGACACATGCCCGAAATCGGACACAAAGCCGTGCTTGTTCACGCGAGTGAGAATCGCGCAGTGTGAATTATCAAAGATGCAATTTGAGGGAATCGCTGATACGTGCGTCGCCGACACCCGTGAAATATTAGACATGCTAAATATCTTTTTCACAATCCTGCTGTGTGAATGAGTTCTGACTGAAAAATACATTGGCGATGACCTACAGTCAATGAGAGAGCAAGATACACGGCAGCGGGAAGCTTTTTTTTTTACAAAGCTATTAACATACAAAAAATGTGCCTACACTTTGGCATTAGAATATATAGATCAGGTAGGCCATATGAAGATTTGAAGCCATCTTTCACTGAAGGTCGAAATCCCTTCTGACTTCTGTGGGAAAAAGAACAGCGGCTTGGCTATCTCTAGTAGCGATTTACTCAGTGGTCCCTGCGGCACCAAGGTTACCGAATGTGCGCTGGGGAGATGGGAAGGTTGCGACCTTTCGCATAGCATTTTTCTGTCATGCGCTCGCTTGTCAGCATCTGCATGCCACAAGGTTGTGATGAGGTTCAGGTTATGGCGCTTTCCATAAGACCCCTATGTTGTCACAACATAACTCGTAGTGACCGACAGATAGGGAACGTCTCGGTTACGTACATATCCCTCATTTCCTGATGGAGGGAATGAAGACGATATGTCCCCATGCCACAATCTTGAACCATCGCTGGTTGCCTGGGACTCATTCTCGGCTCCTCAGTGGAAAACCTGATGGGTGGATGCACCTGTTGCCCTTTTATACCCGTATGCACGGGGAGTGGCTCAGGTATGCAAAATCCACTAGCCAATATTCATTGCCATTTTTTCTTAAAGTCAGAGATGATCGGGGCTTCCAAGTAAATCCTCCCTATGTCGTCACGACATAACATCTCTGTTCCCTCCATCAGGGAACGAGGATTACGTACGTAACAGAGACATTCTTGAGTTCAATATGTTCATTGATCCATTCGCAGTGGTTCTCATGTTCAGTGGATAAACACATTAATGCCTGGATGTTTTTAAAACAAAACTATGGTTTGATTTGAGAGGACTTGGGATATAGTTCACAAGCTTTATTAAAAACTTTTATGGTGCGCTTGAAGCATTATGCTTTCTGAAGCTTGAAATTGTCAGTCTCCATGGGGACTAAGAATAAGGACCAGAGTGGGTTTGAAATGTCATGAGGATGAGTAAATGATGACAGGGTTTTCATACTCCTTTAACTATTCCTTTAAATATTCATAATGTTATGTTGGCAATAGTGTGAATTAAATATACAGAACCATAGCTGTTTGAACTAGCCTTTGACAAAGTCATCCTTTGATTTGGAGACCAGGCCCTTACCTTCAGCTAATGCCAGATGACCCCCGTGAACCAAGCAGATGATGAGAAGCACCAGAGAGGAGCATATGACCCTCATGACTCCCTCCTTCAGCTCCTAAACATGATAAAAAAGAATAATTGAACAGGTGAGAAGGAAACTATTTAAGCAGACAGAGACAAATGTAAATAATCAAGAAACAGGTATGTTAAGAAATATTGTTATAAGCTCATTGGTATGCCTTTTGACACATTGCCATTTTTTTTACATTTAATACCATACATCTGCAATAAAAAAAAATCTAAATAATTGCTGGAAAGTGAAAGAAAGCATGTGGGAGTAGTCATAATCAATACAGCGGTTACAGGCCAGATTAATAATTGTGCCTATTAGGTTGGATGGGTGCTTTTTTAGAGTATAAATTTTGATAATTATCCAAATTATTTTCAATAAAGCTTTGTAACCCATGACATTTGATGATTATCATTACTGTGTCCATCTGTCCCTCCCAGTAATACTGTCATTTCTCACATACACAGCAACACAATGGTGCACCACAATGAATGCTAAATACATGCTGTATACCGCCTGCTTTCTATCTATCTATCTATCTATCTATCTATCTATCTATCTATCTATCTATCTATCTATCTATCTATCTATCTATCTATCTATCTATCTATCTATCTATCTATCTATCTATCTATCTATCTATCTATCTATCTATCTATCTATCTAAATGTGTGTTTGTGTGTGTGTGTGTGTGTGTGTGTGTGTGTGTGTGTACTAGTTTTTACTACTTTGTGAGGTCCAAAATACCGCACAAAGATAGTAAAATAAGGAAAGTTTAACTTTGTGGGGTCCTTAAATAGGGAGATTATATTTTGGGCTAAAACATGCAGCTGATATTAAAAGTAGAACATAATGCATTGTGGGATTCAACAAACACTAAGTCATCCAAGTATTTTATGCACAAGAAAATCTGCATGTTATGCAGATTACACTACATAAGCTCAAATATGCTCTAATATGCTGATCTGAAGCGCAAGAAACATTTATTGTTATTATTAATGTTGAAAACAGTTGTGCTCCTACTTACTAACTTACTAACCACAAACTTTTGAATGGTAGCGTAATAATAGTAAGTTAGTAATGTCATAAAATAGCTGAAACAGAAAAAGATGTTAAAACACAAACAAGCAAAAAAAAAAAATTAATCTGTATTTCCTTGCCATAAAATAAAATAACTTGTTTCTTATGTGCATTAAAGGGGAGATCAGATGCAAAATTCCCTTTACATGGTTATTGAACATAAATGTGTGTTGGTAGTGTGTGTACACAACCACCCTAATGACAAAATCCTCCCAGTGCTTTTTTTATCTCCAAAAATCATTAGCACTTTCTCAAATCAAGCCATTCTCAGATTCTGGCCAGATGTACGTCACACAGGCCAAGGCTCCTCCCTCGATTGTTGACCAGTGTTGGGGGTAATGCATTGCAAGTAACGTGAGTTACGTAATAAAATACCTTTTTTCAAGTAACTAGTAAAGTAACACATTACTTTTTAATTTACAAGAAAATATCTGAGTTACTTTTTAAAAAGTTATGCAAGTTACTTTTTTCACATTTATTGACTGACAGTGCACTGTGTGAACATGTTACTGTAGTTCTAATCTAGACTAAATGTGAATGTGTATTAATTCATCCCACTCGCAAAAAAAAAGATTCAGTATTCATCAAAATTAATTAAAACAGTGAAATGCAAACTCAGAATATGACGCAAACCTGCAATAATTAAATATGTTAAACAACACAAATATAGCTAATCTCATTTTACTAACCAATGTGTTTGCTGCTGACCTTTGATGATCCAGTTCAACCATACTAATAAGCAAACATGACTTTAGATAAACTAACAATTGTGCTTCATTGTTTTTTTATTGCTGAAGAGTGTTGAACTTCTTTTCTGCATTCTACTGTACATACGTTTTCCTTCAGCCTGAGGTTTATTCAGTACACGTTTTGGTGTGAAAGGGCTTTTACATTCGCTATAAATAGAACTTGTATTAAAAACAAACAATCAAGCCCTACTCATATTTAAAAAGTAACGCTAAAGTAATGTAATGCATTACTTTCCACAAAAAGTAATTAGTAACGTAATTAGTTACTTTTTAGGGAGTAACGCAATACTGTAATGCATTTCTTTTAAAAGTAACTTTCCTCAACACTGTTGTTGACTGACACGGTCATTTTAGAATAGACCACTGAGTGAGCTGTATACAGTCTGCCATTGTTTTGACGCCGGAGCAGATGTAGATGTTTCCTATTCGATTGAGGTGTTTTGTTGTTGGATGTAATAATGAACATAGCAGTCGTCATTTACTCTCAATATCTGAGCCACTGAAGACGCAGTGTATTATATTTATTTTTGAAGGGAATACACCCCCGATCTACCTAAATGCATCTATGTTCATGCAAATCATTCATGATTCAGCTTCACTTACAGAAGAAAAGAGTATAAGAGTTTTTTATGAATCTTTGCAAATCGACTTTCCTAATAATGTGCTAGTTAGCAAGTTCCGTGGCTAAATAAGGCTAAAGTTAATGGGAGAGAGGGGTGGGGTGAACAGTAGTAGCTCATTTAAAGAAACGGGTCACTGTGAACAGAGCTGTTTTTTACAATGTAAAACGGTTGTTATTTTACACTACCATTGAGAAATTTTAAACAAAGTATGTTATAGACTTTCATTAAGACCCCAAATAATCATATCGGCTTGTGAAAAATGGGCATCTGATATCCCCATTTAACGTGTATATTATGTCCATGCATATGGAGGGATTCAGCACCATTTAATTGCTTGTAACAAAGAAATTAAACCCAATGGACAATAAAGCATGCTTATAATATAGTTACATGTATTCACAGAACTAACATCACCTCACTCCCCTGTTTACAGACATGCTGCTCACTCAAAGTGACCCTCACTGGCATGTCTGGACATGAACCTGTCAGAGTGATGCATTAGTCAGAAAGCCCAAGGGGGGAAGGTCTACTCTTCATCCTTTTATGGCTTTCTTGTAAATTTCAGCCCATCATCACGATGGGTGTGCAGGCAACACCTAATCTGCATCCTCCAGCTGAGGTCATATAACCTGTAGGCTCTGTACCAGTTGAGACACCAAAAGTGAAGGTTTCATGCGAAATAACACCACCCCAGAGTATACGCTATGACCTGAAGATGAGAAACCCTCTACCTTCTCTCTCTGGCTGTCCCACATGTCTCTTTGTATCATTCTGATTCAGTTATTTACAAAGCTCCAGCTCGCTTCTCAGTGCAAAATCAACAGTGTTCTTGTAAACACGACAACATACATTTCAGGTGAGCGAGGCGGAGATACTCCATTACCTGTATTCAATGCCTCTGGGCAATTTCTCATTACCATTCGCTTCCACGCACAGAAAAAGGAATGGAAATTAATGCTTGTGCTTGTTTTGTTCCCTTTTCACTTTGTTTGCCGTGCAGCGAGAACAACTGGACCACGCAGATAAAGGAAAGAGTCGCTCTTGCGTTCTGTCTTGGCTCAATGCCTGGCAATCTGAAGTGAATGTCTATAGTCGAAATGACAAAAGCACTAGTTAGGGAATCAAGTTTGTGGGCTATAAACGCACCGGGGCGACAATTCACAGTGTTTCAATGAAAGATTGATAGTTACAATCAATCTATGCATGCAAAAACAATAATTTGGGACCATCTAAGAGAATGGCTAAAAGTGATGATGTGCATTTTTAATAAACAACCGCTTTAATTAGCTATTGTTAAAATGTCTACAGTCATTGTGTTTTGCAGAACGCTGACAGGAAGGAGGCTGTCAAGAAGGCGCGTAGTGTGTTGTTTTCATGTCAGATTCTGAGAACTCAGGGAAAGAGGGAGCTCTAAACTCTCTCTCTCTCTCTCTCTCTCTCTCTTTCCCTTCAGAGCAGTGCAAACATGCGACAACCTGTATTTGTATGCCTATTTTACGTATATGTTACTGTCAGTTCATCGCTGGTTTATAAACACCTCTTAAAATCACTATTTTGGGAAGGCAGGGTGCTAAAAACTGGTGTGAAGACTGGTGTGAAGGCCTAATGATATGACATCATAAGCAGTCTAAAAGTTAAACAGAAAGTTAGACTAAATCTAGTGCATATACCCATTTTTTTCGAAAGAGAACTTTCAAACTAAAGAGACACATCAAACACAAGCAGAGAGCAATCCAGAGAGATTTATGATAGGGTCTGTGGCATTTGTAATCATGTCTGTGCACTGTTTAACCTTCAATTACAGCTGTTTTGCAATCATTCTTCTCCAAAGGAACATTTATCTTTTTTTTTGGTACAGCATCTTTTCTCTCACTCAAGGCAGAGACTGGTTTGATTGAAGCTTGGTTTATCAAACTAGACCTAATTATTGATGGGAATGTGTGGCAAATCCGGCAAATGGGAATAGTCTGTGTCTAAAAGTTATGCTGCAATCGTCTCTTCACCTTGTCTTCCCCTGCATTAGCAGCAGATGGTTTTATCATCAGATAGAGCATATATTTTTTCCACTCCCACGGGCTGATAAAAAAAAATAAAAATCCCTGTGTAAATGCTTGGCAGACGTTATGTTGAAAAGGTTTAGAAAGACATTATGAATGAACAATGGTCTGTGTCGAATTTAAAAGCACCTTGCCAGGGGTTGCATTAAAGAAGTGTCCTTTAGGTTACACTTTGGAAGATGCATCATACCTGATAAGCAAAATTTGCTATTTCAAAACAATACAAATTAAATATCAGATGTGTCCCCTCCTCCTCATACTGACAGCATCACGGGGATGTGATCATATTCCAAACGTCACTGTGACACGCAGCAGACCAGATGCGCGCGTGGAAAGAGCAGCGCACATTCTGTCCGTCGCAGATCATTTTTATTTTATATAAGCCATTAAACAATACTGTAGTGATTTGCATACAACTAAAAGCAAATACAACGTACGCAATCGTTTATATATATATATATATATATATATATAACTAGGCTAAGTGAAATACTATAGGTTTTTTTCCATCATTTATGCTGTTTTATTGTTCAATTTTTCATTCCGTTCTTCAACATTTAACCCGTTACTCTATGTTTAAATGTTAAAATACAATTGTTCATTGTCAAATTGAACATTTATCTTATCTTGTTTGTTTTCGTTAATACAATCGTACAAAAATGCAGTAACTTAAAACGCGAAGCGATCTTAAGTTAACACCCGGAGCGCGCGCGTCATAACGCTCTACCAGGGGGGGTGGGGGGAGAATATTATGGCAAAAAAGTTTTTACCACAAACCAAAGTGGTAAAAAGTAATAAAAGAAAAACGTTATCACTAATTTCATGTGCAAACCGACAGCACGTGGTACATTAAAGCTGTAATGAAAACTGCAACAAAAAACGACAGCACATTTGAACGAAGGACATATATTAAATAGGCTGCCTATATCTAATATTGAAAGAAACATTTATCTTATTTGCATCCCCACAAAGCATTAATCAGGTGCTTATATGCATATAGTATTTGGACTAATACAGTATTTGGATACACGTCCCGTTTCAGTAGCCTAAATAATAATTAATTAAAACCTAATCTGGGGAGTTTGCAACTTCAAGGATCCTTGCCTTAAATATTCTCGATATGTCAGAACCAAAAATACATACTTTTACCTTCTGTGATCGTTAATCCAATGAAGTATGGCCACATTAATCCACAGAAAACTCTTCTTAGTGTAATCCAGTTTGCTGAAAGAGCTTCCAAGAGTCCTCTCTAGAGTGGATAAAGTTTTGCCTTGGAGTTCTCCTTCTCCTTCTCCAACTCCTTACTCCCCTCCCCTCGCCTCAGAGTTGTTGTAATAAACTTTCCATTCATTGTCGTTCCTCGATGGGAGAATCTCCAGGATCCGCTTGATGACATCATCAGCTGCTCCGGTGGAGTATGGAAACGCGCCGCAGGCTTTTCTTTCCGCTGCCGCCTCCCACAAGTCCTGCTTTGTTTGATTCCTCCTTTTCAACTATGATTCCACGACCGAGGATCTTATATGAGGTCATGCCAATGCAGACAACGAGGTAGGGGTAGATGGGTCATGTGTAACCGAATACCAAAGGCAAACAATATTACACGTGAAGTATATCCATTATGTCATTAATTATCATGGTTTCCTGTAACTATACGTTTTTAGTCGTGTGCATGTATTCCTGTGGCTCAGTGGTACAGCATTGGGTTAACAGCGCAAAAGTTTGTGTGCTCAATTCCCAGGGAACACACATACTGACAAAAAAAAACGTATAACCTGGATGCACTTTGTCTGCAAAGTCGCTTTGGATAAAAGCGTCTGCTAAATGCATACAAGTAAATGTAAATGTAGTCATTTAATCGAGCTTACCCTCACAAATATTCACTATATAGTATATTCACTATATAATTATAACTTCCTCCAAGAACATTGCAGTGTCTTGCACTGTAATGTTCTGCAATATTGCAGAACATTGCAGAACATTGCAATATTGATGTAGCAGTAGGTGACCAATGAAGACATGCTGCATCCAACCACTGGACAGCTTGCATTCCCATCAATCCATGGAGTCTTCAGAATCAAAAAGTTGAATAATCTAAAGAATCTTTTTCCACTATAAAGAACATTCGGGGGAATGGAAAGGTTCCATGGATATAACCTTTATTTTTAAGAGTGAGGGGTGACATTTATGAGAGTCATTAATACATTAAATACACAATTAATAAATTAACAAACTGAAGCAAGATACAGAATGAAAGGTTTTTTTTTTTTTTTTTTTTACATGAACCTATTACAGGCCCAAACAATAATCCTTCCAAACATTCATAACATTTCTCATTGAAAATAAATTGTGAGCATGTGCTGTAGCCTACTTGACCTGTGTTGTAGGCTACATCAGTTGTTATCTGCCTGCCTGTGATAGAAGCCAAAAATATAAAAGGGGTGGAAGTTATTCTAGTGCCACAGTTCTGGTAAAGGTTAATCAGCACATATAAAATGTGTCCTGATCCTTTGATAAAATTTTGCCCATTAGATTAGCTATATTCTTCTCATAAATTTACAAACACCTTGCATAATCTGTAAGTTTTTTTATTGTATTTTCAGTACTATCATTACTAAATTCAATAATGAAATGCATTCAGCTGAAAATTGAGTGTTAAATCCTGTCATTTTACATTATTGACACAATTTGCCTATTTTGATACTGTGTAGTGCTTTGTTACAATTTGTATTGTTAAAAGCGCTATATAAATAAAGGTGACTTGACTTGACAATACTGCATTGAAGAAGTTGCATATGATCCAAAACTTAAATTAATTTTCATGAATATATTCTTTCTTGATAAATGTAATATTTGCAGCCTTTTACGATAGTTCCATCAACTTTAGTGGAAAAGAACTTGAATATGCAAAGCATGCTGGGAAAAATATGTACAGTACCTGGATAATCACAATATATGAAAGCAAAAAATAAACCACATACTCATACAGCTGTCACATAAGACTGCAGTCATGATACTCAAGGAACCAACATGATCTAAAGAACAGATATAAACATGATATAAAGAACAAACATATATTACATTCACACACACACACACACACACACACACACACACACACACACACACACACACACACACACACACACACAAATAAGTTAAAGGGCAGTAAAAAAAAATACACATACACTTATTAAAATATAAACAGTTTGCATATTTAATCCAGTTTTATTTTATATTAAAAACAATGAAATAAGTTTTTAAAATAATTATTTGTAAAGTGTATTTAAACGTTTTGTCATCCCTGTACCAAAGGGTTCAGGCTATCACACATGATATTTGATCCTTAATTGTATCTTAATTATATTTTCTAGACCTTGATGGCAACTTGATTAGCCAAATTAAAAATTATTGACAAATAAGAAGCTCTGGGTTTATTTTTATTTTTGCACAGGTTGTGCTGCATCACCATAGAATGCTGAGACCTGGATGCTATTAGTAATACTCCTGACTTGCCCAACAAAGGAACTCTCGATTAGTCATGACTTGATAATGTCAGCTTTAACAACCCAATAAATGTCATTGAACAAGTAAAATATTGAACAAGAGAGGTCTGCTAAACTACTTTCTTATGAGGTTTTTGTTATCTTCTCCAGCTTTTTTTTTTTGCATGAAGGGCATAACCTTTGATTTAACCTGCTCATCTGTATCCTAAAAATCCCTTAGTTCTCCCAAAGTTCAAGACATTTTGAAAAACAGGATGTTAGTGGCTGCATGGCTGAATCAGTGAAAGGAACATCTGGAAAAGAGGTGCTTGACTATCCTCATGTGCATCAAGTGTGACAGACCATAGCAAACATAAGGTATGCAGTCCAAAATCTGTAACAGAGCGTTGGACTGGAGATGTCCATAATGTATAATAGTTAAGTTCAAGTTAGTGAGAAGGGCCAAATATTAAATACTAATGCTGCATCATTGTGTTTTTGAGTTATCCTCACTATATGAAGTCCAACATTTCCCTCTGTGATTTTGCTGTGCTGTTTGGAACGATGATGGACAATCTTGATGTCATCTTGTAAAATATAGATGAGATGATAAACAATGTTGTAAAAAACACACCCAGGGGGATGCAAACATGCAGCAGTGGTGCTGGAGCACAGCCAATATGTGTTTCATCTACAGTTAGACCATTAAATAATATGACAGAGAGGAATAGCATTCATATTCAGTCTGGGTTCTACATATCAAAGTTTTTATGATTCCCTGTCTGGCTTTGGCATCGGCTTCCAGCCATGTTCTGGAAAGCAGTGGAGAAGGATACGGTAATAGCTTCCCTCACAGAGGACTCTATGCATGAGAAAGCTTCAAAAAACATCCAGACTTGTCTTCAAATATTTGTAGAACATATCTGTGGGTAGAATGGTGTAGTTATGACTAAACTAAAATCTGTAAAATGATGTAAAACACTGGTTGCTTGCATTGTGTTTAATGTTTTTGAATGGTAGTGTATTGCTTTTAATGTTTTATTTCTTCTCTTCGGTTGAGATGAGACTACCCATTCTTCACAAATGTGAAACTCTGCCTATCTCTGTAAATCTAGTCAGAAATCTAGTCAGATTTTGTTGATCATTCAAATGGATCCATGACATTTTATTGGAATTAGAAATATAATTGGATGAAGGTCAGGCACAAATTATTCTATGAGGGGTTTGATGACAGTATTCCAGGTTGATATGCATGATGTTATATCTGTTTCTGAAAACATTTGTGAGAGAATAGAGTCATTTGGTCTAAGTGTGGCTAATCAACCTTCAGTGAAGAGGAAAGACTAAGAAGAATGTCCTTTTCCACTTGCCCATAAAGCCTAGGGCACACTGTCAGACTGAAGAAAGTCTGCATTCATAGTGTGTTGTGAATTCCTGAATTTGAATTGAGGTAGAAAACTTAAGGAAGCAGAATTACAATGAACTTAAGTCATATACCTACAATAATGTTTATCTGAAACAGGAGGGTTCTTAAAGACAAAGTGTGAATGAATGTCCTATCTAAATCAAATCTTGAAGTTGAAAAGTTGTATAGGCGTTACAGCCAGTCAGGCAAACAGAAAGAACAACTAAAAAGATGAATTACTCCAAGGCACTCGTAGTTTACAATAAAAAGCCTTTATTTGACTGGGCTAAATCATTAACATAGTTAAAAAGGTAGATCTATGCGTTTTGGCTTCAAAGCTTTCTTCAGGATACACATCAGTTATTCAAACAAGTGTTCGTATTAGTAAGCAATCAAAGACAGTTGGTTAATCAATGGGAGTGATAGAGCTAGAGAGAGTGCCTGGGAGTAATTAATCTTTCTATTAGATATTTACCTCTAAATATCCAAAGAGCACCGTTGATTATGTGAGAAGACCATACAGCATTCTTAGCCCCTGTTGTTCTGTCAAAACGGAAAGAACAGTTTGAAATGTTGCCTTTAGAAAGCTGCATTTAATCTACAGTATATTAATTTACATTTAACACATTTGTAGATCAGTGCAGGATAAGGGTAATTTAGTAAACTGCTATTCCGTGGGGCCAATTCAAATTCACACTCTAGTCAGAGCACATCTCAAAAGCGCACACTAAAAGAGCATTGTGATGGGGACTTCTTGATGCTGAATAGTCATTGACTTGAACATGACAAGCTTGAGTCTTGCAGTGTGCACTTGGTCATCCACTTCTGCTAAAATATTAGACTTACAATTTCTTCTGTAATGGAGAAGTATTAAAGTGTTTTTATTTTTATCTCCTACTGCCCCATCTGTCTCTTCTCAATGCCTCAAATTATTTTCCCCATTTCAATCTTCACTCCTGAGCAAAGTCAATTAAATGAATATGGCCTGGCAATCTCTGTTTTTTCTTTCTTTATAAATTTTTTGGTCACTAAATTCCTTTCCATGCAGTTTTGCACTCAAATAACATCACACAGAGAAGTCAATGCTCAAGGACTGGGCACACCTCTCCAACCACACAACTGGATTTGATTTCAAGGTTCAGCAGAGAGTGACAGATATGAATCATCTAATCTATGAGCTTGAACACAGACCCTTATACACATATGAGAGCCTCGTGGAGAGAAGCTACAACTATTTACTTCTGCAACCTCCCTTGATACTTAAACATTTTAATATATGTACAGCTGTATAATAGAATTAGCAATTTCAATCCCATTTTATCATGATACCGCAAAATACAGTATGTGCTAAATATACAGAATTATGAGGACAAATATTTTTTTTCAAAAATAAAATATATGCTTTAAACCTACACATATATTATATATTTTACCTTAAGTTAAGGTCCTTAATCGATCGATGAAGCTGATTATGAAGTTGCAAACAAGATTATGGTGACTTCAACATACATTTTTTTTTTTAAGTCTTCTATATGAGGTTCGGGTCATTTTGTGTGACTGTGAAAGCAAAGGAGTAATACAACAGTGGAATTTCGTTCATAAGGACTGACTGTCAAGTCGTTTTAACAGCCCTATAAAAAAAGCCCAAAACTGGTTTTCATAATGAAGGCAGTGTAGTCCCCACTTTTACACAAGAAGTTCTGGCCCAAAAAAATGGGCTCTGCACCAGTCCCTAAAATCTGCTGAACCAGGAACCACTAACGCCATGGTTGCTTTGTTTTCAGAACAGCAACCTAATTTGACAAAGACTGACACAAAACAAGACTCCTTTCTTTAATCTCTATCCTAATTAATACATAGGTGGGGTGCTAAATATTATTGTGTGTATACATGTTTACATAATGTAGAATGTGTACATAATGTGTATTGAAAACTGTATGTCTAATAGTATGTGTAATAGTACACTGTGTGTACTGAGTATATGTATGTGTACTCTGCACATTGTCTTCTGTATAAGTCTGTAAGTATGTACTGTCTATATGTAAATTGTTTCTGCACTGTCTGGAGCACGCTCTCAAGAATTTCTTTCACCAAGGCACATGTGCTGTGGTGACGTGACAATAAAAGTGATTTGATTTGATTAAAGAGAAAGGAATCCGCGAGATAAGTGTACATATTTGTGGTGCATGTTAAAGTGTATCTTCACAGTGTTAAATGGCTGACACTTCTGCCACGTCCAATGCCAAAGGAAAAAAAAAAAAAAAAGCCCACATGGCCAACTGACACATATTCAGAGACTTCCATTTTCAGCCCCATTTAGGCAGTGAGAAATGGAAACAAAAAATGAGGAGATGATTATGGAACTTGCTGAGACAGGAGAATACAGTCATGACCACAACCGCCAATGGAGTTTGGAGCACTTACAAATGTCTCTCTATTACATAAGGCTGGAAACTCAAACAGTTTCCACAACTGAATCATTGATACACGCCATTTTAAAGTAATGTGCTTTAAAGTAGCTGTGGATCAAATTTGAACTAATTATTTGAATATGAATGTACAAGATAATCTGATTGGGGTTAATACTGGAAACTTAAATACTTTCCACAGGTCAGTTATCATGGCAATACATATTCGATACTATTCTATTAAATGCAGATCAAACAACAGACCTTGCAGAAACCTGGAGTAGATGGATGGGATAGACAGCCTCTTTGGGAATTCCTGCACACTCACAATTTCAAGTTTTTCCAGACATCCTTCCAAACATGCACCGCAAAGATGATCCTAACACGAATTCGGACTCTTTGTGCCAAATGCATTTTCCAGTCAAGATGTAAAACACTGTTCATTCTTCACAGTCTTTTTCACTTCTATTCCAACTTTCATTTTGACTTAACCCCTGCAACCATTTTACTAACATTACATAAGTTTATTCAGTTAATTAAGAGCATCACCTGGGTATTTAAAGTTTTAAAGTGTCCTTTTTCGTTTTGGACTATTTATATAAAACAAGGGTATAGCATATTGTGATGTAAATAGGGACGCAGTTGGTGTTTTTGAAAAACAAATGGGTTGAGTGACTTACTGATTCAATAATAAGGATTGAATTGTTTCATTTCTTAAAGGGATAGTTCACCCAAAAATAAAAATGATATCATCAATTACTCACCCTCATGTCGTTCCAAACCAGCAAGACCTTCGTTCATCTTCAGAAGAGAAATTAAGATATTTTTGATGAAATTCGAGAGCTTTCTGACACTGTATAGACAGCAACGGAACTATACCACATTCAAGGTCCAAAAAGTAAGTAAGGACATCGATAAAATAGCCCATGCGACATCCATGGTTGGTGGTTCAAACTTAATTTTATGAAGCTACTGTATGAGAATACCTTTTGTGTGAAAATAAATGTCTTCATTCAATAATTTATTTTCTTCCCTGTCAGTCTTCAGTCTTTTCCTTGCACACAAAAAGTATTCTCATAGCTTCATAAAATTAAGGTTGAACCACTGATGTCGCATGGATTATTTGAATACTTTTAAATACTTTTCTGAACTTTGAACATGGTAGTTCCATTGCTGTCATCATGCTCCCTCAGATTTTTAAGCCAAATGGATTCTTGATAGAACGAATAAACAAATGAACAAACAAACATTTGATAATTAGGTTGCATGATTATTGTGGGTACGAAATGAATAGTGTCCAAAAGTTGTTGTCATAGCTAATTCCACAGTTTTTAAGCCTAAATATATCACTCAGATTTTGTGCACAGGTGGTTGATGGAATCAGTCTTAAAATTAACAATATATATTTGTATTTTTTTGCATTTTCTAAAAATTTATTTTGCAGATCGAACCAAAATCTGTGCATGCTATGTCAGGTGCAATACATTTCCCTGAAGGACTACAGAGGACAGCCTGTATTCGCAAACTTTGCACAGAGATAAGGTGGAGATTTATTCTTGTGATGTCCAGTGCTTATATTTTAAATTAACTTGTTTCTATAAGATAATGATATGTGGAATACTCAATTGATGCAGGACTTATAGGTAGTTCAGTCGCTGCTAAAGCATCGGGGTGCTGATACTGTTTACTGCATGAGAACAAGCATGACTAACTGCATTTTTGACTTTCTTTACAAAAATGTACAGTGGCATAGCATTTTCAGAAACCATTTCTAAGTTAAATAAAACCTTTATAGAAAATAAACAAATAACACAAACAATTATCTGCTTTTAGCACTAGTAGCTCTAGTCTGGACTGGTAATGAGTCAAAATTTATTTGATGTTATTAGCTAGGATACATCTGGCACTGACATATTAAATCTCAACAAAGAAACTGCACCTGCCTTCCGTACTTCTAAAAATATTGCCCACCTTTTCTTAAGGTCAGATCTGATTAGATGGTACATCCGCTTTGGTTCACACTGAATAAAAAAAAAACCTCTGTGCTGGACAATGTTATATATCTTCCATCTGAGCTAAATGTGATGTGTCTCTTACCACACACAAACTACGCTTCCAAGCTAAAAATTTACTTGGCTGAAGTGGACTACCGATGTGGCTCTTTAATTAGCTCGAGGCAGTTTGAGCACGAACTCATCTTAAAAAGCAAAACTGCACTTGAAAGAATTGATTTGATGCACCTGAAATACATACTGATGCATTTGGCTGCCCATGTAATTGTGTTTGTAGGGCTGAAATAATTTGAATGCAATATATACAGTACAAACACGCCAATGGCTATGCGGTATGTTAGATCATAAAAAAATACCTGCATAAACACATATACATGCTGACAACACAAATTTGATCAAAAGAAAAACAGTTCAACTGAACAATGCAAAAAATACATATATATACAAGACAGCATTTTCTTCTCACAAGAGTCATACATTCCTGTACACTGGTCTATAAAACAGGCAGTTAGTGTCAAGCCAAATCAATAAGAGCATGCTTCAGTGAGTCCAGCATGAATATCCCTTGCTTATGTCCTCTGCCCTGTTCGTTCTGCTCTTATCCCATTACAGTGGCCTGGGCCTGGTGGAGATGAGCCTTGTGAGAGGATGGTTTTCATAAACACTCAGAATGGAAGACATGATGAAAGGTGACTTTTCCCAGACCGGTGAGCCTTGGGCCCTGAGGGATGTAATTTTTGATAAATATTTAAATCTAAACGGACGGAAGAAATGTACTTTTATCATTTTGTCAAGCAGAGCTTCTTGTGTTCTGTTTTAGCTCTGGGTTTGGGGGTCTCTCTGGAATAACGGTGGTTGACCTGAAGTGCTTTAGCTCAGTTCACCAATAAATCAAGTAAAGTGAAAGCACTGAAGTGCTCAAGGCTCCTTGTTTTTTATGGCATATGTGCCAAAGAATGGACCCAGGCAAGCTCGTGCGTGACAAAGGAATAGTTTCACCCTAAAATTAAAATTATGTCATTAAATGTCCTTGTGTAGTTTCAGAAAGTTACCAATGAGATGGTCACATTTCCCGAGCAATTACAACAAATGGGAAAGGGAAATATCTGAGGATTTTATTAAGCTATAAAAAGCACTCAAAAATAACATAAGTGTAAAAATGCGGTCCATATGAGTCATCTGTTTTTTGAAGAATTGCAAGCTTTATATGACAAACTGGCTGAAATTGAAATGGTTATTCAAAGAAAACATAGCTTTTTAGTGAAATACTGATCCAGTTCACAAAATGAATGATTCACTCACAATTCAGACTTATCTGGCTGTCAACAATCCATATAAATAAATGATCCCACCCCTCACCCACATAAAGCTATTGACACCAAAAGACTTTAAATACAGTGGATGGTCATATTGATCATTTTATGACACATTTATAGTGCTTTTGTGTCTTTTTTGATGCTTGAAAGCTCCATTTACCATTCATTGTATGAAATTGCCACCACAGTATAACTTTTTCAATGCTTTCATTATTTCTTGCATCTTTCCAAGTTCTTTCTTGTATTCTACTTCATTGTGAAAATGTTTGAAACTTTGTATTGCCAGCACTTCTCGTGTTATAGCTGCCAAGATGAATCACTGGCTGTATTTGTATAAAAGTGTCTGCTAAATGAATAAATGTAAATATACCAAACTAGAAATTTCTCTTTTGGATTTTACAAAAGAAAAGAATAACCTTTGAATGACACAAAGGTGAAAATAATAACCTAATTTTCTTTTTTGTGTGAACTTTAAAATCAAATACTTGGAGCTGCTCACAATCAATTGAAAATGATTAGATTACAAAGTTATAGACTAAACAATGATTTTATCAGTCTCAAATAGGGACGGTTTGACAAAGAAAACAAAAAGCATTAGAGCCTAGGAATCATACTTGTGTATAAAGGAGGTAAAACTTTGCAGCTGGAGGGAAAGCGACAGAGAGACAGCAAGAGCAGGAGACAGTCGATGAGAGAAAGAAAGAGGAGCCTTGGGCGATGAGGGCTGATGGGGCAACATGAATGCTCACATCCTCTCCGCATTAGTGTCTGCAGTGGGACTGCGCCAAGCGGCAGATGTGGAAAGACCAGTGTGCTGGGAAATTATGAAAATGAAAAGGTGAAGGCTATAACTCACGGATTGATTTAATGCTAAATTATGAGCGGAAATACATGATTGGACTCCGACTTTGATAAAGCACAACGCATTCAAAGGTTTTAGTTGAGCATGTCTTTCTCTGAATTCTTAAAACCCATTGCGCTTGCATCACCCCTCAAGTCACTGACACCCACTCTCTTTCTTTTGTTTTACTGTGTGCATTAGTCATCTCCTAAATGATTGCTGCAGTATAGGGACAATGTAACACTTGACATTAA
The DNA here is from genome assembly GCA_027564155.1 of Gymnocypris eckloni scoliostomus. Taxonomy (NCBI): domain Eukaryota; kingdom Metazoa; phylum Chordata; class Actinopteri; order Cypriniformes; family Cyprinidae; genus Gymnocypris; species Gymnocypris eckloni. The sequence goes on from CM050421.1 coordinate 13,351,876, forward strand.
ATGAGATGTTGCAGCCTAGATTAATGCTAGTCATTTTCCTTTTTTGCATAAACAATAGAACCGAAGGAAGTCTGATTGCAGGTGGATCTGGGACACTTGGACCTGTATAAGATGCAATGGTGCCCTAGTTCCAAATCAGACACACCCCACACACCTGTCAGCTTTTGAGCAAAGCTCAATATAATCACACTGACATAAGCATATGCTATTGTTTCATTTTCAAAGAATAGGCTGTTGAGTCCCACCCTAACGAAAACAACAGCTGGTTAATATCCATAACCACAATATTCTGCTGCCAAGCAGCCTTGTTTTTTGGGCCATTTAAAAGCAATCTTGTATTTTGAGTATTTTAATTTTATTTTGATTAGTATTATTATTTTTTATTTAACTTTTTTATTTCTTAAAAAAAAGAGTATGCAGGGAATATGTGATATATGGCATCAGTAAAAATAAATTAATTACAAAAAAAATTACTCATAATTATGAGATATTACATTGTGCATAGCAATTATGAGAAATAAAGCCGCATTTGTGATATAAATAGTTGTAATTGCAAGATATACTCACAATTGTGCAAATTAATGTCAATTGTAAGACATAAAGTTTCATTTATGAGACATTATGACATACATTTCATAAATGTCAAACTCCTAAATGTCATAATTGTGTCATGATTATAAGATATTAAGTCACATTGTGAGACAATCCACTGTGAGAAATCATGAGAAATTATGTCAAAATTGCAATTATAATAAATTATGCTGCATTTGTGCAATAAATAAATAATAACAAGGTAAAGTCACAATTGTGATATTATTTTTTATAGATTTGCAATAGTGAGATATATTCACGAATATGAGGTCACAATGTGAGATATAAAGTCACAGTTATGAAAAAGTTGTAATTATGAGATAGAAATTTGCAACTGACATAAATAGTCATAATTATGAGTCCCTTCGAGAAAAATATCATTGCAATTGTGAGATATGAAGTTGCAACTTTGATATACAGTCATAGTTATTATGAGATATTAAATCACATTGTGAGATATAAAGTTGCAGTTAAGAGAAATTTGTAATTGTGAAGATTCGTATAGATTTTTTTTTTTTAGACATGAATGATTATGGTAATTGTAATAGTTATTACAGACCTTATTGGAACAGCATTAAGAGAAAGAATCAAAACCAGGAAGAGAGAGGATATGTGTTCCAGATTCTGTTAATTTGACTCAGCTGATCATTCTTATCACAAGAAGAATTTAAACACAAGATACTGTCTGCCGCCGAGCTGCTTCACACCATGCTGCCCATCTCAGACACTCATGAAAATACGCTCTGTCTGTCTGTGAGACCCAACCCTTTATTTATGAGGCTGTTGTTCTGTTCATTTTTACGGCGCACAATCAGTTCCACCGAGAGCGGATTTATGCACTTTATCTGTAGATAGAATCCGGCTGTGCACAGGATCAAGGTATTATTGATTGTCTCCCAGCCAATGATCCTATTGAGAGGATAGTTAAGCAGTCGTCCCCTGTCTGGCTTTCGAGATGAACTCGAGTACTAGCTTTATTGGGGAGAGAGGGTGGTCCACTGTCAAGGGCACCGGCTGAGACTTGCACATTGCAGGAGGTTTAGAAACGGTCTTGCCTGAAAAAGAAGGAGTATCTTTAGCTTCACAACATCCACTCACCAAAAATGCAGGGAAATATTATATAAGGCAACTTCCAATGCATTTTCATAGACAAACACCCATGTATCCCATCTTTGACCGGACACATGTAGTCAGTGGTGTATCTGCAGCAGCTCTCATTTGTAGTCCCGCTGCTCTGTGGAGGCCTTGATCATAATTTACTTTGTGCTGTTGTATGCGCTCAGCTGGGGGACCTTATTATCTCTGTAACACATTGCTCTATTTTTGTGATCATGCCTTAACATCCTCTATCTTTCTTTATCCCTCTGTTGCTCTCCTTCTCTCTCTTGTATTGGAGGGGGTGTGGGAACAGGAATAGGATTGCAAGCACTCAGAGAGCCTCTGAAGACTTTATGTCCTCTGATCTCAGTGTGTATTCCAAACAAGCTAAAGAAGCATAGAGAAAGCAAGAGTGTGGGTTTAGACAAGGGGAGGGAGGATATGGCAAGCATGAGTGTGTAAACAAACATACGCTTTAACCCTCAGCCAAATACACAGGGAGACTTAGATAGAAATGAGAGCTCCACAGGACAACAAGATGCTTTTCAAGAGGTTGCATGCAGATGTGGCTGTCCATAGACACTGGAGACTATCTGAGTGATGTGGATTTCAGTGTAAAAAGTGAAAGTGTTTATTTACAAGTTGTGACACTTGTATGTGTTGTAAAAATGTTTTTTAAAGTTTGTAACTGTAAACGTCTGATATTGCTCAACGATCGTCTAGTCATGTCTCAAACTCACACACCATTAAGGCTGCCCAAACAAAATATTTCAGACTGTTTATGATTTGAGCATTTTTTTATAACTACCAAATTACAGACATTGAATGCAAATGATGTCTTTCTATGGCTAAACATAAATAAATTAACACACAAACAAATACATACACTGATTGGAAGAGATTATATGACATAGCGATTTGTCTCACCACATTTAAGAGCTCCAAAATTGCATTCATTGATTAATTAATATATATAATTTACATGATTTGAAAGATACTTATTTTTATATAAAATCTAACATAAGCAAAATCTATTTTTATTTTATTTAGTGTTTATTGCGTTTCGGAAATTAGAGTGTCATATTTATGCATTCCTCCAGTTCTTGGATTACAATATTCGACATTTAAACCAAGAACCTTAGGGTTACCACTCCAAAGCTTTAATCACAAAGCTACAAAATACATTTCTAAAGAGTATTTGTCATTACTCAAAATGAAAAATAAAACGTTTTTAGAATTGTGTTTCGTCTTAATGGGCCCTCAAGAGAAGTGAAAAAAACAATTGCACTTCAATAAAATTAGACAACAGCCTTTATAGTCTAAAACTTTGTAATCGAATCGTCAGACCCATTGTAAAATACCCTTATAACCCTCATAAATAGCTAATGTGTCCATTTTTTTAATTCATAGAGAGAAAAGGCTTTATTCTTACTGTTTGTCAGCAGGGCATTTTAAAATGATATATACTTTAGTCCTAGTCAATTTTCCTGGTTCCCTGGGATTGCTGAATGGTTCCAATGGCCAAGTGGCACAATTAATAACGATAATTTTAACAGCTTTTAGTTTTTTTTTATAGGTTTGAAATGTGTTGTTTATTAAACTGTTGCATAAAGACCAAATTTGGCTTATCCTAACTCCTTTCTTACTGTTCATTTTCAAGGAGCCATTGGGGATGTGCACATTTTGTGCTGTGCGCTATGCAATTAATTTATGATTCTAACTTCACCTAGCTAACACTGCTTTTAAAATGAGCCAATTATCTGAGTTTCATGAAGATTCAAAGCATGTTGAAGTCACATCTTCTGCATACAGTGTTTTGGCTACTGTAGCACTGTAACATGTGCCATGCACAGTGAAGGATCAGAGGTATAGGGACTTCTGAAGCTGCAGCCTTGAATCTCAGTGCAGCTGAGATCTCTAGATTAGTGAGGCAACGGAGATGCCTCTTTTCAATTTTTCATGATGTTTACACAGCTCGTGTTCTTTGGGGAAAGATCAAGGCGATGCTTCCTGTCGTAGGATAGAAATATTTATCACCTACATTTTTGTCTTCCGAAGCATCGAAAAAGAGGACAACTCCAAGAAATACATCATTTTTAAAAGCTCTGCTTAGATATAGCTGATTCAGCTGTTAAGTTAACCTTAGGCAGTTATACTGTAAGTTACCATCTTCCTTGTTAGTGTACTTCTATAAAGTGAATATCACTTTATTCATTGCTCTGCATAATTTAGAGAGAATATGCATAGCTTTAAAGCTGAAGTGTGATTTTTTTTCATGCTAAAATACTTTTCCTCTTATCCCAGCTGGATATCCAAGGGAGAGACCAGAGCTGGTTGTAACATATCAGTTTAACCACTTAGAAATTAGCTACAAGAATGAAAGCATTCTTGTAGTGAACAAAACACTGTATAGCCTGAATGCACTGTAAGTCGCTTTGGATAAAAGCGTCTGCTAAATGCATAAATGTAAATGTAAAATGCATAAATGTAAAGCATATCATAATGTACATTAACATCAATTTAAAGGGATAGTTCACCAAAAAAAATCAATTGTAATCAGCAGATACAATTGTTTGACTCAAAACTTTCACTAAAATGTAAAAAAGACATTTGACACAATTGTCAGAGTAACTAACATGCACACACTTTTAATTGATTGCCAATGTTTTTAATATTTGTTCAATCGTTTTTTAATTGTTTGTTTCTTGTTTGTTAAGAACAAAATAAAAATGAATGAAAAATGCATACACAAAATGCCATCCACTTTGCATGCCAACAACAGCTCTTTGTGCTTGATATTAATTTAGCAAATAAATGTGGGGACATTAAATTAAAGTTTGAGTTAGATAAACTCAAATGTAAAATGCACATATTTACTGACTGTAAAACACAAAATGTTACAAACATTCAAGCCTGCCCTTTAAGTTAGCAAAAAGTTTTCCCCGAAAAGTCCTGGCCAGTCGCAAACAATGGCACTATCTCAAACAAACATATGCGTTTAGGGCGGGGCTACCTGTTTGTCTGACCAATGGCCCAGAGGGAGAGTCATCATATTCTGTTTGGTTCTGCCACTGTTATAAGGATTACACACTTCATCTTTAACTTCCAAAGTTAACAACAGTCCAATCCTCTAAGGTCTCTTCAAGTTTCATTACATATTCTTATACAATACCAAAAATATGGTTCTGGTTCATGTCTCACTAAAATCCCAACATAAAAGGCTGAGCTGATGTAGTACTTCTGGACTTTGGATGGCCTTTCTTCTCAGTTCTGTAGTTAATAAAGATTTATCTATTGGAAATGGTGTTATAATGCCCCTCCATTAGCAGACTTGTCTTTTGTAGAAAAAAAGCTAAACTGTGTGAGGTGACCCGCTGCATTAGCTATCACCCGACTGAATACTTTCCCTTATAGCATATGCTTTTTGGCGGTCTCTTTCTTTCTGTTGCCATTTTTCACTTCCTCTACACTTCTTCCTTATCAGCCAGTGTTTAAGATGATAATTGACATTATCTGACAAGATCAGCCGTGGAAGAAGGAAATAAGGCCATTTAGACTGCAGTCTATTCAAAAAACGCCTGTTTTTCCTCCAGTAATTACACTGGGGTAGAAAAGATCACCATTACTCATTGAATTCATATCAGACTAAATTGAAGTGGCAGCTGAACTGTCCATGCTGTTCATCTTCAGTGAAAGTCTCCTAATTTAGTTAATTATTCTCTCGGTCAAGCTTGCTTTCATTCTCTGTATGCCTTTATCTTTGACCTTTTACGCATTCCCCCTGCTTTTATCATTTTTCCCCTCTCTAAACCCCATTCTCTGTCTTTCTGTTTTTAGATGGTCCACTTTGGTGCATCATTTTCATAATCTAATCATTTTTCAGTCTTCTTTTCCTCTCATCTTTTTAGTGGCGCACATAGCGTTTTATGTGCTCAGACTGCATGATTGTGATGTTCCATAGCAAACCATCCAACAAAGAGAGATCTGTAATGAGTGTCTTCTCAGGTCGCAGTTCTCCCATACACCACTTGGAGGCAACGTTTACATGGTGGAGCATGTGCGTTTACCCAATGAACGACTGGAGCAGTTCTCTTTGGCCAGCCACACTACACAGTCAGCCACCCCTAAATCAAGCCAGATGAAAACAGATGTTGGATGGAAATGTCACAAGTGTATCTCAAACTGCCAGCGCATTAACCTCCTTATCCAGAGTGCCCTGCTCCCCTGAGGCCTTTACTGAACTCTATTGATTAAAAACAGTAGCAAGTTATGAGACATAAGGGAGAGAGAGAGAGAGAGAGAGAGAGAGAGAGAGAGAGAGAGAGAGAGAGAGAGAGAGAGAGAGAGAGAGAGAGAGATGTCAAAGTAAGCAAACAAGATCTCTTTAACTCACCTTGCTGCCAGAGGAATGAATCAGAAAGGAGGGGGAGGAAGGACACATTTCTAGGTAAAAAAAGAAGAACATGTATTTTTATTTAGTCTGTTACCAGGCCCTTGTGCTAAAATTGAATGACATGAGCAAGAATACAAATGATATATATTTAGGCAGGTTTGATAATTCTCAATAAAAAACATGTATGGTTTGCACAGGGAAAGAAACAGAGAAAAAAGGACTGAAATAACCTGATTTTTATTATCCTATGCTGCGATTTGTGATGGAACATTTGAGAACGCACGTGATTTAACAGGAAGCCTGGTGTCTGAAACCATCATAAATCTTAATGTGTTTTCCTCTGCCATCAAATTCTTCCTTACACCCACTCACACCAAGCAGCGGCTCTGATCTTCAGACCTCTGGCTCCTCTTAGTAATTGAAGCTTCTCCTAAGCGAAAAGCATCGAAAGATGTTTTGATATGCACTCCTTCATAATAACTCTTTTGAAACTGTAATTCAGCATAAATGCTTCTGCAAGGCAGTGGCGTAAGTTTTATTTGAACATCAAACACCCTAAAGAGCATATATAGATCTTAGTCAAGGCAGACATATTGAATTTTATACTAATGAAATCTAGGCTGTGAGGGATTGGCTACGGGTTTAAAAATGGTATGTACTGTAAAAGAGAAATACATCACATACTTTTCAATCCCTTTTTAATATTCAAATGTTGTAAAAATAAAATGTTTGTTTATGCCAACTTAATTAATTCTCATTACACAGCGTATTAGAATATGCAATCAAGGCAATCAAATATTTAAGAAAATATCACACACACATATATATATGTGCATATATACCGGATATATATATTCGGACAAACTGCACAAATTTTATACTACAGTTCAATAATCATTAGATAAACTTTGAGTAACTTTAGACATAATATTGACTGATTGATTGACCTGATTCAAGGCCAACAAAATGGTAAAGAAAAATGCCTCGGAGAAAAAGTCTCAGAGCAACATGCAGTAGTGGAATAAATTAGTATTTTTGAAATAATAGGTTGAAAGAATGATTCAATGATTCACTCAAGAGGATTTGTGGGCACCTATAGGCTACTGGCATTAAGTTTACTGTTACAGATGTTCAGTAATTTCTATAGGAATCTGCGCAGTCAAGTTTTCTGAAGGTGAAAGTTCTCCACATACAGTAGATTTTGTTTGTGTTCAAGTTAGTCATGCACGCAAACAAAAATGGTCTGTTAACACTTCGTTCTTTTAAACTGGATTAGAAAAGTAAAAGTAAAAAGAAGTAGGGTACAACGGGGCTAAAGGCACACCTTAAGAAAAAAATATTTTCACTGCCTAAAATGAATAACTGCAGAAAGAATCTATACGTTTGTATCGAAAATTAATTGAGAAAAATATTTTGTGTGAAAATAAATAATTCAAGTTTTTTATTTTGTTTAAAAATCTTATAAATATGTGAGTTGGCAAATGGGGCCTTTTAACCCACACACGAGGTAAACGGCTCACCAGCATGGGGTAAAAGGCAAACGGTATTGAAACAAATACTTCAGCTAAAATAATATATATATATTTTAAATAATGTCTAAGTTAATACTTGTTCAAAGCATTCACTTTAGCAAAGTTTCTACTATTTTCTGCTTATTTTGAAAAATAAAATAATATTTTTTGTTCAATAAATATACTGATTAAAGTATAACATCATTAAAATATGTTAATGTAAAAATACATTTTCAATCGCTCAAACAAAATCATTTTAATAAGTAAATATTCTGAAAGCATTGTAGGATATCCAATATTAGTTGAATATATATTTACACAACAGTAACAACAAATTATATTTTATTATATATGATTAATATCATGTTTTTAAATATGAATGTTTAACGGTGTTTATCTCTAATATGGACACCCAACATAATATATGATATTTACCATCTGAATCTAACCATGTCATGTCAACAAATGGAAAAGTCAGCTATCTTTTCATTATCATGTTAATTACTGTGCTTCTTTAACCCCAACAGCAGAGGTGCTTTTACCCCAAATACCATACTTATACATATTATTTTGTTATTTAAAAACGGTTGCTTTAATGATCTTTAAAACAATGGAAATTGTTAAGAAGACCTTTGTCTCAAAATATATGCATTCATTTTAGCGATTCAAATTTGCAACTTAAATATACAATATTAGATCAAGTAAGCACAGAATCAACTTTGCAGTGCTGCACATGATTACACAAAGAATCAGACAAATATACAGGTGCATATAGAAAAGCGATTGTTTTGGAAAGTGCTAAGCCACGTTGTTGTGCCATCTAGTGGTTTAGATTAAAATAACATTGAAGGCGCCTTTTACCCCTGCACGCCTTTAGCCCCATTGTACCCTACTCTTAGTTTTCACACTTTCATATTCAACAGAACTTAAGGATACAAAAAAAAGGCACAATGATATGACCACTCACAACCTAAATGTGTTCAGATTGTATCCAAATTCACAAATTCAAACATGGATTGAATCCATGTTTCAGGAGGTAGGGGTTTGTTTGGGGTTTCAGAGAGGGGCGGAGTGATGTGAGTTCAGGGCTCCCACAGCCTGGGGGGAAAAGCTGTTGAGCAGTCTGGCGGAGCGGGCTCTGATGCTCCGGTACCGTCTTCCTGAGGGTAGGAGCACAAAGAGACTGTGGGAGGGATGGGTGGGGTCCTTCAAGATACTTTTTGCTTTGCTGGAGCATCGTGTAAGGAAAATATCCAGGATGGAGGGGAGAAGGGCACCAATGATTTTTGCAGCGGTGTTCACTGTCCGCTGGAGGGTCTTGCGGTCTGCTGCACAACAGTTCCCATACCAGACAGTGATGCAGCTGGTCAGCATGCTCTCAATGGTACCCCTGTAGAAGGTGGTGAGGATGGGTGGAGGGAGACTTGCTCTTTTCAGCCGGCGGAGAAAGTGTAGGCGCTGTTGTGCCTTCTTGGAGACAGACATGGTGTTGGTGGTCCAGGTGAGGTCCTCTGTGATGTGCACCCTGAGGAATTTAGTGCTGCTGACTCTCTCCACAGTCAAGCTGTCGATGGTCAGTGGGGGGTGGTCAACAGAGTTTCTCCTGAAACAGGCTCCGTGTGTCTCTGCTGTCTGTGAAATGATTATTGATTTTATTGCCATATGACCGTTTTGCATTTTTGATGCCACATGACAGATTGGCTCTTGCTGTTTTGAGGGCTGCTTTATCTCCTGATCTGAACGCTTCATCTCTGTTTTTTAGCAGCCCACAAACCTCTGCTGTCATCCATGGCTTCCGGTTTGCACGTGTGGTGATGGTCTTGGTGACTGTCACATCATCAATGCAGTTTTTGATATAAGCAGTCACAGTTTCAGTGTACTCCTGCAGGTCTGTGTGGTTGTTATAGGTGGCCGCCTCTTTGAACATGTTCCAGTCTGTGTCCTGGAAGCAGTCCTGCAGTGCTGAGGTAGCATTGTCTGGCCATACCGTGATCTGCTTTTGAACCGGTTTGGCCAGTTTGAGAAGTGGTCTGTATGCTGGGGTTAGTATAACAGAGATGTGGTCCGAATATCCGAGGTGGGGGGCGGGGTTCGGCTTTGTATGCGTTTTTTCACTTTTGTGTAAACAAAGTCCAGTGTGTTATTTCCCCTTGTTGCAAAGTCTTTAAGTTAGCGTGGTTGAAGTCGCGGCTATGATGAAAAAGCCGTCGGGGTTATTTGTTTGTTGTTCGCTGATGGCGCTGTACAGTTCACGAAGCGCGTCCTTAGCATTTGCACACGGGGGAATGTACACCGCGACAATAACAATGGCCGTGATCTCCCACGGCAGATAGAGCGGTCGACATTTCACAACCATTAACTCCACCAGCGATGAACAGTGTTTTGATAATACCGCAGCATTGTTACACTATTCTTTGTTGATATACACACACAAGTTCTACTATTCCTGCAACATTTTTATAGGTTAGTAAGTGGGTATCATAAAAGCTGTATTGTTGGTTTTCAGTGTGAGTATCATGTTATAAAAGTGCACTGATAAACATTTAACCCTGTTCTTAAGGTAAAGTGATGACCAGAGCTGTCAGCGTTTTGTCTTGTCATTCTGTGGCTCTGTGACAAGGTGTCATGCAGAGCAGATGTGGGTGAGCTGCAGCAGGTAGAGCTGACTTTAGCACAAGCACAGCAGGGCCCCGTGGGCATGGCTAGCGGTGAATGGACAGGAAAGAATACAGCCCCAGGGAGGGTGTCTGCTGATGGGCATTCTTCATTGTCCGAGCATGGCTCTGTCACCGGGCTATGGTCAGAGTGTGTGGCATTATAGAGTTACCTGAATGCTGGTACTGCAGTGCAGCAATAGTGCCTATTTACCTGTACTGCTTCCTTACTGAGTATGTTTTTTAACAACGGTAAAAAAATAAAAAATTGATGAACTCCCTTAAGAGAATGCTGACAAATAATAGTAGATATGACAGAATATTAATATAATTACAGAAAGTACTGTACTGTGGCATAATAATGGTACTGTAGTAAACTTTAATAAATGTGTAGTTTATATTTAATAAGTTGACATGCTATGCTCCATCTAAAACTTGAATTATTAAATATGGCATTTTTATGGCATCCTATTAATTTAGAATTTTATTTATATGCACTTGTTATGTATCCATACTGTACTTGTTTATGAAACAAAAAATATAAAAATACAGACTCAGAAATGACAGAGATGGTTTATTATTATTATTATGATTATTATAATTGAACGATATCTCTTATGCTCACCAAGTTTGCATTTGATATAAGCATTTTTTATTATTATCAATGGTGAAAACCTATTGAACAGTGTGTATAGGGTATATGGCGGATTGGCGGTATATGGTAAAATTGTATTTACAATGAAATACACGTTATTGTCAGATTACCATAAAACAAAACAAACAAAATCAAGACACTGAATGCTTGAAACTCACACAAACAATTGTGAAATAATTCACAGTTGTGCACAAATAATCTGAGATGACAGCTCTTGGTATTGCTGGGTCTTTTTCTTGGTCATTTTCTTCATTTTTTACCATTCTTTCTTATAACACATCTTAAAGTCTCATCTTCGTCAGCTGTCATACATTGTCATACTCACATTTATCTCTGTTTCCAGGTCTCTCTCCCTCTTTTCCCCATCAACATTATTGGATCACTGGCTCTCAGCCATAGTATTAAGTCATAGAGCCCTACAGCACTGGAATACACGGTTTGTCTGCTTGACACTCTATACCAGGCTTTTGCAGCTGTTGAAGCACTCAGTGTTTAGGGTCTTATGTGGGATGTACATTGCCCATGCAGACTGTTAAACATTTACAACAGAGAAAGAGAGAAAGGGATTGGCTGGATAATGAGCACAGGTTGTGGGATATAAATAAACCTAATTTTGCTTCAGTTTATTTTTTACTGTCTTACGTCGTGCGATTTAATTCCTGGCTCTGCTGAGATTTCTGCAGAGTGACTTATATCCCATCTGGAGGAGGAAAACCGAGTGGGATCCAGGCTTCCAGAGAAATAGAAGAATGACAGATAGAGAAAGAGTTGGCAGTCGGGACATGCCGCCATCCACCACAGCTATCAAGGTTTATTCTCTGGCCATTACAAATCGGACAGATTGTTCCAAATGGGGATTAAGCCACGGACACAATATGCCCGCTGTGTCCCGCTCAGAAGAAAGTAGATAGTAATAAAAGTTTGTTTTAAGGTAGCAGCCAATCTCACACCACGAGTACAGCTGGTGAAGGACACGCTCTAGTGCTCCTTAATGTTGTATAGTGGCAGTGGCTGCAAGTATGGCTGTGGCATAATGATGCAAGTGAGCATCACTTACTCCGATAAGAAAATCCACCTAGTGTCACTAGAGGTAAAGAATGCAATAGATCTCAACAAAACAAATCTAGAAAATGTATCAGAGGGATGCGAGTGAGCTGCTTGTGATTCTGTTGTTGCACTGGCGAAATAATATCAATAGTCAGCCATGAAGAAAATGAATAAAGTAGGAAGGGACGTTAAATCTATGACTATCCCAGAAATTGTCCATCACCACCCATTAGCTCCGGGAGATGGATGTCACCCGAGTAAGACGCAGATATGACGGAGAGGCTGATTTCATTTGGTCAACTGCTAACATGAGTGATGACAACTGCAAGCACATTGGCATTCCTGGTGAAGAGGACTGACTGATGAACCACATAGAGAGATTTTTAACACCAAACAGAATAATTATAAGACCCAATGCTCCTAGAGAGCATTACTGCTTTCAAAATGCTATGAAGAAAAATATGTATTATCACTTAGAGATGCACAATAAGTCATAGTGCCATGTGTTATGCAACCATTTATACTTTTAAGTCTAGTTGAACTATGTGGTTCAGAGGATTAAATTAATCAATCTGTAATTTCTTATAACTTTAATTTATGTGTCCATTTTTACATATTTTATAGATATTTATTTTATTTATTTATTAATAATGATCAGGTCCTGTGACAGCCCTCTAAACATGTCTACACTGGCCACCTTATAATTTTGCCCTGGGCCTATTTAAATGCCTTACATTTTTAAGTACAATCAACTGTATATGTCATTTCAACATAAATTACATTGACATTACATTACTGACTTAAAAACATGAGTTTCATCTCATATAACTAAAAAGTTGAAAACTGCTTAAAGTATTTAAATTAGTTTGGTGAGTTAAAGTAATTTAAAAGCAAATGTTGTGGTGTGGCTTAATAATCATAACAAATATTTAGCTCAGAGGTTGAAAATTTTGTTCACCTGGACTTTTTACACATTACGTCTCTAAGTAGACGTTTAGCAATAACATTGTAATATTTATTTGCTTGCTTTTTTGTGTATTTTTCTGATTGTTAGATACATAGCGTACCTCCTAAATGTAGTATTGCAATTCCAATGAAAATCCCAATGGCATTCAAATTCCACCGAAAACTGCAGAACTTTCTGGAGCTCTTTGTCATGAGTCCAGGCCCGGCGTTCCTCCCTCTCACCACCAGAGGTCACAATTTCCCTTCCTCCTGGACTCATTTCCTTGAACTCCATACACCTGTCACTCATCACACCCTCAGCTGTTCCCCATCATCACGGACTACTTATACAACTCACTCCCGCCACTCTGCCTGTTCGTATCAGATGTATTTGTTTTTAGTATTCTGGGGATACATGCACTGTGTGCTGTTCTTTGTATCCCCGTCACTAATCTGTTTTGGTTTTTGCCTTGTTGGCCTTTTTGTTGATTGTTAAAAGTCCTACCCTGCAGTTGGACCCAGACCTCATTCCTTCCACGGCTCCCTCACTGCGACGTGACACTCTTGAGCCTTACGCAGTATACTGTAGTTTTATGATTGATGCCAAGTGATTAAAAAATAAGATACAGCCCAGTACCTGGCTACCTGCTTAACATATCCTGAGCTTTAATCCGTTTTTAATTAGGCACTTGTTTTAGCGAGAAGCAAAACATGTTTCACACAGTGGGATTAAAGATAGCAATTCGTTTTCCATAATTGTGATAACTCTTTCACAGCAGCTTACACACCGATATGACTGAAGTAGATGATTCAGCCCTCGAAATAGATAAAATACTTTTCACTTAAAGCTGAAAAGGATCAGAAATGGACCACTCGAATGACATGAGACCCCTATCTGTTTGTGTATGGAGTGTGTGTGTATGTGTGCTGTATCCTTGTGACTGTCGACGTGGAACGGTAGTCAATAAGAAAAGAGAAAGGTCAATCCCAGCCTCTCTGTAGAAAGCTTCTAACTCTCACTCTCTGAAGGACTGTGAGTGATGTCTTCGCCCCAGCCCAGTGACCATGCTCAAAAAACATGAACATACTCACACATTCAAAGACATATGGAATGTATATCCTTGAGTCTCTCTCTGTGGTGATTACAGACTGGATATAAAAGTTGGTCCATGTCAATGTCTATATTAGGGATTGGCATGAGTATTTAAGTACTCAAATGTGACAGGAACAATCGATCATGAAAACGATGATTGTGTGATCCGATAGTACAGATACAAATTATAATTTTGCCATGACAATCATAGCCCAAACCCCTCAGTTATTCAATTAGTTGTTTTGCTGAGCTTTCCAGTACTCGAAAGGAAAAAATCGCAAAAATGCCCATCCCTAATTTATATGATTGACAGATTAGGAGTAGATACCGACCATTATTCAATACTGTCCCTCACACACAAAACAGCAAAATACATCTGCAGACAATAAAGGAAATATGTAATATGAAATAGGGCTGTGCAATTAATCGCATGCGATTCTCATGCACATCTCATCAGTAAAGCCGGTTCCGTGATTGGCAATAAATCGCCATCACCTGCTTCAGATGGAGCGGCACTTAATACACAGACCCATAGTTCACTGTCAAGCTAGGCAATTTTGCGTTTAACCCATATTTTCAAGGGGTGTGCTCTATTGTGTAATGATCAGATTTTGTTAGGGTCATCACTGGCTGCACACACATCTGTTTTGTGAACTGAGATGAGTTAGTTGGTTTGTAAACTCTTCACAATGTATCTGTCTGGTTTCACTGTTGTTGTTGCATTGTTTTGATATATAAAGCTAGGATCATTTCACTTCTTTGCTTCACAGCACACAATGTGACAGAAATTCTGTGAAGTGTCAATATATGACAGACCTGTAAGATAACCATATTCTTTAGCACCTTGGATGTCCATATGCAAATCCCAGAGTTCACGTAATTTGGTGTGGTCTTTAGCTGAAAACCTAGGAGAACTGTCCAATCGCTGAAACAGTGACCTTTCGATGATTTCTGGTGCAGCATAGTACTCACGTAGTCTTTCCCATGCTAGAAAAGCAAGATGGCGGTTACTGACATGCACTGAGCGGATCCGTTTCACCATTTCGCCAGATTCCTTTCCCAGCCATTTCGTCATGAGGTCCAATTCCTGGGTTGCTGTTAGGTTAACTTCACGAGCTGCACTGGTGAATGTGGATTACCATGATCGATAATTTTCAGGCTTATAATCAAATTGGTACAATCCTGAACTAACGAGGTCTCACCGGGTTAAATACTGTGCCAAAGGCTCTACTTGAGGTGTCATGCTAACTGGAGGAATGTATTGAGCAATGTAAAGCTTAGCAGGTTCATTCATCATGGGCAGGTCCTCCCAACTTCAGACTTAATCACACCTTCAGACAGATCAGCTATATTAGTTGCAGGTAAGTGCATACTATCAGTTTTCTCAGAACTTGGCTTGTTTTTGATAGACTGTGCGTGTGAAGTGTCTTTCAGAACTGGACTCCATGTTATGAAGCTGTTATGTGAGTCAGCATGAAATGGAGGAGTAACAGGCAAGGCTGGTAAGAGTGGAGAGGGAGAATTATTCTGAAGGTTGATTTGAGAATTGACATATTCACTGGTAAGTTCAATTTTAACTTTCTCTGATTCAGATCCTCTTTCAAATGCAGCATTTATTGGTAATTCAGCATCTTCCGGCACTTGTGCCTCCAAAGCGGCTGCATCAGCTTCTCGTTGTAGTGTTAACACTTCCAACTCAGTGTATATTCTTACTGTTTCCAGCTGATTTTGAGCTTCTCTTGTGGCCTTCTCCATTTTGATTTAAGCCTCTTGGCTGGCATATGATGCTCTCACTTTGGCGGCTTCAGCTTTGGCCCGTGCATGGGCTGCACTCGCCGATGATGTGGATGACTTGCCACTTCTTGCCCTGCACACAGACGACTTGCTGCTTGTGGCCATCTGAACCACTTTATCAATCAAATAATGCCTTTTCACTGTAGTGTTCTCATGCAGTGTGTTGAAACACAGACTAAACACCAAGTTAAACTGTAGCCAGTCATATCGATGGACTCACGGCATTGCCTCTATGATGCTTTTTAGTGGATGCAATGGATTATTAGAGAGAGCACACTATGTCTGTTATTGTTTTCATGCAGAACCGGGAGCACCAACAGGAAGTGACTAAACAGGAAGTGATGTAATCACATGAAACAAATAATTTATATATTTACAAACGAGGTAGATAACGGAAAAGTAATTATGAACTTCACATTATCACTTGAGAATATGTACCAAAAACACATTGGTCAAAATCATTAAAAACAAAACAGCATTAATAATTTACGATTGTGTGTGTATGTGTGTTTTGGTGTATTTGACTCAAAATATTCTGAAGGGCAGTTAATTGATTTCAGTTAAACAAGTCAAATATGCACATTAATTATTCAAATTAAGTAATATCAGTATTTCCTCATATATCCATCTATGTGAGACAACATAAGGCATTTTATACATTCATATATACAGACATTTTGAGGGGCAGGGGCTTAAGTGGAAAAAGGGCACATCTCATATTTATTAAATGTTTTTTCTAAACAAAACATTAAATATATTAGGAAAGTGCGATATTGACAAAAATATATCAATATTTTCTGGGATTTTATCGATAACGATAGACAATATTTTGCTGATTGTGTTATTGTGCTGATATCTTAAGTACTACCATGGACAGCTGACTCCTAAAGTTTTTGATATTCTGCATATTCTGTGGTGAACAGTTCACAGCAGTGATAGCAATTAATCTTTTCCAATAAGTTTAAATATATGTTTTACCTTTCATTGGAATTTTTACATTTATAAAGCCCTGCATCAGTGTGCATCATATTTTCAGTCAAATTCTTAAATTGAATCAGTCAATTAGATTAACTCATTTAAGCTGCTACCAAGCAAATTAAATCAGTATTGACAAAATTAATCTTTGCACTGAAGAGAAAACACAGAAGCATAAAACATATTTTAAACATAAAACTTTGAATACTGATATTTGAAATCCAAAAAAAAAAAAAAAAAAAAAAAGTTACTTTAAATGTGAAATTAAAACTGCCAGTAGGATGCAGCAAGTCACTGTTAATAAGTGAGTCATTGCGACTGAACCAAATCATTTAAATGATTGATTCATTCAGGAATAAAACAGCTGTTGCTCAGAGACACAAATTTAAATTATATTTGTTGGCGAAATGGAGCAAAAACATTCAATATTGTGTCTAAAACGTAAGTGTGTTCATATTAAATTCTTCTTTAATGAACTTCTGTACAAAATCAATATCACATTTGTAACCATGTTGCTTTTTGGTGCAAGAAAAAAAAAAAACGTAAGTCTTTGCGTGATACTGATTAACTATACTAAATGATTTCAATATATAAATTTCTGCCCCCATATCTTGATTTTGATCTATATTTTGTGATCATTCTTTATCAAATTCATTTTAATAAACTGAATCATACACACTTGTCTAACCTACTAGACTTCCTATTGCCTTAGCTAAACTTCAGCTAACTTACATGGTAATGCTCTCATGAGTCATGGATGTTAGCGGGACAAATTACCAATATTTGCCATAGAGGGGGGGAGGGCTTCACTTCTGCGGTTCTCTGCCTGTCTGTGATGTGCATGTGCCTATCAATGTGTGCTACACTGCTGTGCTGCGTGCGCCTGTGCCGAGACACGGGGAGAGGGGAGAAAGGCATCGGATTCGGAACTCGGCAGTCTCATTTCCTGACCCGACCTGATATTTTGATTTGTTTGACAGGGAAAGCTGTTTCTGTTTTGCAAACAGAAACACACACGCACACATATATACATATATTAATTTATTAAAAAGAAGAAGAAAAAGGGCACTTGCTCTCGAGGAAGAAAAAGGGCAGGTGCTCAAGCCCCCTTTTATAATAATAATAATAATAATAATTTGTTACATTTATATAGCGCTTTTCTAGACACTCAAAGTGCTTTACATAGTAAAGTTTTATGTCTATGTGTGCACGTGCCTATATATAATATATATATATATATAACATGGATGAGTAAAATGCCTTATGTTGGCTTGCGAGTCTTTTGAAACTCCATGGAGAGATATGATGATAGATATGAGCAGCGGAATATTTTCCAGTTTTCCGTTTCTCTTTCCTCACAGACAAGCTTCTGTCAATTTTAGTTTGAGAATTCTCTTGACATTGTGCTGATGGTTACATCGCCACTGGATACTGACTACACTGTCAACACAAACTGATCCAACTTCAATTGTAAAATTACATTATGGACAATCAGTCCTAAAAATCAATATGATTGAAATATTGATATTATATTATAAAAAATATAAAAAAAAGTTTTTGTTGTTAACTAAAATAAACACAAAATATAAATGTACACTACCATACAAACATAAACTATACTGAATTACACAAATATTTTCAGTCAGCGCAGGATGGTCCAATTTAATAAAGCCTGATGACCTTCACTTTGATTAACATGTAAAACAATGAACCACAGTTTGAATTGTGTATGTATACATCTGAATTTGTAAAGAGCATCATAATAAATCAACGTGCAGCAAATAGTTACAGCAAAAAGACAAAATGTTGTAACCCACTCTGTGAATTATTTTAAGGATGGTATAAATGAAAATGAGTGTAATTTTGTTGATTCAAGTAGCCTCAAACCAAACTCTTGAATATATTTCAAAGATTCAGTGCCATACAGATGATTTTGGCAAATCTAGCAGATCATCTTAGTGGATGCCCTTGAGATGGCAGGGTGATTCTTCAATTTAATGCAAAAAAGCTTTATTGTTTTATCATTAAATCACAGTCATATTCATTGCTATGCATTTTTGCACAAGTTTGAATATTAATTTGAACTGATGGTAATATTTTGATTATGGTGGCATGTCATGTCACAATATGTGGTGGTGTTAGGGAATGAAAAACAAAACTAAATAAAATAAATAATCATTTAAAAAATACAAACAGAATAAGAGCTATTTATGCAACATTAATCAAGCACATTTAAATTTCCCATTGATTCAGTGCAACCAATAAATGAGCATCCCAATAAAATGTAGCACAAGGTGATCATCTGCTTGTAGATCCTTATAACCACTGAACTCATAATAATGCGCAAATCTCATCAAGCATGTCCAGACAATCATATATGATAAAGCTTAACGGTGTCTCATTTCGTAATTAAAATGGCATTTTCTTAAACTCCACGACTTCTAGGATGAAAAGAACAGTCTCAATCAGGGTAATGGCACTTGATGAGCAGAGATACTTGGTCTGCGGATGAAACCGTGAAACCGCATTAGAGAGGCTATGTTCATTATCATTAGAGTCTTGCACCGCTGTGGTCTGCTTTGCTCCAGTTCCCCCTGTCCGCAAAAGCAATTCGCTCCCCATATCTGAGCCATATTAGAACAAAAGAGGCAATCAGGATAAAGGAGAAGAAAAGCCCAATTTTCTCCTGGCTAATTAAAGTAAAGGAAGACAAGATGAAGGGCAGTGCCCCCGGCATCCCTGTGCAAAATGAAGGACCCTTAAAGGCTGCTCTTTTATGTGTCTGGAAATTGGGCGCCACTTTTTTTCTATGACAAATCTCCAAGGAGAAAGAAAGAGAGTGGATTAGAGAGACGGAGGAGGTTTTCATGTTTTTGATAGTGAAACAGGAGACCTTCTACATCTATACATAGAAGCATGAAAACAATTACAAGAGTTATATATTACCTTCTGAAAGGAACCTGACTTCAAACCAACTGATTTTGTAAATGTTTTGAATGGAAATTATATGCAATAAAATTATAAGGGGGCTTTAATGGCAGAGCTTTTGGTGCAAAACCAAGTTTGTTAATTTGATTGGTTGGTGTGAAAGAGATTTTCTGTATTTGAGCAGTGCACCACTGAATTGCTTAAAAATACGGTCTAGAGTAAGGTTCATGTGAATAATTGGTATTGCAATCTGCATTTCTCAGAAATTCCGCGTGACTCATGTTGATGAGAATATACTGCAAAAAAGTAATATGCTTCAAGTAAAATTATTTAAATATCCTTGAATTATTAGTATTTATTTATTTAGTACAACCCGGATTCAGGAAATGTTTAGAGTTTTTATTTATTTTTTAAACAAAATAAAGCTAAAAGACTTTCAAATCAGATGAGCAAATATTTTATTCACAATAGAACATAGATAACATAACAAATGTTTAAACTGAGAAATTTTAAAATGTTATGCACAAAATGAGCTCATTTCAAATTTGATGCCTGCTACAGGTCTCAAAACAGTTTGAATACTGTTTGAAGAAAGATGTTCGTGGTCATTTTTGACGTATTTTTTATTTAATGATGTGATTTCCATGATTTCCAACAAGAATGTCAAATTTGGACTCATCTGACCATAGAACATTTTTCCACTTTAAAACGAAACAGTCCATTTTTGATTAGCCTTGGCCCAAAGGACACGACGGTACTTCTGGACCATGTTCAATTAGGGCTTCCTTTTTGCATGATAGAGCTTTAGTTGGCATCTGCAGATGGCACGGCAGATTGTGTTTACCAACAGTGGTTTCTGGAAGTATTCCTAGTAATGTCAATGACAGAGTCATGCCGATGAGTGATGCAGTGTCATCTGAGGGCCCGAAGACCACGGGCATCCAACAAAGGTCTTCAGCCTTGTTCCTTACCCACATAGATTTCTCCAGTTTCTCTGAATATGTATATGATGTTATGTACTGTAGATAATGAGATTTGTAAAGCCTTTGCAATTTGACATTGAGAAATGTTGTTTTTTAAAATATTCCACAATCTCTTTATGCACTCTTTCACAGATCGGAGAGCCTCTGCCCATCTTTACTTCTGAGAGAATGCCTCTCTAAGACATCCCTTTTATAGCTAATCATATTACAGACCTGATGTAAATTAACTTAATTAGTTACTAGATGTTCTCCCAGCTGAATCTTTTCAAAATGTCTTGCTTTTTCAGCTCTTTGTTGCCCCCGTGCCAACTTTTTTTGAGACCTGTAGCAGGCATCACATTTTAAATAAGCTAATTTAGTGGAGGGATTCACAAACATTTCCAGAATTCAGGTTATTGTTATAAGAATATTGTTATAAGTAATTGTTGTTTGTTTATAACAAGCACACTTTTATAGGGTAATACGTCTTATACTTTTATATAATTTAAACATAAATCAAACAAATTTATTGAGGTTTTATTCTTAAAATAACAACAAAAAATTGCAAAGTAAACAACATGAACCCATATGGATACTTTCTGGTCAAAACATTACATATGATTAATATACATAATTTAAATTAAGATTGAAAATGTACTTGCTATACATAGAAAATATAATAAGATAAACATATAAAGTACAAATTATGAAAGAGCTTCAATGGTTGTGTTTACATGTTGGTTGTGTTTACATGTTTGCATTACAATGCACCTTCATGTTCAATCCTGTAACTGTAAGCATGCATGCAGATATATCTGAAGATTTTCTGACATTTTTATTTATTCAAATGTTTATTTGTGGAAATGCTGAATTACTACATTTTATGTTTCTGTAGGGAGCCAGTTTTGTTTTCCATGGCAACTGGCAGAGACCACACTATCACTGACATTATCTGCTCTCACACAGTCAAAGAGCTACAGCTAAGGAGATTTGGATGTGTCACCCTTGTTTCCCTGGTAAAGAGCCTATAATGCTAGACTGCAGAACTGTACTCGGCACACTATCCTCAAAAGATTTACATTTAATCAGATTTAAATTATTAATTAAATACAGGAGGCATTTTAATAGAGACACACAATGGAAATACTGTAATTGATGCTCATAGGAATAAAAAAGTGAAGAGAGAAGAATAAAGTGAGTGAATTATAGGCATTAAATGCAAACAGAACCATGATGGTTCAGCTACTGCCATTTAAGGAGTCTTCAAAATTGTATCATCAAATTATGATACTCACCCTCTTATCATTTCAAACCTGTAAGATTTTCATCCTTCTTTTTACAGTTTAACATAATTTACGATGGGCTGTCAATTCAAAAGACAAGAGGGTAAGTAAATTAGATTATATTTTCAGGTAAACTATCCCATTCCCTTGAAGGCCGGGCATACACTGTGGCATTTCAGCTTTGTCGTGCATCGTTTGTCGTGCAGTGTTCATGCAGTGTACAGGGGGAAATGAGAAGCGATTAAGCCTTTCCCGACAATCGGCAATCAGACCATAGCTGTCAACACTCCTGTATTTCAAACCCATCTCTCGCCCCCTTCCCGTTTTGTTATTTCTCCCGGTAAACTCCCGTAATTTGTTTGGCCCAAACATAATTATATGAATAATTAAACATAAATAAGGTTGTACTGTTGCCAGATATTTTATGAAATGCATCACCACACACAATCCACACAATATTAGAATATTTACATTTGAGTTTCAATTAATGACCATCCTTAGAGTATACATTCTGGGTATCACTTGTTCTTTGAAACCACAATAATGGGGAAGACTTCTGACTTGGCAATGGTCCAGAAGATGAACATTGACACCCTCCATAAAGAGGGTAAGTCACAGAGGGTCATTACTGAAAGGTGTGTCTGTTTACAGAGTGCTGTATCAAAGCATATTAAATGCAAAGTTGACTGGAAGGAAGAATTTGGGTAGGAAAAGGTCCACAAGCAACAGGGATGACCGCAAGCTTGAGAATACAGTCAAGCAAAGCTTATTTAAACACTTGGGAGAGCTTCACAAGGAGTTGACACTGCTGCACAGTGTGGTGCAGCATATATTTTCGGCTGCCGAAAATTCAGTGCATCCCTAGTAAATGGCCAAAACGATTCCTCGAGGCACATAATTTGCCTTGATGATTTTTTGTATTCGAGTTACTAGAGTAACTCGAGGAATCGTTTCAGCCCTAGTCCACAGTCAACGCAGCCATCTACCAGGACATTTTAGAGCTTCATGCTTCCTTTTGCTGACAAGCTTTATGGAGATGCAGATTTCATTTTCCAGTAGGATTTGGCACCTGCCCACACTGCCAAAAGCACCAAAAGTTGGTTAAATGACCATGGTGTTGGTCTGCTTGTTTGGCCAGCAAACTCACCAAACCTGAACCCCATAGAGAATCTATGGGGGTATTATCAAGAGGAAGACGAAAGAAACCAGACCCAACAATGCAGATGACCTGAAGGCCACTGTCAAAGAAACCTGGGCTTCCATACCACCTCAGCAGTGCCACAAACTGATCACCTCCATACCACACAAAATTGAGGCAGTAATTAAAGCCAAAGGAGCCCCTACAAAGTATTGAGTACATATCAATGAACATACTTTCCAGGAGGCCAACAATTCACTAATATATATATTTTTTATTATTGGTTTTATGAAGTATTCTAATTTGTTGAGATAGTGAATTGGTGGTTTTTTGTTAAATGTGAGCCAACATAATCACAATTAAAAGAACCAAAGACTTAAACTACTTCAGTCTGTGTGCATTGAGTTTATTTAATACACGAGTTTCACAATTTGAGTTGAACTACTGAGATAAATTAACTTTTCCACGACATTCTAATTTATTGAGATGCACCTGCAGGTTTATAATAAAAAAGAAACATGAGTAAGTCACATTTTTTTTATATAATTATTAATTATGCATGTAAGGTGATTGCAGGTAAAGTGGGCCACGTTTTGTAAAACGTGTAATTTAGATATCATGACGTGAAAAATCATGACGTGTTAATATTAAATTTGATTAAATCTGAATATCAGAATTTTGACAAAATTAAATCTACAATATGTTAAAAATGTGACTAGCATAAGCAACAACAAAATCTAAAAAATAATAAGAACATAATTATTATTGTTTTGTCTATGTTCTCTAAACACTTTAAATTAACTTTGTGTCCATATTTTAAGGCTTTGTATTCTGATCTACATTTTGCTCCAAATCATTTCTTCATTCCACAGATTGAACTGAACGCCTCAACATTCAACACAGAGGCTCTCAACAATCCTTCTATTCTCTTTTTCCTTTCTTCCATATCTGACTTGAATTTCCTGGCTGCAGACTCATTTCTGTTTTCTTAAAAAGTTAATTATACATGTCAACTATAAAATAACCAGTTACTGTCAATTTATTTGATTAATTTGTATATAATACCTGAAGGTTAAAGGCCAGCATATTTTACCTGAATCCCACCGGCCCACTTTATCTAACATTTAGCCAAAGTGGGCCAACAATATTTAAATACCTTACAAGAAAACAAACACATTTAAAAAAAAATATATATATTCTTTGCATTTTATTCCCTTTTAACTGTGGAAACAAAAACAGCAGGAACTGTCCCAATAATATTTGTTTCCATTTAGTGAGGAAACCTTATACTTTAGAAATGAAAATCTTATGTCTTATGTCCCTTTAATTACTGAAAGTGCAAACAAACTTAAACGGCCCACTTTACATGATGGTCCAATTTTACCTGCAATTACACTACTTATACCACCCCCCCACCCCCACACGGAGGTTCCCGAATCTTGGTACCAAAACATTGACAGGTATGCAGGGCCATGCACAGACTTTTTGAGGTGTTTTGTGCTGAAATGGATATAAAAGGGCCCCTCCCTTTTTAAAATTGTTTTAGATAAGCTTTAGATTTATTTCATATTAATATCAATCATAATAATAATAATGTATATAATATACAGTAGCTATACAGATTTTCAGGGCTTCTTTAAACCGTTTAATACAGCAATCATCTGTGAACCATGTGCTTGAAGATGTTTATGACTTCACTGTGATCCATTGAGATGTCAAGTCAAGTCAAGTCACCTTTATTTATATAGCGCCTTTAACAATACAAATTGTAACAAAGCACTGCACAATATCAAAATAGGCAAATTTGTCAATAATGTAAAATGACAGGATTTAACACTCAGTTATCTGCTGAATGCATTTCATTATTGAATTTAGTAATGGCATTGTCCAGCTTAGTTCAGTTTAAATAATATCTGTGCAATCAAGTCGATGATTGTGTTGGAAATGAAGTGTCCCCAACTGAGCAAGCCAGAGGCGACAGCGGCAAGGAACGAAAACTCCATCGGTGACAGAATGGAGAAAAACCTTGGGAGAAACCAGGCTCAGTCGGGGCCAGTTCCCTCCGCCAGACAAATCAGTAGTTTGTTCCAACTGCAGCAAAGTCAGAGTGTAAGTGGTCCACTGGTTCCAGGGGTCTTTCCCGATGGATGTCTAGGTGACGAGGTCCTCACTGGAGATCTGTCTCTGGGGCTCATCTCGGAGGGGTTGTCATCGCCTCTTCTCAGGTGTTCGGGTCATCTCTATCGCTTAAGGGTAGGATCCAGACTGAGGCTTGTGTATTCCTAACTACCACGGGATGTTAATCCCGTGGCAGTAACATAGAAACAGTAAAACAATTAGCGTAGTAGCGGCTCCATCCAGGAATAACCCTGGATGAAATTATCAGTATAACCCAAGCTAAAGCATAATAATGTGCATGTGTTCAGATGGACTGGCAGTACAAGATTGTGAGATGCATTATATGAATGCTTGGCTAAAGAGATGCGCCTTTAATCTAGATTTAAACAGAGAGAGTGTGTCTGAACCCCGAATGTTTTCAGGAAGGCTATTCCATAGTTTAGAGCCAGATATGAAAAAGTTCTACCTCCTTTTGTGGACTTTGCTATCCTAGGTACTACCAAGAGTCCAGAGTTTTGCGACCTAAGGGAGCGGGTTGGATTGTAGCGTGATAGAAGATTAGTTAGGTACGCAGGAGCTAAATCATTTAGGGCCTTATAGGCAAGTAATAATATTTTGTAACTGATACGAAACTTAATAGGTAGCCAGTGCAGAGACTGTAAAATTGGAGTAATATGGTCATATTTTCTTGACCTGGTAAGGACTCTAGCCGCAGCATTTTGTACTATCTGTAGCTTGTTTATTGAGGATGCAGGACAACCACCTAGCAGTGCATTACAATAGTCCAGTCTAGAGGTCATGAATGCATGAACCAACTTTTCTGCATCAGAAAACACTTAACATGTTCCGTAGCTTGGAAATGTTTCTAAGATGGAAGAATGCTGTTTTTGTAACATTGGAAATATGATTTTCAAAAGATAGGTTGCTGTCTAATATAACACCCAGATTTTTAACTGTAGAGGAAGTAACAGTACATCCGTCTAGTTGCAGATTGTAATCCAAGAGATTCTGTGTACTGTTTTTAGGTCCAACAAGTAATATCTCGGTCTTATCTGAATTTAATAGGAGAAAATTACTGGTCATCCAATCTTTTATATTTTTAACACACTCTGTTAGCTTAGATAGTTTGAAGTTTCATCTGGTTTTGTTGAGATATATAGTTGAGTGTCATCAGCATAACAATGGAAACTAATCCCGTATTTTCTAATAATATTACCAAGGGCAGCATATATAATGAAAATAATAGAGGACCTAGGACAGATCCTTGTGGTACTCCATACTTTACTGGTGATAATTGAGATGACTCTTTAAATAAACAAAGTGGTAGCGATCGGACAGGTAGGATCTAAACCATCTTAGAGCCTGCCCTTGAACACCTGTATAGTTTTGTAATCGATCTATCAGTATGTCATGATCTATAGTGTAACGCAGCACTAAGATCAAGTAAAACTAGCAACGAGATGCAGCCTTTGTCTGACGCAAGAAGCAAGTCATTTGTAATTTTAACAAGTGCAGTTTCTGTGCTATGGCGGGCCTGAAACCTGACTGAAATTCTTCATAGATATCATTATTTTGCAAAAGGAACACAATTGAGCAGACACTACTTTTTCTAATATTTTCGACATAAACGGAAGATTTGAAATGGGTCTGTAATTTGCCAGTTCACAAGGATCTAATTTTGGTTTCTTAATAAGAGGCTTAATAACTGCCAGCTTAAATGGTTTTGGGACGTGACCTAAAGATAGCGAGGAGTTAATAATATTGAGAAGCGGTTGTTCTGCAACAGGTAACAACTCTTTCAATAGTTTAGTTGGTACAGGATCTAATAAACATGTTGTTGGTTTAGATGCAGTGATAAGTTTATTTAGCTCATCCTGTCCTATAGTTCTAAAGCACTGCAGTTTTTCTTTGGGTGCGATGAATGATGCTGAAGTACTAGACGCTGTAGAATCTACGTTTGTTATTGTATTTCTGATATTATCTATTTTATCAGTAAAGAAATTCATAAAGTCATTACTATTAAACTGTGAGGGAATATTTAGATCGGGTGACATCTGTTTATTTGTTAATCTAGCCACTGTGCTAAATAAAAACCTTGGATTGTTTTGGTGATTATCTATGAGTTTGCGGATATACTCGGTTCTTGCAGTTTTTAGAGCCTGTCTATAGCTGGACATACTGTTTTTCCACGCAATTCTAAAGACTTCCAAGTTACTTTTTCTCCATTTGCGCTCAAGAATACGAGTATCTTTCTTGAGAGAATGGGTATAACTGTTGTACCATGGCGCAGCACGTTTTCTCTAACCTTTTTAATTTGATGGGTGCAACAGTTTCTAACGTATTGGAGAAAATAGTTCCCATGTTGCTAGTAATTGTGTCTAGTTCATCTGTATTTATGGGTACACAGAGCAGTTGAGATAAATCAGGCAGGTTATTTGTGAATCTGTCTTTAGTGGCTGGAATAATAATTCTGCCTGGGCGATAACGCCGGAGCCATATAGTTAATATCAGTAATATGCAGCATGCACGATACTAGGAAATGGTCAGTAACATCATCACTTTGAGGTATGATATCTATATCAGTTAGATCAATTCCATGCGATATTATTAAATCTAGCGTATGATTAAAACGATGCGTGGGCCGGTGACATTTTGCTTGACACCAAAAGAGTTTATTAGGTCAGTAAACGCAAGTCCTAACGCATCATTTGTATTATCAACGTGAATGTTAAAATCTCCAACAATTAGTGCTTTATCTACAGTAACCAATAGGTCTGAGAGGAAATCTGCAAATTCTTTTAGAAAATCTGTATATGGCCCTGGCGGTCTATACACAGTAGCCAGAGCAAGCATAGGACAGATTTATTTTGCTTATCTGACAGTTTAACATTAAGCATAAGTATTTCGAATGAGTCAAACCTGTATCCTGTTTTCTGAGTAACATTGAGAATATCACTATATATTGTTGCGACAGATGTCCCTCTCTACACATAAAGTTCAACAAGAATATGTTTGAAGAAAAACGTTGTTTTTGTCTTAGCCATTCTGTTTGGTTTTATAAGCTAACGTATTGACCCGAATATAAGACGACGACCCCCCCCCCCCCCTTTTCCAGATTTACCTTTTGGAAAAAAAGGCTTTTTGAAAAACCAAACCTTGTTGTTTTTTATCTCTCTGTAAAACACCTTTTTTCTTATATTATTTTCCTATTTTAATTTTTGTTTTGAAAGTATGGTAAATCCTCTTAAAATGTACCAACATTGACATTTAAAATATACTCTTTTTGATACCATAAAAATAACAGGTAGCCCATCTGAATTATATAACATTTAATCCATCCATCTCATAGTAGCCTACCAAAATTGTTTTAACAGTAGAAGTGAAATCTTATTGTAGTCTTCCCATCAGGCCAACATGAGAGTCGCAACTCATGCCGCTGTAAGCTTTTCTTTTTCTTTTGTTTTCACTCGCAATCTTTACAACACACATTACATTAAATATGTCATGGCACACTCATTTTTGGTGCCACCTATCGTTGAGGGTGGATTATTGACATTTCAAATTCTAGACCAGGGGTCGGCAAGTAATGCTATTTTCACTCGCCGACAGGTTTTGATAAATCGCCGACAAATGCCCGACATCAGAGGAAAATCGGAGATCGTTCACGCGAGTGACAATTGCGCAGTGTGAATTATCAAAGACGCAATCTGAGGGAATCGCCATGCGTTGCAGATGCTGGGAAATATTTGGCATGCTAAATATCTGGAGCTGTCTGCGATTTACAATCCTGCAGTGTGAATGAGTTCTGAATGAAAAATACATCGGCGATGACCTACAGCCAATGAGAGAGCAAGACACAGGGCAGCGGGAAGTTCAGGGAGGATTTTTTTTTTCAAAGCGATTAGCCATTTTCAAACAATGTGCATACATTTTGGCATTAGAATATACAGATCAGGTAGGTTACATGAAGATGAAATAGGGGCTAGGGTTTTTCCTGAAAATAATATTCTTCTATAAAAGGACAAAATATTTATTGTATTTTTATTTTTCATCACTTTTAGGGCTTTTATAGGCTATAAAACATTTACTCATTATAAAATGCACAACACGTTGGTTTCACTTTCAAGTAGGCTACTTAGATTTGTGTATATATAAAAAATTCCCAGCAGAAGTATGTTTGTTAACAAGTAATCTTTG
Source organism: Gymnocypris eckloni scoliostomus (assembly GCA_027564155.1). NCBI lineage: Eukaryota > Metazoa > Chordata > Actinopteri > Cypriniformes > Cyprinidae > Gymnocypris > Gymnocypris eckloni. Next base: position 13,381,258 of record CM050421.1, read on the forward strand.
TTAATTATTGTGTGTTTGGGGAGGACTTATAGACAAAAATATCAGCGTGATCTTGCATTATTTCCTTCACTTCTCGTGTGCATTTGGCTGTAGTTTGTGGAGCAGACAGAGTTGTCGGATATTCTTCATATTTTAAAGTCATGAAGTGTGTAACCTCCTGTCGCCGATCCATCGTGCAATGTGAAAACATCAGCGACTGAATGCTACCCCATATAGTCGTGCAGTGTGAAAACAAGGTGATCAGACGGCTTTGAAAATCGTGCAGTGTGAACTCGGCATACGTTTGGCACTTGGCCAAAAAACTAATTCGCCACTAGATGACAGGCTAGAACATAGTCAAAGGATAATTTTAGAAATTAATTGATGAAAAATGTAACTAATCTAATCTTTATTTATCATCTTGCAACACATGAAAAAAGCGCATTTGTGGGATATAATAATAATAATACATTTTATTTGTAATGCGCCTTTCTTAAACTTAAAGCACTACAACATGTACAAACAAAAAAACAAATCAAACAAAACTACATAATATCAAAATAAAATCACAGTAAATAATCACAAATTAACAGCTTTACTAAAAAGATGGGTCTTAAGTAGTTTCTTAAAACAATCCAAGGAAGCAGCATTCCTAAAGAACGCAGGTAATGTGTTCCATAGCTTAGGCCCGTTATAAGAAAAAGGCCTATCCCCCATGGTTTTTAATTTACAATGAGGCTGATACAAGGAGAGACAACCAGCAGAGCGAAGAGAGTGAGAAGGAGTGGAAAGAGTGACCAAATCACAGATGTAATCTGGAGCCAGCCCATGCACAGCTTTATAGGTTAAAATCAGAGTTTTAAAATCAATACGTGATTGAACTGGGAGCCAATGAAGTTGCTGGGGTAAATGTGATGGCGTGCATAAGTATAAATCAAAACTCGCACATCTGAGTTTTGTATATATTGCAATCTCTTAACAGAACTTTCTGGTAAGCCCCCAAAGAGAGAATTAGAATAATCAAGCTGTGATGTGATGTAGGCATGCATAAGACTCTAAGCATCAGGCCTGGAAATAAAGAGTCTAATGCGAGCAATGTTCCGAAGATGGAAAAAAGCTACTTTAGTTATGTTTTTTAATGAGAATTAAAAGTCAGCCGAGCAACAAACATCACGCCTAAATTACGCACCTGGACAGAAAGAGATATTTGAATATTGTCAACTGAAAGTTTAAAATTACTGCACTTATTAGATGGAGTGCCAATTACTAAAATTTCAGTTTTAGAACCATTTAGCTTTAGAAAGTTGTGTTTCATCCATGCCTTGATTTCCAGCAAACAGGTAGAAAGAGTCAAAGAGGAACTCGTGGAGTGCTAATATAAATCTGGGTGTCCTCCGCATAACAAAGATAACCCAGGCTGTACTTCTGAATAATCTGCCCAAGAGGTAGCATGTAAACACTAAATAAAACAGGACCCGGAACTGACCCCTGAGGGACATCCTGACACAAAGGCACAGTCTGTTAGTTACCCAGAATCGGCTATAATAAGAACGTCATTCAAAACCCTAACTAAAGCAGTCTCCGTGCTGTGTCCAGACCTAAACCTAGATTGAAAAGGCTCCAGTAGGCTCTTCGTGTAAAGATGAGTTTGGAGTTGGCTAACAACCAACCGGATATGCCTAATCGATGAAAATCACACAAAAAATAAAAGGACTTGAATAAGCCCATTAATGGTATGTTTGAGGCATGCCCTTAACAAACTGTTTTATTTCTTCTTTCCATATTTTGAATAAATATATATTTTTTTGTTTAAAAATGCCTAGAATGCCCGCTCACTACCGGCTTTTGGCAAGTCGGACCATGCCGCCATTTTCCTCACATCGGAATATAAACAAAGGCTCGTTCAGGAACCCCCGGTGGAGAGAGTAGTGACGCGCTGGTCCTCCCATTCAGAAGCTATGCTACAGACAGCTCTTGATGATGTCGACTGGGACATGTTTTGGGCGAGTTCATCTGACGTTAGCAAGTTCACGGATGTAGCATTAAGCTTTGTCAACACGCTAACCGAGCAAGCTACTGAAACTGTAACTATAAGGACATTCTCAAATCAGAAACCATGGGTGGACAGAACAATCCGTGCTGCTGTTAACCAATCCACTGGCGCATACAACGCCGGACTTTTTTCGGGAAACATGAGCGAGTACAAAGCATCTTGCTATGCTCTCCAACGTGTAGTAAGAGCACGTGATCACTGTGTCGGAGGACTAGGTTCGGAGGGAACTAAAGAGAGGAAACGTCAGGAAAGCAGCTGGACCTGATTGGATTACTGGCCGTGTTCTGAGGTCCTGCGCTGATCAGCTTGCTGGTTTGTTTACATCCATCTTTAATGAGTCCCTTGCTACCTCTGTGGTTCCCTCCTCCTTTAAAAAATCTGTCATCATCCCTATGCCTAAGAACAATAAACCAACTTGCCTGAATGACTATCATCCAGATGTCCTCACATCAATAGTCATGAAGGTTTTTGAGAGACTTGTAAAGAACCACATTTTCTCCTCCATCCCTGTTACTTTGGAGCCTCTTCAGCTTGCCTATCACCCAAATAGATCTACTGACGATGCCATCACTCACACCCTGCACTCTTCCCTCACACACATCGACAGCAAAAACGGGAACTATGTAAGGCTGCTATTCATTGACTATAGCTCAGCTTTCAATACTATAGTCCCCATCAAGCTAGCTTTTAAACTCACAGACCTCAGCCTAAACTCTTCACTCTGCAACTGGATTCAAGATTTCCTCACTGGCAGACCTCAAGTGGTGAAAGCAGGCCAGTTCACCTCCAACTCCATCACCCTGAACGTAGGAGCCCCACAGGGGTGTGTCCTGAGTCCCCTGCTCTCCTCTCTCTACACACACGACTGCGTGTCCTCTCACAGCTCGACTTCTATTATCAAATTTGCTGATGATACTGTGGTTCTGGGCCTCATTTCCAACAATGATGAGACCGCATACTTGGATGAGGTAGAGAGACTCACATCATGGTGCCAAGACAACTGTCTCTCTCTGAATGTGAGCAAAACTAAAGAGCTGATTGTGGACTTCAGGAAGAGACAGCAATGGCCCTACACTCCTCTTATGATCAAGTCAAGTCAAGTCACCTTTATTTATATAGCGCTTTTAACAATACAAATTGTAACAAAACACTGCACAGTATCAAAATAGGCAAATTGTGTCAATAATGTAAAATGACAGGATTTAACACTCAATTTTCAGCTGAATGCATTTTATTATTCGATTTAGTAATGGCATTGTCCAGCTCAGTCAGTTTAAATAATATCTGTGCAATCACACAATGATCAGTGGGACCCCTGTGGAGAGGGTGAGCAGCTTCAAGTACCTCGGTGTAAACATCTCTGAGGACCTGACTTGGACTGCACACATTTAAACACAGGTTAAAACCCTTTAAGAATCCAGCGTACCACCGGCGGGACGCCTAGTGGTGACAGGGTAAAGTCATCAAAAAAATATATATATAATAATAATTTTCATGTCATATATCCACGGAAAGCTGAGATTCTTGTGATTTCAACTATGTAAACCATTTTAAGATACTATAAACACAGCATGTACAATCTGTGTCTTTATCAGACCACTTTTTGTTGAGATAGTACAGACATACATAGGAATAACACCGTAGGGATGCAATATAACACCAATATAAGAAAAGAAAACACAAATTAAATGTACTGTGTACAGAAATATAAATATAGGGAAAAATGTATTTAGATTATAAATTATAAATATATATGTAATTTTAAAAGTGTACACATTTTGGATTCTATAAATAAATGTCACTATAATGTGTTTATGCTTCAGTTACTATGTGTCAGCAATTATTGACAGTGAATCTGGATGAGAAACTGAATAGCTCTAAGTGTAACCTTTCATTAGAGCCCAAAATGATGACTGTACATTAAAGCATTCAAGAATTACAGCATTATGTGTCGTTGGTTACAAAGGGTCCTTTGGAGTCTCCCAAGTGTAATTTTTTTGGAAGCGTCTAGACATAAAATTAGATAAACATGTGTAAAACACTAATTTTCTAATATACTGTTTATCAAATGGGAAATTTGGCTTGGTAAGGCTTCATTCTGTGATCACAATGTATTTCCCAGTTCATACCTCCCAGCTATAGTCATCTGCAGGCTTCTATTTACAAAAAAAATGCAGGCGGAATTCTTTTTTTCTTTTTTTTGTTCAAAGTGCTATTACTCAATATCAGTAAGACTTACAGTGATTCTGACTGTTGAGAAACACACCTCAGAGTGTCACCTTTCAAAGGAGACCAACACCATGCCTATCATCCAAATGGCTCAAGAACAGCATGCAATTTACTTTGGGTATGCCTTTTTTAGGCGTTTTAGGCAAATTTGACAGGAATCGTAAAGGGTCAAGAAAGCCAGGCAAATACTTTACCATCTGTGACAGCTGAGGAAATTCAGGGTCTCACCAGCAATCCTAAAAAATGTATATTCAGGGGCCGAAGAAAGTGCATTGACTCAGTGTATCTCAGTGTGGTATGGAAACATCTCCAATCAGGACTGCAATGTTCTGCAGTAGAGGCTGACATTTTTTCGGGAATCCCGCGGGATGGGAAACAAAATCGCTACGAATTACGTGATTGGGACGGGACAGGAAAATTTTTTATCGGGAGTGGGCGGGACCGGGAATAGTAATGATACCCAACTTTACACACAAATATACCTTTTATATAAATAAACTATAAACTGCATATTTTAATTCTGAACTCAATTCTAGTTGCCCTGTCTCTTTATGCTCTCCTCCTTTTTGCTTTGGTGTGGCTGGTTAAGTGAATGATGCAGTCCGTGATGGACAGATTGTTAACGGCTGGTCTATGTGGTAATACACTCGGGCAGGACATCCAAACGCTCACCTATCATTCATCAACCTCAAATATGGCTTTTCATTTGAAAGATGTATGTAGTAGCAACTTTACATGGCCGCTCATATGATGTTAACCTAGAGAAATGTGCGCTATTGAAGTGTTTGTGTGGAAGCTTTGCTGCAGGACAGGCTCGCGCCACTTGCTCTTAAAATCTCCGTAATTTTTGGTCATACAGATAAAAGTAGCCTAATACATCTTTCGAATCTGTAAAGACTCTACGTTTCTTTGTGTGCACTCAGAATAACAACGAAACGCTATGCGCTTTTAAGCAAACAGGATGCACTTTAGGTCTCATGTGAACTTGAGCGAGAAACTTCGAAACTCCGTCTTTGAAAAATATATCTATAGAGAGTGAAATGTCAAAAAAAAAAAAAAAAAAAAAAAATATAGAAGACGTTTGTGTTAGCATGGATGATTTACATGAAATTTAATCTGTGCAACACTGTGCATAAGATGGCTTTCAGTTTAATATAATAACAAAAAACAAAATTTTGGGGTTTTATTCAACTAATAAGGTGGGCACGCTGTGATCTGTACTATATTTTTACTGTAACTGACAGATTTCGGCAAAAAAACAAAAAAGAAAACACGGGAGTGGGAGGGAATGGGAGTCATTCTTCCGGGAGTGGAACGGAACGGGATTTTCCCCCAGTTTTTTCGTGGGATTGGGACGGGAAGAGATTCATTTTAGTGGGAGTGGGACGGGAGAGGTTTGAGAATTCACTCCCGTGTCACCCTCTACTCTGCAGAGAGACATATTATCTCAGAGGAGACTAAATATATGGGTATTGTCTTAATTTATAAAAAAAACACTCGCTGATATACTTAGTGAAAAAACAACAACAAAATCGAAGTATTTCGTGTTAAACAAGTTGCTTTTGGAATTTCCTTGTCTGTATTAATGTTTATTTTCATTGACAATGTTCATTAAGCTGTTCATTCAGTGTTCGGAGTCTGGATATAGGCTAGCTAAGCTGTTGAGAACTGTAAGCCTATAGGCCTGTTAATTGTGGAATATATATATAAATGTTTTAAATAATTTTCATCCAGGAGTAGGCTACTCTAAATTAATATTTTATTATCTATGCCTCAGTTGTGTTGTAAATGCGCAATTATTTTAGGGCAAATTAATAGTAGTAGACCTGCAAATTTAATAACAAAACTACCTTAATAATAAGGCAGCGGCTATTTGCACTGTGCAAATAACATATTTTCATAGCGATAGATGCAATTTACACTAAGTGCAAATAGCAAATTATTATATTTACACTAGGGGTTGCACAGACTAGTCGACTTAAGTGCTCTGCCATGACGCTTTAAGCTTGAAGTCGACTAGTCGCTGGTCCTATAGAGGGCGCATAATAAATCCACATTTACGCTCCATTTCCAAACAGTTAAAATTACAAACTAATTCATACTCTGATTGCGCTCCACAAGACAAGTGTGATTATATTACTGGTTGCTCGAAATTGAACAGCAGAATGCACATTTTAAACAGCTTATTGTACAGGTAAGTTAATCACGTTCTAATCGAATGCGCTGCTGCACTGTAATGCACACACATAGGCTACAGACAGTAGCACGTACAAATGCATCATGCACAGATCGCGCGCACAGGATCATTCAGCATGAAAATGTATTGTCAACGCTGTTCTGTGATTTCTTGGTAAAATAGCTTAGAAACTAAAAAGTTCAAGCATATATTTCTTAACAACTAAATCCCACAGCTTCACTACTAGTAGAGAGACGGTGCCAGGTATAATTAATTCACACCCTGCACACGCAATCGTTCTCACTAATGCATGCATTCATATGAATGTAATCTTTCCTGTACTACATATCTGTCTCTGATTTAGAACGAGCAGGAATCTGTGAGAAATATAACGACCCAAAGACTAAAGAACTGATACAAATAAGCTGTTATAGGTGCAATAGTCATGTGGGCAGCTGTGTCATATTTCATAGCTGTGCACAAGGCGTTTGTCACAGCTCCAGACTTATTTGTTCATTAATGACGTCATCAGCGACTAGTCGACTTCGACTTGACTTTCATCACATAAAAGTCGACTTTAAAAAATCAGAAGTCGTTCAACCCCTAATTTACACCAAGTGAAAATAGCAGCTTTTTTGTTATTTGCTATTTATACGGTGGCCGAGAGAGCTCAACGCTGCAACTTCAGAAAACACATGCAAATAAAAAAAGCACCAGCAAATTAAGAAAACATCTTCATCGATTTGACAGCACACACGCTGCAAATCCTCACAACACATGCAAATTAAGAAACGTGCTGCAAATCCTTACAACACATGCAAATTAAGAAACGCGCTGCAAATCCTTACAACACATGCAAATTAAGAAACGCGCTGCAAATCCTCACAACACATGCAAATTAAGAAACGCGCTGCAAATCCTCACAATTTATGCAAGTTAAGAAACTCGCTGCAAATCCTCACAACACATGCAAGTTAACAAACGCGCTGCAAATCCTCACAACACATGCAAATTAAGAAATGTGCTGCAAATCCTTACAACACATGCAAATTAGGAAAACGCGCCGCAAATCAAGAAACGCGCTGCAAATCCTCACAACACATGCAAATTAAGAAACGCGCTGCAAATTCTCACAACACAACACAATTTTGGTTACCGATGATACTGTAGAAATGTTGTATTTAATGACAGTCATGATTAATGCATTTTACAAGCTAAAGATAAAACACAGGGAGGTTATTGAGATAAAGTGATTCAGGGGGTCTTATCACAAAATGGCAGCCCCGTGAGTCAACTCACTCCATGTAAAATTAATCAGCATTTATTTGGCAGCTGATATGACTGCTCTGTTGGAAAAAAGAAAATGCTGGTTAGGTATGTTTTGAAACATGCTGGTTTGAGCTGGTTTAAGGTGGTCCTAAGCAACTAGCTCCTTCTCAGGACCAGGTGAGCTCATAAAAGCCCATGACCAACTAGGCACCAGCCTAAACCAGCTACCATGTTTTAAAACATACCTAACTAGCATATGCTGTTTTTTCAACAGGGTTGACACAAACACAAGACAAAATAATTTTGTTATGGGGAAAAAAGAAGAGTATAATGGAAAGCAGAAATGAACAGTATGGAGAGAGATGTGGTGACAAAAGAAAGATGGAGGGAAGAGCGAAGAGGAAAGCAGAGGGCAGAACCAGCAGGAGAGCAGGGCAAATGATAGATGGGGTGGATTGTGTGCAAAAGTGTGATGCTGAGTTTTGCTGGCTTACAGCAAAAGAGCTCTCCATAATTCATCGGAGTTATCTTCCAGGCTGAGCCTACAGGCTGTCTGCCACTCAACCCAGAGCCTCTTTTAATTAATGTGAGGTGGAGACTCAGAAATCCCCAAAACCCTCAGTTTCTCCTCGATAAGCCTTTAAGGGCTGTCTTTTGTCATCTATTTTCCTAAGACGCAGTGTTTTAATGTGTGTATAAGTAATAATGATGATCTGTGTGTGGGACATGCAATTCCCTGAATGTGTATTCTGTGTTCATGCAAGCATACTTTATAGATGTCCATTCTTTTTTATGAACAATTAAGTATAATTAAATGTACATTGAAATGCTCTATTAAAGTCAAATTTTAGTTTTGTGGCTTTTAGTTCATGTCAATTAACTTTGAGGTCATCTAGCGTACCATTCAACAGTTCAGTATCAGTAAGACCATCACAGGAATACATTAAACATATTCAAATTTTAAAAAGTATTAGTATTTCAAAAAGTACTTTTTCCTGATATATTGCTCAGATAAATGCATTTAAAATGTGTTTTTCTTTCAGGAAAATTGATTGAAAATATTGATGACTCATCCTGCACTACAGAGACTCTCCAATCGAATGCTCTCCAGAATAAGAATGCTCTGCCCCCAGATACCATCTGCATCTGACTAACATCATGGTACCTTCATCATGGTCAACTCAAGATTGAATCATGCTGAATTATGAATCACTTTAAAATCATATCATGCACGAAAGAATCGACATAGATTCACGTGATCGGTTGAGCCTCCTGCTTCTAATAGGTGGGTGGTTATTCTCCTGGGTAGCTTGCTGAAATATAATGATGGATTCAGAGCTCTGGTCCATTTGACTTGATTGTGTCCAATCAAAGAATCTGGCTGCAGGGCCATGTGATTGGAGCGAATCAGTCAGTCATTAGCAAGGCAATCATCTCAAATTCTTCATTTCCCATGGGATCCCCACATTCCGTTCTTAGAGGAAGAAAGGATGGGAAAGAAAGGTAGCAGAAAACAACAGCCTGGTTCAATCACAGCATTGATCATATTTCTATTTGCCTTCTATGTATCTTCTTTTTTTTACTCTTTCTCACTGAAATGTATAACCATATCTGTGTGCTCTTTTGCACATCTCTTCTCTTCTCTTCATGAAGTATGGCCACTGTCAGAGACAGAATCAATTGGATGGTGGTTGTTTTAATTTAGCAGAGCACTGAGAGGATACTGATACTGGCAGTCAGAGAAGAGGAATGGCAGTGGCCTTTAACCATCGGTTTTTACTTTCCCTCCCTGTTTCACACATTGATCAACATCCAGCACTCACAGCATCTGCTTAACCCGCTTGGTGTAGGTGGCGACGCACAAACTACCGCCATCTTTGGCACTGGTGCAAATTGACACTGTTAATCTGTATATTTAATATAAGACTTCAAGGTAAGGCTTTATACAGATCCACTTTTAGCTTGACACTGGCTCACATCGAACCTAACATCATAATTTTCATCATCTTGATTAATGTTATTCATTTTTCTCTATACTGTGTGACTGTGGGACGCCTGTCTGGAAATTAATCTACAGGTAATAGTAATGAGAGACAACAGCAGAAATAAAGAGGGACAGAGTCTATATGCTCATCAGCAGTAACAGATTTCACAGCTATAAATTAAGACTGTAGTAATAAATTATCATTCTGACCATCAAAGTTAGTGAGCTCCCTCAATTGGCAGCATTTTAATGCATCATAGCAGTGCTCCTGACAATAATGTAGGCAACTTAATTATTCTACCAACTTTTAGTCTAATTCCAAGGCAGCACTGAATTCTTCATGAAGAAGGCTATTCCAAAATAAAACATGATAAGTGCAGTGAAAAAAATAATCAATGATGGTAAACAGCGCAAGAGGAATGGGACAAATGCAATTATTATTATTATAAAAATACATTACACATATATAACAAATCAATAAAATAATAATTAACAGCTGAATAAATGTGTATTTATATAAAAATATGCATAAAACCCTATCAAGTATTTTATATAAAATATAAAAACTCTCATCAAGTTAAATAATAAAATAATCCTTACTAAGTTATTTAAAAAATCTTATTAAATAACTAAGAAATGTACCCAAAATATTGCCAGATAAATGTATGTAAATATATAATACTAACCAAATTCTCTCTTATTAAATATGTAACAGATTAAATAATAATAATATAAAAAGTAGTAATTTGAATGTTTTACCAAAAAATGTGTTAAGTGTATATGTCAAGGGTTCTGTCAATTCGGTCTGGTGTCATTCATGGGTTTTGTGACAGAGCCCTGACACTCCCGTCATGTCCTGTTTCCATGTGATCGCGCAGCTTCGAGTGCGCTCCCTCGTCTGTGTGCCTTGTTTTGTGTTGGAGTGTGGTGTTCGGATCCCGGCACTCATGCCTTGAGTTTCGGTTTCGTGTCGGGATTCGGACACTCACGCTCCGTGTTCTCGTTGTGTGAGAGTGCGGTCTCAAGTTCTCTCAGCCGCGCGTTCTTCTGTCCACGTGTGTTGTGTTTTGTGGCACACAGTTCGTGTTTTTATTGGCTGCATGCATTCATGTTATGTCTTGTGCTGTGTGGCACGCAGCTTGTGTTTTTCATTGGCTGCGTGCTTTCATGTTGTCGTGTCTTGTGTGAACACCCTGCTTATGAGTATTCTCATTAGCTACGTGTTTGTGTCCTGTTCTGCACATGGCTGGTGATTTGTGCTTGTGTTTTGTGTGAGCACATGGGTTTTGTCTTAGTTTTCTGTGTGCCATGTGCCCTCATGTCAATTGTTTTGACCCCACCCATCTTGTTACCTGAATATTGGTTCCCTATCTCTCGGTCACTACGAGTTATGTCCTTCAAACGGGTGAACATCCGTAAAGCCGTAGGCCTAGATGGTATACCAGGCCGTGTGCTCAAAGCATGCGCTTTCCAGCTAGCCGGGGTTTTTACAGATATTTTCAATCTGTCCCTCTCTCTGTCTGTGGTTCCCGCATGCTTCAAAAAATCCACCATTGTGCCCATACCGAAGAAAAATAAAATCACATGCTTGAATGACTGGAGGCCCGTTGCTCTGACCCCCATCTTCAGCAAGTGTTTTGAGAAGCTTGTCAGAGAACACATCTGCTCTGTGCTGCCTGCTTCACTGGACCCACTTCCAATTTGCATACCGCAGTAACCGTTCCACAGACGATGCTATTGCCTTCACCCTGCACACTGCTCTCTCCCACCTGGAAAATAAGAACACTTATGTGAGGATGCTGTTCGTGGATTATAGTTCGGCATTTAACACCATAGTGCCTGCCACACTGGTTGCGAAGCTCCAGACTCTAGGACTGAACAGATCTCTGTGCAGCTGGACCCTGGACTTCCTGACAGGCAGAAGTCAGGTGGTCAGAATGGGCAACAACACATCATCTCCCTGATCCTCAACACTGGTGCGCCGCAGGGTTGCGCGTCCTCAGCCCACTCCTGTACTCCCTGTACACACACGACTGTACAGCAACACACAGCTCCAATGTCATCGTCAAATTTGCTGATGACACAACGGTGATAGGCCTGATCACCGACAACGATGAGACGGCCTACAGAGAGGAGGTGAGTACCCTGACTAAATGGTGTCAGGAGAACCACCTCTCACTCAACATCGACAAGACCAAGGAGCTGGTGGTGGATTACAGGAGACAGAGCAGAGAACACACACCCATCACCATCGACAAGACACCTGTGGAGCGGGTGAGCAGCTTTAAGTTCCTCGGCGTTCACATCACCGAGGATCTCACATGGTCTGCTCACACAGATGCAGTGCTGAAGAAGGCACATCAGCGTTTCTTCTTCCTGAGACGGCTGAGGAAGTTTGGAACTGCCCGCCACATTGTTGGAGGTGAGCTTCCCTCCCTCCAGGATATCTACACCAGGAAGTGTACAAGGAAAGCCCGGAGGATTATCAAAGACTCCAGCCACCCGTCCCACAGACTGCTCTCTCTGTTGCCCTCAGGGCGACGTTTCCTCAGGATCTGATCCAGCACTAGCCGACTGAGGGATAGCTTTTTATCTCAGGCTATCAGGCTAATGAACAGTCAGAAATAACTCACATACATCACACTCCCACTCACACAACATGCCATGCACTGCACTTTAACACAGTTCAACTGGACTACACTAACACAACCTATCTGCTATCACTGGACACCATACAATGCACATCCACGACACTGCATATGCATAATCTGTTGCACCTTTGCACAACTATCTGCTGCTCAACCAATCTGCTGTTCATTTATAATCTGTTGCACCTTCACATTATTACTATGTATATACTACATAATGTATAGATAGGTACATAATGTAGATGTGCCCATATGGTGTATAATGTGTAGTTGATAACTAAGTATGTCTTTATAGTACACTATGTGTACTGAGTATATGTATGTGTATTTTGCACATTGTCTTCTGTACAGTCTGTAAATATGTACTGTCCATATGTAAATTGTTGTTTTTTTTCCACTGTCTGGAGGACGCTCTTCCCACCGCCAGCTGTATTTTCCCTGATCGAGGGCCCCCTCGGCACAGATGCACTGGCACACAGCTGGCCTCAGGATTTACACAAGTATGCATTTCCCCCAGTGAGCCTACACGCACAGACACTGTGTAAGCTCAGGGTGACGAGGAGTAGGTCCTGCTGGTTGTGCCGCTTTGGACCACCCAGACCTGGTTTCCCAAACTAATTTTCAGCTATAGCGGCCCACTACGATGCAGTGGACGGCCGGTCCCTGGGAAAGCATGATCTCATCGTGAGGTTCCTGAAGGGTGCCAGGAGGATGAACCCCTCCAGGCCACCCCTTGTGCCCTCTTGGGACCTCTCTATCATCCTGGCTGGACTTCAGAGGGGCCCCTTTGAGCTGCTGAACTCAGTCGAGATGAAATTCCTGTCTGCTAAGACAGCGCTCCTGACCGCGCTCCCTTCCATCAAAAAGCTCGGGGACCTCCAAGCGTTTTCGGTAATGGTAAGCTGTAACAAAAAATAGGAAAGACTTGAAGCCGTATTTCACTGAAGGTCAAAATCCCTTCTGATTTATGTGGGGAAAGGAACAGCTGCTTGGCTATCTCCAGCAGCGATGTACTCAGTGGTCCCTGCGGGCACAAAGGTTATCGAATTTGCGCTGGAGCTGTGGGAAGGTTGCAACCTCTTGCATGACATTTGTCTGTCACGCTCTCGCTTGTCAAAATCTGCATGCCACAAGGTTGTGACGGGGTTCAGTTTGTGGCGCTTTCCATAGGACCCCTATGTCATAACTCGTCGTGACCGACAGATAGGGAACGTCTAGGTTATGTACGTAACCCCTATTCCCTGATGGAGGGAACGGAGACGTTATGTCCCATGCTACAATCTTGAACCATCGCTGGTTGCCAGGGACTCGTTCTCGGCTCCTCAGCGTAAAACCTAATGAGTGGATGCACCTGTCGCCCTTTTATACCCGTATGCACGGGGAGTGGCTCAGGTATGCAAAGTCCACTAGCCAATTTCATTGGCATTTTTTCTTAAAGTCAGAGATGATCGGGTTTTCCAGATAAATCTCCTATGTCGTCACGACATAACATCTCCGTTCCCTTCATCAGGGAACGGGGGTTACGTACATAACCTAGACGTTCATTTGTCCCACCTGTGTGTTCCTCGTTACCCTCCTCATTTACTCCCTTTATAATCTCCTTGTGTTTGCAGTCCTGTGCCAGTTCGTTGTCGATGTTAACCTGGTTGTGCCCTGCCCTGCCCTGCCCTTTCCTGCCAAGCCAAGCCTTTTGCCTTGTTCCTTTTTTCCCCCATGGGGTAGTTTTTGTTTAGTTGTTTTTGTTTTATTTTATTAATACAAGGCCATCTCCTGGCCTATTGAGTCCTCGCCTCGTCCCTTCACCCCACAACCCAGACAGAATATGTATGTTTATGAGAGTATAACATTGTTTATTTCCTGTGGCCTGTATTGAAATTAACAGATGAGGAAATTGTTTAGATTCGTCTGCATAGATTTGCTGCCTCTGTAGAGTTTTTTTTTTTTTAAATCAATCACTTAGGCAGTACACTAGTTGACATGTATCTTCATGTGTAGACAGCAAGTAGAGAAGCAGCTCACTAGCTCTTGAAACGGTGTTTAAATGCTGCTCAAATACTGTAATTACAGGGGAACTTGTGATGTAAACCTGGGCCCATATTCACAAAACATGTTAAAGCTAAAAGTAGCTCCTAACTTGCAGATTGTGCCAAATTGTGCCATTGAAATGCACTTGCTTGCGACTGTCATTCACTTTCGCATCCCCTCGAGCAAATGAGCAAAGATACAAAATGTCACAATGGCTGTCTTGATGAGTATCCAAGTAAACGCAGTCGGCTACATCTTAAACAAACCGTTAAGAAAATATTGGATGTGTGTCAGTATGCATATCCTATATTAGGCTAATAATGTTAATCAAACAACAAAATAAAAAATGAGAATCACTCACTAAGTAATTTATGAAAACAATTATCTATTACAGTTACAGAAGCACAGTAAAATACTGTTTATTTAGGTAATTTGTATCTCTGAGCGCTAAGCCCCCATTGTTAGAATGTGTGTTTGGCAGTGTTCTTTTTTAGGATTACTGAAACTACTGCCATTTGATTTGTTATCTATTTTAATTTTAGATAAATTATGTATGAATTTAATATGTCTTTATAGGTATTTTCTTTAGTTTTAGTTTGAATAAATTGTATTTATTTTAGTAACGTTACTTCAACATACTACATGGAAATTAAATAACACATATATACATCTATCTATCTATCTATCTATCTATCTATCTATCTATCTATCTATCTATCTATCTATCTATCTATCTATCTATATATATATTAGTGATGGGCATAGATAAAAAATTTTTATCTAGATTAATCTTGGAATTAATCTAGATTAATCTAGATTAAAATGGCTCATTTGAATTCTGCCGAAGGCATTCAGAATATGTGTGCTACCCAAATAATGACTAAAAGTCTTTGAGAACGGGTTTCTCAAGCCAGGTGGCGCATTAGACCAGGGTCTCATCTCCTGTTTCCAAAATGCATCACAAACTTTAATCTCTTCCCGTCCCAATCCCACGAAAAACTGGAGGAAAATCCGTTCCACTCCCGGAAGAATGACTCCCATTCCCTCCCACTCCCGTGTTGTTGTTGTTTTTTTTTTGCCGATAACTGTCAATTACAGTAAAAATAGTACAGATCACAGCGTGCCCACCTTATTAGTTGAATAAAAACCCAAAATGTCGTTTTGTTATTATATTGAACTGAAAGCCATTTTATGCACAGTGTTGCACAGATTAAATTTCATGTAAATCATCCATGCTAACACACACGGAGTTTCTAAGTTTCTCGGTCAAGTTCACATGAGACATAAAGCGCTTCCTGTTTGCTTAAAAGCGCAACGTTTCGTTGTTATTCTGAGTGCACACAAATAAACGTAGAGTCTTTACAGATTCGAAAGATGTATTAGGCTACTTTTATCTGTATGACCAAAAATGACGGAGATTTTAAGATCAAGTGAGCGCACGGAGCCTGTCCTGCAGCAAAGCGCTTCCACACAAACACTTCAATAGCGCACTCTAGGTTAACATCATATTGAGCGGCCATGTAAAGTTGCTACTACATACATCTTTCAGATGAAAAGCCATATTTGAGGTTGATGAATGATAGGTGAGCGTTTGGATGTCCCCGATTGTATTACCACATAGACCAGCCGTTAACAATCTGTCCATCACGGACTGCGAGCCTCTAGTTCGAAGACTCGTTCTCGCCCCCTACAATGCAATTCGGCTAGGTATACATCCGCGCTAAAATATCAGGGTGAAAGTCATCATAGCTTGCGTAGTATAGACCCAGCTCCCAACCCAACTTTGAGAATAGATTAATGGCGATATTTTTTTTATCGCCGATAAGAGTCTCACGTTAACGCAGCACGTTAACGCCGATAACGGCCCACCACTAATATATATATATATATATATATGTGTAACATAGTCTGTGTATCATCATAAGCATGCTTTCAGTCATAAATGAACAGCTAGAAGCCATTTTAGTTAGTAAGGATCTTAAACTTTGATACTGGTGAGGAAAATTGAATATTAACAAAATGTATCGGTCTAGGTAAAAAAATGTAA
Organism: Gymnocypris eckloni scoliostomus; assembly: GCA_027564155.1. NCBI lineage: Eukaryota > Metazoa > Chordata > Actinopteri > Cypriniformes > Cyprinidae > Gymnocypris > Gymnocypris eckloni. The sequence continues at coordinate 13,397,668 of CM050421.1, forward strand.
TTTTCATGAAAACTATTAAAATGGATTTATAGCGTTTTGGAAAAGAGCTCTTCATATATATTGTCCAGTTTTCTACTGAACTACCTGCTATAGATCAATAAACTCCCCACTGGAAGGGTTTCAGGACAAGCACGGCGGATACAACTCGCGTCTCTTTTATAAGCTTTTATTGTGCGCACACACACAATAAACATCAACAAACTAGATAGCCTAATGCTATCGCTACGCTAGCCTGTTAGTAAACTGGTAGGTAGTTAGTTAGGTTGGTTGGGTTAGGTTGTAAACCGGCAAGGCGCACCAGTCCTGACCATCAGTTGAATGAAAATGAAACTTAAAGGCGACACGCCAATACGCTGCGTCTAATTAAACATGTACAGACACGCAGTGTGGGGACCAGGAATAATAATAAAACAAACCTGTAACCCAGTACGAATATAATATAAATATGCCTGCTTTTTGAATAAGGTAGTAAATGTACACAATTATACCCCAGAACATAATAATAACATCCATCTCTTGTTATATATATATATAAATAACAATAGTTACACCTACTGGAAAGTTCTACATATATATATATATATATATATATATATATATATATATATATATATATATGGGTGTTTGGCTTAGTGTTACGTTAGAATCATTTTATACTCATACCTTTTGTTGTTTTAATATTTTTAAATATGTTTAGATTTATTTTGTTTACATTTAAATGTTTAGTTTTGAAATGGTGTATGCATTTGTCATTTTATTTAATTTCTCCATTTTCTTAAATGTGTATATATAGTATTTATAGACTTTTAACTTATAGTTTTAGTTACTTTTTCTTATTTGTAAGTCGCTTTGGATAAAAGTGTCTGCTAAATGACTAAAAAGTCAAAGTAAAAAAGTAAAGATGAAATCCTAGAACCGCACCTGCAAATTAGCTAAAGATATATTTGTTTAATAAGTGACACTTAGACTGCATGTTAAAAATCTTTATTTGAACGTGGCAATTAACATAATTTTTAAACCTTTATTTGGATATGGCAACTTAATATTGTTCTCTGCAATAGTTCTATGAAAAAATATTTGTCAGACCCCTATCAGCCAATCACTGTGTGCATAGTTAGTAAGCATGCTGATGTCATCCATAGCAAGAAGGTCAACCCCACCCTTACTCTTAGCTTAAGACTTCTCTCTATTCCTTAGTAAAAGTTTGTCTCAGCAGCTTTGTGAATAGGTTTTAAGAGAAAACTCTTTGCTAAAAACTTTTACTGTTATTTAGGAAAACTCTTCATGGTAAGATAAAATGTTTTGTGAATACGGGCCCTGATGTCGGCACACCGTGCAAGGAAGAGAGAAACAAGGAGACAGGAATTGCAAAGGGTTAATGGAAGTGCGCATAGAGACTCCCTGTGGTCCTGGAGAGCACTTCCTGTATAGCCCATGGGCAAGAAAAATAAAATAAATGTAACCGTTCTCCCAGCCTGTTACATGGGATCTGCCTCATTTACAGCCATGTGCATGGTCCCTAAAAATGACACGAACCAAAGAGCAGAAAAGAGGAACAAAGAACCTAAGACGGAGAGTGATAAAAGGAAAGGTGAGGTGCATATGTGAATTTTAAGCATGTTTTATATAGTGTGCGACTGCTGAGAGTGTGGGACACGGATCTCTCCTGGGCTCTTTAAGGATAATAGGACTATCTTCAACCTGACACATTTCCTCTTCACACATACTTTTTCATCAACTCATACATTCTCTCTCTCTCACTCTTTTCTCTTTCCTTCTAATAGGCAATCTGTCCTTCTCCTACTCGGCCGCCCAGACTACTCTTTGAGTCGCGAGTAGTTTTGATGAGACAGGCCACTGACCCTGAACTGATCTGAGACGCACTCTAGTTCACTGGTCATTTCCGGCCTGTTCTGGAAAAAGGTGACAGGGGCCATTCTGTCTGCTTCATGACCAATGCGGGACAATACACAACCCTCACCTCATAACTATGGACTTCAATCTGTAGCTAATAGTGAGGCAAAGGTTAATTGATCCACAGCAGAGATTGCAGCTCTGTCAGCAGAGGAGGACTGTGCCAATAAATGATCCTAAGCATTCCGTTTTCATAATTTATAAAAGGTCAAAATGTCCCTCTTTCCTCTCAGGGTGGATAACTAAATAAAATATATTTTTCTTTTCAAATAAGTTATGTGTTTTAAGTTAAAATCCCTTCAGTAGACCTTGACCTCTTGGCTCATTGATCAGTATGCAGGTGTGATTGTTGAAATTAACATTTCTTGAGAAATGCATAGAAGCCAATGGCCCATAGTGGAAGCTGTGTGATATGATACTGACCCTATGTTTATTTATTCTGTCATAGAGAAAGCATTGAAGCCAGACAGGGAGGGGAGCGGAGAGGGGGTAGTCTGACATTTCAAGTTCAATGGCCGCTACAGGCAAAAACATGTCATATGGTGCGTTAAAGTCAAGAAGAGTTTTCAGAAAGGTGGAGAAAGTTATGCCATAATCTGTTCATTAGCTCAACACCCTATTTCCATATTGTTCCTAACTCTATTTTGTGACCACACATATAACCACCTATGGTTTCAATTGGCCATTTACAGATATATACACAAACACATTTCAATACAATATAAAAACCTTTGCTGCCAGTTGCGAAAGTAAAGCCCAAGACACACTGCAGATGGTGACACCTATTGACTCATATGCTACGATGCACAATAAAGAATAAAACGCCATCAGCATGCGCTAGTGCTAAACAAAAAGAATCACACTTTAGCAGTTGTTGTATTTATGTGTGCTGAAAAAAAGTGGAAGAGGTGTAAGAGGAGAGACTGATATAAACTGGCCTTGAGCGATAAGGACTATCTTTGGATAATCGTTCCAAGGGTCTAATGTACAGCTTCAGCACTATTATTAGGGCCAGGAGCATGCTTGGAGAGTCAGACCACCTAGATAGCCATGTCCCCCCTTTAAGCTGATCAAATCTGGGCCTGAAAGGCCAGAACGTCCAAGCTATAAAACCTGGCAAAGGTGGCACAGATGTCTGCTATTGACACACCACTAAACCATGCCCAAGAAGAGGCCAAGTCTCAAGTGGAATGGACTCTCACTCCCACAGGGCTCTGAAGACAGGGAGGAGTAGGCTAGCGCGATCTACCAACCACCGAGAGATACTCTGCTTTGTGACCGGAGACCCCTTGGTGTGGCCACCAAAGCATACAAAGAGTTGTTCTGATTGCATGAAAGGGGCGGAATGCTCAATGCAAATTTTCAGTGCCCTGACTGAGCAGAGTGTGTTTAACTCCTGGTCCTCCTCGGAAGGAGGGAGCGCAGGGAGAGTAATAACCTGGGCTCTAAACGGGGTGTAGAACACCTTAGGGACATACCATTGGCTTGGCTTTAGGATGACCTTGGAGTCGTTAAGCCCAAACTTAAGACATGCAGGGTTTATCAAAAGAGCCTGCAAGTCGCCCACTCACTTAACCGATGTTAGTGCTAGTAGCTGCGCGGTCTTCAGCGAAAGCGCTTTTAAGGATGCAGAATGAAGCGGCTCAAAGGGGGAGCCCCTGGAGGGCTCTCAGGATCGTGGGTAGATCCCATGTATGGACCATGAGAGTCGGGGCAGATGTAGCCTCTTGGATCCTCTCAGGAAATGAAAAACTAGGTTATTTTGGCCCACTGACTGTCTGGCTATAGGAGCGTGAGATGCTGCTATAGCTGCCACATACATCTTGATCGTGGAGGGGGATCAGCCCTTATCCAACAGCTCCTGCAAGTAGGACAATATCACCAAAATGTCACATGATACAGGTCCTTGCCACGGGTTGTACACCAAGCAGAAAAGACAGACCACTTAAGGGCGTAGAGGCGTCTCGTGGACAAAGCTCTAGCCTGTGAGATAGTATTTAGGAAATTCTCGTGGAGATCTACCGATTCCCGTCGAGAACCCACACATGTAGAGCCCACAGTTCCGGCTGAGGGTGCAAAATCGTATTGTTCCCCTGAGAGAGGAGATCCAGCCAACGTTGCTGCTATAAGCAGCTGAGACAGCTCGGAGATCCAGTGATGGTTTATCCAGAGTGGGGCCACAAATAGCACTCTGTGTCTGTGTTCCCTGCCTCGCCTGATTACCTGGGGGATCGGAGTGATCAGGGGAAAAGCGTATAAGAGGTGGTTCCCAACCATTCCTGGGCCAGCGCATCCTTGCTCTTCTAAAAATAAGTTCGACAGTGAGAGTTGTATTTTGAGGCAAAGAGGTTGACCTCTGCCTTGCCAAAGATCTCCAAGATTTCCTGAACCGTTTGTGGGTGGAGCATCCACTTGTCTGAGGGGACATGTCTGCTCTCTGGTTCAGCATGCCAGGCACGTGTGCTGCCCTCAATGAACGTAGTTTGAGATGTGCCCAATCCAAGAGGCGCCTTACCATCTCGAAAAGGCGTTTCGAGGTGAGCCCACCTTGGCGATTTATATAGGCCACCACCATCATGCTGTCTGAACGGACTAGCACGTGGTCTTCCCTTCAGGTCCGGCAGGAAGGTTTGAAGCACTCAACATACAATCATTTCGAGGCAGTTGAGTTGTAGCAAACCTTCTGCTATCGACCAGGATCCGAAGGTCAGATTGCCCTTGCACAGAGCTCCCCAACCTGTGTTGGAAGCATCTGTCAAGACAACCTTCCTTCTGTAGACCATTCCCATCATCACGCCTTGTTTGAACCATTGCGGGTTCTTCCAGGGGGCCAGGGCTGCAACGCAGGCTTGGCTCACCCTAACACGTCCATGATGCCACGCGTGAGGTGGAATCAAAGGTTTCAACCAGTACTGAAGAGGTCTCATCCGGAGCAGGCCCAACTGAAGTACTTGAGTAGCAGAGGTACCATGAGGCCCAGCATCTTTTGAAATGCTTTGAGAGGGTATAAGGCCTGTAGAAGCCTGACTTGCTCTGAGCTGGTGGAACTGTCTCTACAGCTCCTTTTGCCAGCAGATTCTTTACCTCGGCTCTCAGAACGTGAGCGTTCTTGCTCTGTACTGAGGTGGAGACCACGCCGCTAAACCGCGTGGGTCTTCGAGCCAACTGAAGTGAATAGCCTCACTTTATAATCCCCAGCACCCAATGAGACAATCCGGGGATTGGACAGAATGGGGTGCTTGAGGGCAAAACAGAGGGCATTTTGGGGGGCGGTCCAGCACTGGCAAGACTTTGCCACTTCCTCTTCCTGCCACATCACAACTGATCATTGCAGGGGATGGGAGTGGCATTCAAGGAGATTTTTTCCTCTGTGCATGGCAATGGAAAACATCAGATGTGATGTTAATGAAAATCTTTGATTATCAGAAAATATTATCACACCATCCTTGCTAGTGTCTGCACCAAGAGGCATATGAAAAAATAAAGAACAACTAACGAAGGAGATAGAAAAGCTAAGGGAAGGTTAAGACAGCCCGGGGAATGTCACCTTCTATCCTTAGATGATAGTTTCACAATAATACGGAATTTGAATTAATTCAAAATACTTGTACTATACTAAAGGAGAGATGTGCAGGTTGTAGATACATTTTTCCTAATCTGTGTTCACCTTTCTGGTATCTTTAGCTTTTTTAATTTTTGCAGTGTTACTTTGAGCAGTGTTAATATCACAGTCTTCTGAAGCATGAGAAATTTGAAGCTGCACTCAAAGGGCCCTTTGAAATGACATCACTTTAGGTGAATGAAATGGTTATAGCCTGAGGCATTCACTTTACAGAGTATTCATTGTTAGCCTCCTGTGAATGGAAATCTACTACAGCTTTACAGTGCACGTAATCACTACATTCCTGACTTCTAAGGATGATTTTATGAAAGCACATGTAACCCATGTTAAAATATGACATAAATAAGAATAGTTTAAAAGCTGTATAAATAAGTTTGAAAGTTAAGTAATTCATTTAATGTAAGTTAATTCATCAGAGTCAATTAAAAATGTTAAATACAACAATTTAATGTTTAAGATTAAAAGTATGCAGACAGAAAATTAATGTCACTGCCCCTTTAAGAAACTAGTGACGCTAGACTCAGCACTTCAGTTACGTTGCAGCAGAGGAGAAATCGGAGAGAACGAGCTGTGTTTAATAAGCAGAGAAAAGAGTGAAAAAGCTGCTTTTGCAGTTGAAAAACGTAACTTACCTGTTCGAGAACTGACGGGGATTTTATGAGAACTAAGCCACACCGGTTTTGGTGAGTTTGAGTTGTTTTCTCACATTTTGCCGTGTTGTAATTTTTTTTCTCTGGCGGAGAGCTAACATTAAAAACGTAGCTGTTTACAAGGAGATTAACTGTGTTACCAGTTAATGTTTTGGGTTTATGAAAACTGTGAATGTTATAAAAGTGAATGTATGTTTTGTAAATGAAAGATGTGTGCTGTAATTGTGTGGGAAACGGAGCCGTGAGTTAAAAGAGACCGCTCCGCCGCCATTTTAGAGGTGGAAAAGCACCGTAGCTGTAACGTTACAACTCAGAGACTGTGAAATATTCATTTGTGTAATTTGAGGATTTAAAAAGAGATTTATTGTACTTGTGACCTGTTACACAGGTCAGGTTTTTTGCTTGGTTTGAAGCTCGGTCGGAGCGAGGATTGGTCTGCAGTGTGCGGGCGCGCACATGCACAGACAGGATTCAAGATGGCGAGCCAGACCCAGACTTTCAACTCATCTTCTCCATCGCATCAGTGAGGAAATCCCTTGCGTATGGTGACTCGCTGCCAGAGTGGTAGGAGTATCAGAAATTGGTTTGAACTTAACTGGAAACTGATTGAATTATTATTTTTGGACTGAATCGAACTGAAACTCTTCATTGAACTGAATAATTGAACTCACATTTCGACTTGAACTTGAGTTAAGGTGTTATACTTTTATTTTCATATTGAGTTCATATGTTTGAATGTGATTTGAAATATGTGTGGTCCACTTTGATTGATGTGTAAATTGAAGGTATTTTCTTACCTGTAAAAGAAAGGGAAAAGAGTTAACTCAGGAAGAAAAATAGGAATTCTAAAATAGGTGCAACCTAGGAAAAAGCTGGTTTAACTTAGATTAGCCTGATTAAAATAACTTAGGTGAACTAAAGAACAAAAAGAAAGTGAAATACCTTTTCATTTATTATATCTACCTCAATACTAAGAATCTGCAGGTTTAATTTTGTTTTTGTTTTGCGTATTGTATATTCTACGTGTGTTTTGCATTCAGTAAATTGCCGGCCTTTTGTATTTAAAGTAACGGTCTCTGGTGTAATTATTTTTTGCTCCCCACTCCTTAGAACCTGGAACTGGTCCAGTGGCGCAGTAAGTGTTGTGATACCGGTGCCACACATTGCCACACAGACTCAACAGTAAGACTCAGACTGACGTTACTTATCACATTAGAGCCTTAGCCAGTGTCTACACACCTGAAGCTAGCAAAACAGCTACACAGACTTACCTTTCAGAGTTAAAGGACATTGCAAAACTGACTGGCAAAGACTTTGCAGCTGTCCTCAGAGAAGAGCTCTCCGTCATCAGTGAGAGTGTCGATCTAGATCAATCAGAAACCCAAGATGAAGATAAGGAACAGAACTCACCTGATACCCCAGGGCAATATGGCCCTGAAAATGCTGCATAGGAAAGCCCCCTGCCCAGTACGGTTCCAGAGCAGCATGTTCAATATCATTGGTCTCCACCACCATCTAAAGAAAAGACACAGCCTACTCTGAAACTTTCTGACGTCAACCCACCTGACATGCAAAAAGTAATAGTCGAGCACATAGTGAGAAATAAAGATTCTGCTCTGCAGGTGCACACTTCTTTGAGACTCAGACCCTTCTCTGGGCGTTTTCCCCGATCCAACAATGAAGTGGATTATGAGACATGGCGTTCCAATGTGGAACTTCTCCTTAAAGACACAACACAGTCTGATCTTTACAAGTCACAAAAGCTTCTTGAAAGTCTCTTATCACCTGCTATCGATATTGTGAAGCACTTGACACCTGAATCTCCCTTAATGCGTGCATTTGTGGAGATCTTGGACTCCGCTCGGCACTGTCGAGGATGGAGATGACCTTTTGCAAAGTATCTTAACACAATGCAAGATAACGGTGAGAAACCCTCAGCTTATCTACAACGGCTGCAGGTGATGCTGAACACCACCCTCAGAAGAGGAGGTGTAACCGCAAGTGACCTTGACCGGCATCTTCTCAGACAGTTTGTCAGAGGCTGCTGGGACAACATCTTGATAGCTGAACTCCAGCTAGAACAAAAGAAACAGAACCCACCTACCTTTGCTGAACTTCTCCTGTTACTCCGCATAGCAGAAGATAAGCGTACTTCCAAAGAATCCCGCATGAAACAGCACCTCAATATGTGAGAAATTCCAGGACTACCTATACCGGAATACGTTCCTTGCTGTCACCGACAGCAATCCGTTAACATACATTCTTACCTCCGCTAAGCTCGACGCCACGAGCTACAGATGGTTAGCCGCTCTGTCGACATTTGATTTCCAGCTACAATACAGAGCCGGTAAGCAAAATCAAGACGCGGACGGGCTGTCCAGGCGTCCCCATGGCAGATTACCTGATGACACATCATCACGGAAAGAGTTGGAGAGGATACAACAATTCACAAAAAGACACTTGTCAGAGGCTGATTATGCACACCTGGATGAAAACACCATCAAAGCTATCTGTGAGAAGCACTTGGTTCGCCAAGTGATCAACAATCACTCTGGGGAAACATCACCCAGCACCACCTTAGTTGTGTCACTTGCCCATCATCCAAAGGCTCTCCCACAAAGTTTTGAAGAAGAGGATCAGCTTGGTGGCTTACCTGTCATCCCCTCATTATCACCAGCTGATGATTTTCACCAAGCAAAATGCTGATCCCTGCATCCGTGAAGTACTCAGGCAAGTGGAGTTAGAAGAGAAACCCCCACCATCCTTGAGGAAGGAACTTCCTGAGCTTGGTCTCTTATTAAGAGAGTGGAGCAAACTTACGGTCTTAAATGGTGTCTTGTATCGCAAGCGGCAAGAGGGTGCTCAGACTCACTACCAGCTTGTGCTCCCCGAAGTCCTGAGACCCTTAGTCCTCAAGAGCCTCCATGATGACATGGGCCACATGGGCACAGAGCGCACTCTAGATCTCGTCCGTAAGCGTTTCTACTGGCCCAAAATGTCAGACGAGGTGGAAACTAAGGTCAAAACCTGCAACCGCTGCATACGACGTAAGACTATGCCTGAGAAAGCCGAACCACTCATCAACATCGTCGCTACAAGACCACTCGAGCTTGTGTGCATGGATTTTCTCAGTGTGGAGCCGGACTCTAGTAACACCAAGGACATTCTGGTCATTACCGACCATTTTACGAAATATGCAGTGGCCGTCCCCACCCCGAATCAGAAAGCTAGGACAGTGGCCAAGAGCCTGTGGGACCACTTTTTCGTCCATTATGGCATCCCTGAAAAACTCCACAGTGACCAAGGTCCCGACTTTGAGTCCCGAACAATAAAAGAACTGTGTGAGCTCATTGGCACTAAAAAGATAAGAACCACCCCTTACCATCCGAGAGGGAACCCTGTAGAACGTTTCAACAGGACCCTGCTCAACATGTTGGGAACCCTCGAGAATCAGAAAAAGAGTCACTGGCGGGATTACGTCAAACCATTAGTACACGCCTATAATTGTACTAAAAACGAGACGACTGGTTTTACCCCTTACGAGTTAATGTTCGGGCGTCAGCCAAGATTGCCTGTGGACCTAGCCTTTGGCCTACCAGTCAATCACCAGCCAGGCTCACACTCGCAATATGTTCGCAACCTGAAATCCCAACTCGAAGACAGTTACAAAGTAGCAACTGAGAATGCTAAAAAGACAGCCAGTCGCAACAAAGCGAGGTTTGACAAGCATGTTGTTGACTCCACCTTGAAAGAAGGCGACCGAGTCTTGGTTCGAAACGTCCGCCTTAGAGGCAAGCACAAGTTGGCCGACAGGTGGGAGTCCGATGTGTATGTCGTCCAGAGACAGTCTGGAGACGTCCCAGTGTATGTCGTGAGACCTGAGACGATGTACACACACATATGAAAAAGCCTGGTGAACATCATCATTTCTCACAACCAAATGTTGATAACTGTTATCCTGCCATTTTCAAGACACAATTAGTTTAATCCGACTTCACCACCCTGGTGGAGCGCCAGAAAAATACTCCCAATAAGGACACAGGTACGTTTTACCAATTGAGGGCAAGAAAATAAGATGTGTTGAGACGTGAGTGTCAATACAAAAATACACTTTGTTATAAGAGCATCAATAAAACTCTCTCCCAGGAAACACACCACAAGAGTATTAATATAATTCTCCAGGGCCAGGTTTAGTGGTAACAGGGCAGGCCAGCTGCAACTCGGGAAGTCGTCTAGAGCCAACTAAATGCACACCAAATCAAACACTTCACACACACTCTGTAAAGGAGATCGTACCAACACACACGGCACCCTGTGAAGCCCACACCACCGAAGGAAAGCAGCCAGCCTCCCCTGTTCCACACTGAGTCCACATTGGCTCCTGGAGAAAGAAAGAAACACATTAACCAAAATTACAAAAGAACATTACAATGAATAATAAATAATGTAAAGCATTCAAACCATGTTCACAGACACTGGATGCAGTGACTCCAGTACTCCGGCCTCCTAATGGCACAAGATGCCACGGGAGCAGATAGCAGTGCTTGAATGGCACCAGAATTTCAAGACTAAATTAAATTAACACTGTAAACTCTTTACAATGACCCACTACAGAACAGGGCACAAAACACAAATATAAACAAACAATTATAAAGCTGCAAAATAACAACCAAAAATAACAAATTAACAGCAAAGTAAATTAACACCGTTGTAAAAGAAGCCCAACGTACTAAAGAAGTAAACCACAGCTCAATGCGCAAAAAAAATAAAATAATAATAATAATTCAAACACTTATACTAGAAAGTAAATCAAAAGTAAAACTGATAGATGGCCTAGCAAAAGCACAAGGCCATAGCTATCAGCCCAAACGATCCGCCAAACAGTGAAGCCGTAATCAATGATGTACAAATGTCCGTAGTCACAAAAACAAAAAAATGCCCATAAGCAAAACAGCAGCGGCATCACCTGTAGCATCGTCAGCAAGGGATCAGTTTAGAGATTGGGATTTTCCATTTCACCTTTACGTTTAACAAAGGGAAATCAAAATGTTAAACTAAGTCTACTAAACCCCATGTGTGAGAGACGGAAAGGCGTACTTACCATGAAGGTTGAATGAAGACCAAATGCAAAGCTATATGGTTACTCCAACAAGGCTCAATAGCCTGGCTCAATCTACTGGCTAGCATTCGCACACCCACTCTTTGTTGCTGCTACTCAGAGCAACACACAATAAATATCACCACCGTAAGCAATCAGAAAATTGAACATAAAAAAAATAAAAACAAATCACCAAACATCCCAAGCGAACTCAAACCAGCCCCACTCTAATCAAACTATAAAAAGCACAAATTAGCCTCAAGCCATTCACAGTCAATAGAGTCTTATGCTACTTGAAAACAAAATAGGGGGACAAAAAGGGGAACGCCAGGGAGAGGAGAACCCAGATTTAACAGTACACCACCACACCCAGCAAAATAAGATGTCCTTAAATAGTAAGGCCGCTTACACCTCATTGGTCTGCCAATCACATCTCAACCGGGGCCAATAGTGGATAGAAAACTTATCCTGCCACATTCTACCCCCAATTTGTTTTATATCGGCATCCCGATGATGACCCAACAACACATGCCTTGGACTATTCCTATCCTGCATCCCACGGCCTAAACCAAACAGAGATCCTATTAGACATGGGGCCTGGTATTGTGGCAGCTCTCATGCCTCCCTCAACGGCCCGTGGTAGATGATGCAAATTCGAATGGTGGCCTGCAGTAGTCCGCTCAGTCTTCCGCAAGGGGACACCATCCATACATGACTGGCCCTGGCCCTCGGAAAACTGGTGGGCCCTGGAGGTGATACAAAATCAGGAACCTCACCGCCCCCCCACAACAGACTCCACCGACCTACTCTGTGAGGTAGAAGCACCCAGAGAAACCGGAACCTGAGAGACTGGCCCCCAACCCACTGGGGTTGTCGGCACCAGCATAAGCAGATCGACATCTGACAAAACTTCCGCTGAAGGCACCTCTTTCTCCAAAACAGGGGGATATGTAGAAATCAGAACCTGAGCATCCTTCTGGATTCGGGCCTTCAAGGCCAAGCGATGAACACATCTGACCCTTCCCAAGTCATCCATTGGTGCGATAGTGTATACCACCCCACTTTTCCTGGGTGATTTTACGACCTGATACACCACCGGGCTTCACAGGCCCTGAATTTTATGGTGACCTCTAACGCTATACTTGCGTAAATAAACTAACTGGCCCTCCCTCAGTGGTGCATCACGGACATATTGCACCTTACACGAACATATTGCGCCTTACGGCGACCAGCAGCTGTTTCCAATCGTCCCTGTGCCCCCTCAAAAGCCACATGAAGCCTGGCATTGGTATCGTTGGAATAGAATAGTGGTTCTCAACCTTTTTTGGGTCAGCGCCCCCTAACCATTATTCAACTCCCTTAACGCCTTGATTGGCAACCAATCAACTTTGGACTATCTCGATGCCAGTCAAAGCCGTTATAAAAAGGGCTGTCATTGGACAGTAAAATCGACCCTACCAGTCAATCAGAGGCATTTATGTTAGAGTCCACTCACCACTATCAAAACGCCTGTGTTTTTGTCCCGTGTTGAGTTATGCAAGTTCGAGAATCAATTTATTATAGCAAAATAGCCTAGACACAATGTAAATAAAAGATTTATGCAGTGTAGAGAGCTTCTCAGATTATTGCGAGATCGCCATTAATTAAAACTAGTGACTGCTTTCAGCGAAAGGAGTGATTTATGCCCCGTTTCTAGGCTATAATCTGTTCTGAATTTGTATAAAACTTGTATTTAAAAGTAAATTACATGCTATTTTTTTAGTCTGTTCAGAATTGTGATACTTGAAACAAACAAAAATGATGATTCAATCATTTCAGAAGTTAGGGGGACAAATAAAATAACTTGTCAAATTGACAGGTATTGTGACTATTATTAGTATTCATTTAGTATTACCTCTTGCATTTAATTGGCTGAGAAATCAAATACAATGCTGGACAATGACCAATAGGCTAACTTTCTAAGTTTTTTTTCCTGTTTTTTCCTAATGACAATTTTATGATTTGTTTGTTTATATACATAACATTTTCCCCCCATTTTTATCACAGAATAAGGTATAATATATATTTTATAGCCCAGTATGTATTGCCAAATGTAATAAATGCTATGTCAGTTAGCACTACATTATTCAGAATCGGATGCTTTTTTATTACCTGGAGATACACACAAACCATATTGTCGTAATCGTGCGTCATGTTTCTTTGTATTCAGCTTAGCTACAGTAGAGATAGCCTGCGATAGCTGGGTTCCTGCACGTCGTGACTCCTAAGTTAATAATTCTATGAAGCCGTTTCGGACTTTCTGCGCGAGAGCACTATCCGGCCTCGAGTAGCCAATAAATACACAAAATACAACATACACTACATGAGTGTTTACATCTGGTTCCTGAACGCATCACAGTCTTTACTGGATGTTATTAGGGAATATTTGCACTTATTTGCATGCGATTGAATAAGTTACTCATATGCTGGACCGTCATGATTATAATTTTATTCGTCTTGTCAACATACTAAATTCGTTTAACGTCTTTCTGTAAACACAGTAGCCTGCACTGTAAAAAATTATAAGTTGACTAAACTCAAAAAAATAATTGAGGAAACCCGCTGCCTTAATATTATTAAGTAACTGATAATAAAAATAAAATAAAAAAAAGTTAAGTGAACTTGACAGTTCAGTTAAATATTTGTTTTGAATTATCATTTACTTAATTTTAAGGCCAGGGGTTTCCTCATTTCTTTAAGTTAAGTCAGCTTATCACTTTTTACAGCGTAGGAAATAAAAAAAAATTTAAACGCAGATACAAATAAATAATTTCGGATATGGAGTAGTGCAAGACTTTTCTACATTATATAGTGCACAAAGCTGCTGTACCAGGGAGGATTCAAAATTACGGCCCTGTTCAGAATGGATCAGACTAGGGACATTTAACTTATAGAACTATTCAACCACCAAAACTTGGGCTACTGTCTCCTCCTGTTGATCTCGTGTAGGCATGGCCAAAGTGTACTTTCTGAAAATGTCTTTCATGACCAGCACGTTCTCCAGCCCTGAACGAGTTGGCTCTAAAACGGTGAAATCTATGGCCAATTCGGCATAGAGGCCAACAAATTGCCCATGAAGCTACTAGGACAGAGTTGGGTGTCTTTGGCGGCCTGGCACCGTTCACACTCTCGACAGCATTGTACCACATCCAATGTCAAACCAGGCCAATAGCAGCGCTGCTGCACAAACTCAGCGGTGCGTTCCACCCATTGGTGCCCAGGCTCCTGGTGAAGCAGTGGCAGTACTTTGTGATGCAACAGTGACGGTAACACCACCTGCAGCACCTCTTCCCCACCATCCGAGTGGAAGACTCTGGGGTGCAAGAGACTGTGAATCTGCTATGCTAATGGAGCAGGTTGTGTGAGAAGGACAGTGTCTACACTCCTTGGAAGTAGGAGGAACCCCACACCTCCAAAACCTTAACACTAAACCTACTCCTCCTGCAATGAATGCATATCCACAGCCAGACCAGGCAGCACGGTAACTGCCACTTGGGAACCCACCCGGCATCTCCAGCCTGCCTTACAGTGGCTGGAAGGCAGTACTTCCTCCAACTTACCCTGACTGGACCCTGTCGAGAGAGGGCATCCACATTTTGGTTGCTCCTTCCCGAGTGATACCTTAGCTCAAAATCAAATGCCATCAATTGCGCAGCCCACCGCTGCTCTGTGGCCCCAAGCTTGGCAGTAGCAAGCAGGATGGGGAGGTTGTTATCAGTGAAGACCACACACCTCTGCCCCAGCAGATACTCTCTCAATTTCTCAGTCATGGCCCACTTGAATGCCAAAAATTCTAATTTCTCAGTGGGCCCAAGACTGCGGCTAGCATAGGCTATGGGCCGCACCCTCCCTCCCTGTTCTTGGGACAGAACAGCTACCAAACCTCCATGGCTAGAGTCTACCTCCAAGATAAAGGGGAGGGAGAAATCAGCTTAAGCCAATACCGGGGTAGAGGTGAGCCTACTTCAATTAATCAAAACTCGCCTGGCACTTTTCTGTACACGCCACACCTAAACTCAACACCGCTCGAACCCTGGACTTACAACAAACAAATTCAGCTACCAAGCGGTGCAGAGGAGCCGTCAACTTAACAAAACCCTCTACAAAACGCCTATAATAACTGGCAAAACCCAGGAACGAGAGCTCTGCCACCGCTGTAGGGTACTGCCACTGCTTGACTGCCTCTAACTTGCTTGGATCTGTCGACATCCCTTTGGCTGAAATTACATGCCCCAGATAACTTACCTCTTGCTGGAAAAAAATACATTTAGCCTTCAACCCCTCTCACTACAGCCAACTCAAAACCACCTCTAACCTCTCTAGACGTTGTTTCACAGAGGAGAAAAGCACCACTATGTTGTCCAAGTACAAAAAAAGGGACTGACACTACTGGTCCCCAAACAACCTCTCCACCAACCTCTGAAAGGTGCCTGGGGCATTACAGAGCCCGAAGGCATATGGTTCCATTCAAAAAGTCCAAAAAGTGTACAAAGGCGGTCTTGTATTTATCCCCCTCTGTGACAGGAACCTGGTTGTACCCACTAGTGAGGTCCATGGTAGAAAACCACCGGGCCCCTGTCAGCGAGTCCAAGATTTCCTCTATCTGCGGCAGAGGGAAAACGTCTTTTCAAGTTTTTGCATTCATCTGACGGTTTTCTACGCACATACACAAGGTGCCATCCTTCTTTTTGGCCAACACGGTGGGGAAGGCGTAAGGACTACAACTGTCTCTAATAATGTTTTTTTCCAGCAACTGGTTTATATGCGTTTTGACCACATCGTACTCAGACGGAGGTATCTGCCAGTACCGTTGGAAAGGAATCTGTCAAAGGGATGTCATGAGAGAGGAGCTGGGTACATCCCAAATCCCCTTCATATGCCAAAAAGACCATATGAAATTTCAACAAGAGAGACCTTACCTGTTCCTGTTCAGTCTCCAAAAACACAGACAAATCAAGACTCTTGATTTGTTCCTATACTGAAGGAAGGATTACAGAAACCTGAAGATTTACGGATGCAGAAACTGATTTACATTCTGAGATGCCACGGGGCGAGCTCACAATAAATACACTATGCAAGGTGCCCAAAACAGAATTCTGAAAAAGTAATATGTCAGTCTTTTCTACATTGATGACAGGTACGTAAACAGTGCTTCGGGGCACTCGCATTAATGCAAATGACGCCAAAAGACCTTCAGGCAACCCAGTTTCAGGTGGTTCAAAAAGCACAGTTTCCCCAGAAAAGTGCCCAGAGCAAGTGGCGGCACAGAAATACTGTGAGAGTCTGTGGCATCCAACCTGTCATTCTTAACATGATAAACAGCAATAATGCGTAGTCTTGTAGAGGTTTTTGAAACTCTATTAATCAATTTCAAGAGACATTCATTTGTATAAAATTGTTCCGATTTTTTTTCAATATGCATTCAAATATTTATTCATGTTTATATCGTGTTGCAAATATTAAACAGGAAAATATTGATTCACATGCTGCTTGAACTGAAGCGAATGTAGTTACCTCACTACAAATAAAAGAGCGCAAAACACATTTGTTGTTATTATCTGATCTTACTTTCACAGAAGGATGCGACTTGTGTTATAATAAAAAAAAGTACAAAGCTTATTGCGATTATTGGGTGGCTTGCGTCAAGTTCGTGCGATAAATTGACTTGAGCACTTCCGGCTCTACTACCGTTTGGACGCTCTTGCCTATTGCTCTGCGCTTTGCTCCCTATTTGTTCTTTTCTCAGATCTCTCTAAGATTTTAACTTCAGCAGATCAGCACCGTGCTCAAACAATACATTTTTCGAAAAAGAGGACTCTTTGCCTCCCACTGCCAGCAGTTTACATTCCGGAGACAGAAAAATACAGCTGCCTACATTCAAACAGATGAGAGAAAATGCCTACTTGCTGCATGTACTGCCACAAACTTCTACAAAGGATTGTGGTTCTTGAAACAAAGTTACTTGCTGGACTTCCAAAACAGACAGAACATACAGCAGATGCTCACCACGGACCCCCTCAGCATACAGCCAGTGAGTCCTGTGAATCTCAACAGTTTATACCAAGCGTAGAGGAACAAGCCGAAACTGATCGACGGTGTAGTATATCAAGGACCGAATCAGACAAATCAAGATTCGATCGAAGCATGGTTGAAACATGAGGAGCCGAATTCCACAAGACAACAGCAGGAAGTCATAAATCAGACCCTAGCTCCAGCCCGTCTGAATACAGCCTGCAACAGCAAAACCAAAGGAACACTTAATGATAATTCCAATGCAGGAATTTGGTAATACATTTGAGGAATAAATATTGATGGTCAAAGAGATGCAACATGTGACCATTACATGTAAATCTGTGATAGAAATCACAGCTACAGACTGTAAAATCATCTTAAAGGACTTTCATTCTCATTGTTAATGAAAATAATAATGTATATGCATAACTGCATATTATGTATGTGAGCCACAAATTTGACTATCCTTGTTTTAATCATTGTGTTTATCGTGCTTTTAATTAGTATTGAATAGCGTAAGCCTTAAGGGTTAATGTCATGTTTGGTATGTATGAGTGTCATAAGTCTAGCTTTAATCATTTCTTTTGATTGATTTCCTGTCAAATGCATCATATTCTGGTTATAGAAATCACATTCAAAGGATACTTTGCAAGAGAATGTAAATTCGGGCAATGTGACTAAACATGACATGTTGATTTATTGATTGGGTGGAGAAACAAAGCAGCACCCAGAGCCAGCATAGGATCTAATTGGTCAAGACAACCATTGGGGGGTGTCTAAAAGCAGAGGGTAAATACCCAGGACACACTTCTCCTCGCCCTCTTGAACTCTCTTGAATGCTCCGCCTCTTGAATTCCTCTCTCTCTTGGATCTCCTCTCTCTCTGGAAAATGAACTCTCTTGAAAATGCCATCTAACTTTCTCTTCAGCCATGTGCTCTGGACCACAACCCAGCCAGTTGCTACCATGATGAGAAGAAAACACCTAGTCTCTTTACATCCTTTTATTCTTTTACTTTAGTTTATTTTCTTTCAGGTTCTTCAGGTTCTCAGGTTCAGGTTCTTTATTATTCGTCACATACACAATCATACAAGTATAATCAGTAGTGAAATGCAAGTAGAATTGAAGAAAAATACAGCATTTACATCAGGAAAGGAGGATAAAAATTATCCCCAGACTATGCTCCTTGGGGAGTACAGTGTGAGAACAGGAAAAACACCTCAGCAACACAAAAGCACATACACAACAAAGCCACAGGGGAAGTGAATCCGGCCCAGCAAGCAGCCATCTGATCCCGCAGCCACTGATCCGGCGCTGGTCAGACCCGCTTGACCAGGCCAGCAGATCGAAGCGAACAGAGGCGAATGAGAGCCAGAAGAGTTCTTTCCGTTGAGTTCGTGTGCTAAGTTGTGTTTGCCAAGGACAACCAGCCCAAAACTCTGCAAACCCAGCCAAGAACCAACGCCCACTTCAACGACTCCTGAACTCTAAGCCAATCAGCGACTTCGGAGAAACCCTTTCCTACAAAGACGGAGGACAAAGGGAATCCTTAAACAAAAAAAGCTACACAAGTACAAACCCCAGATTCTTGCTGAGCTGGTGTCATTTTAAGATAGATTTTAGCCTCATTGAAAAAGTCAATGCGAGTGTTAAATATGTGATTGATGGTTGTTCAGGTTTATGCAATTGCACATATTGCTGTAAACATGGGATATCAAATTCTCATTCTCTTAATCTAATCCTTTCCTCACTTTCTCTCTTTCTGCAACGCGTGAATGTGTGAATGCTTGTGTTCATGTGTAGATTAGTTTACATGTCTTAGCATTATAGATATAAAGTCTTGTTTATATTGAAAAGAGAAATATCTTGTGTTTTGTGCTCATAAGTTAATGCCTTAATCTGTCGATTTTGTTACCGTGCTATTTAATAGTGTTTTCACTATATTTTGGGATTTTAATATCCAGTACAGAGTTTGTTATACGGCTTGTTCTGTGAATCGCCGTGAAACAGTGAGTCTGTTCAAATTCCCTATACAATCATTAATGATTCCCTTTGAGCTAAATTGACCTGTTTCCCTTATAGCAATATATATATTATATGTTATCATTACAACGGACTAATCAATGGCACAAACAGGGAGCGAGACCCAAAGGCTCTCGAGACATCAGATTGTCACGAGTATCTCGTATTGCTGCTGTAGCCTCCTCTACCCCAGATACGGCTATGACAAGACTTGTAAGCACTGGTATTCTACAACCCCCTAAACATCTTGAGAACAGATTTGAAGCATTGATAAATGTGGATGAGGAATCCCAAAATATGACAAAACTCGGATCGAATCAGCCAGCAGCTAACATTGCTACTAACAGGCATTCAAGGTCGAGCAGACAGCTCAGAGTGCAGCCGAGCCCAGGACTATGATAGTGGGCAACTCTATTATTAGAAACGTCAGTACCAGGACTACTACTACCTGCTGCTTTCCTCAACCAACCGTCTCTGATGTGAACAAGGAACTTCGGAGCATTGTGATGAAGCACAAGACTGCAAATCGAGTCATCATCCATGTGGGGAAGAATGATATTCAGAAAGGGCAGTCATAAATGCTAAAGCAAGATTTCAGTGAACTCTTTGAAACACTTCAAAGACTTGAAGTTCAGTCGTTCATCAGTGGACCACTCCCAGCAAGGAGAACTAACATGTTTTCATGGTTGCTTGAGCTGAATACATGGCTACAAAGAACCTGCAGTACAAAAGGAATCAACTTCATCGACAACTTCAATATTTTCTGGGGCCACAGACAACTGTTTAAACTGGATGGCCTCCACCCAAACAAACTTGGTGCAAGAGTACTAAAGGACAATTTATATTTCTCCCTCCGTCATCCTTCAGTGGTGTGTGTCAATCCACTCACACACTCACCTGGACAGAATATGAGTGACCACAGGACTTCATATCAGCTTCCGAGTCATTATGTGGTTGAAGAATCACACAAGGATACTGATAACGCCACACAGCCAAAACAAGCACTGCTTATGGACATCCTGGCTGTGCCCTGCCCACAGAGCTCATCACATGTAGACTGTGACGTATTACAACAGCTCCAAGACTCAGCACCCAAGGACGACTTTCTGGAAAACAGCCTGGGAAGCCAGGACAACAGATCACAGTCACCGGAAACACCAGACACAATATCCCTCTCTCCAGCACCTGGACAGAATATGCCCCGCTCACCAGACACACTATCCCTCTCTCCAGCATCTCCACTTCGAAGCTTTTCACAGAAAATTGAGGAATTGGTGTATGCTGGGACCAAACTCTATGCAAGCCCCCAGATATCAACTAAAAAACGGCGGGCTCCCCAACCACCAAAGACTGCAGGCTCAGCTCTCCCGCCTCCTCCTGTGAGAGCTCTCCGACCGCTGCCACAACGCCAGGGCCCAAATCCTCCTCCATCTGCTGTAGGTGAACCAAAAACAACTGATAACAGCTCTCAGTGATTTGTGTCGGGTCCCCGCTATATTAGCAGCAACATTCACAAACGTTTACAAAACAAGCGGGAACCCAGTATCCCTGTAGCCTTCTCTGTTTCTGTTGTATCACGTGATAGAAGGTCTAAGGCCTTCTCAAGCCGTACGGCTGACCCATCTATTCTGCGGCCTGTAATGCATCAGTCTAAGATTGCTGTAGAGACAAAATGTAATTCCATCAAGTTAGCATTTTTAAACACTCGCTCACTAAAAAATAAATCATTTGTGATCAATGATTTAATAACCACAAACAACCTGGATTTTATGTTTCTAATTGAAACATGGCTAGAAGACAACTGCAGCGCAACAGTCCTCACTGAAACAGCTCCTCCTAACTTTAATTGTATAAGTGTCTGCAGGACTGTTAGGAGAGGTGGAGGTGTAGCTGCTCTGTTTAAAGATGTTTATCAATGCAAGCAAGTGTCATTTGGTCAGTACTTGTCTTTTGAATATCTAGGTATTGTGCTGAAAGGTGCCCTTTCAGGGCAACGCATTCTATTTATCATCATTTACAGGCCTCCAAAATACTATCCAGCTTTTGTTGAAGAGTTCACAGAACTGTTATCAATGATTTCCTCAGAGTTTGACTGTTTTGCTATTGCAGGGGATTTTAATATTCACATAGATAATGCTGAAATCAAAACTACAAAATAAATTAAAACTGTTTTAAACACTTTTGACCTGATTCAACATGTGAATGGACCCACACACAATCGTGGACACACTCTAGATTTACTCATCAGTAGAGGTCTAAACATTTCATCCATTGTCATTAAGGATGTAGCTCTGTCTGATCAATTCTGTATTTTCTTTGATATATTGATCTCTGTCACCACAGAATCTAGATCTATCTCTGTCAGAAAGAGATGCATTAATGAGAACACTAGTGTGCTATTTATGAAGGCAATATCTTTAACACCAAGCATTTCTGCAGACTCTGTTGATCTTCTCCTGGATTCATTTAACTCAAAAGTTAAGAATGTTGTTGATGATATTGCACCGATAAAGATCAGCAAGAAGAATGGCAGACAAAAATCATTTTGGAGAAAATCAACAGCAGTTCAGAATATGAAAAGACAATGCAGAAAAGCTGAGCGGATGTGGCGGAAGACGAAACTTGAAATACACTATAGCATCTATAAATACAGCCTTCATGCTTTCAATTTGGAACTAGCCACAGCTAGACAGACCTTCTTCTCAAACCTTATAAACAGTAACTTAAACAACACTCGCACTCTTTTTGCTACTGTTGAGAGACTGACAAACCCCCCAAGTCAGATTCCAAGTGAAATGCTCTCTAACAGCAAATGCAATGAGTTTGCTTCCTTCTTTTCAGAGAAGATCAGTAATATCAGGAAGGAGATTTGCACATCTTCCTGTAATACAGAGGTCACACAGATTCGACAGCAATCTCAAAAAGAAGTGACTATTTCTGTTTTTAAAACAACTGATAGCAAAATTTTGGAAGAAATAGTATAGCATCTTAAATCGTCAACCTGCTATCTTGACACACTTACCACATCTTTTTTCAAAAGTGTGCTTAACTGTTTAGAAGCAGATCTCTTAGAAGTGGTGAACACCTCACTTCTAACACTTACAGGACTTTTCCAAACTCACTGAAAACTGCAGTTGTTAAGCCCCTTCTGAAAAAGCGCAATCTTGATAACACCATGTTGAACAACTATAGACCAATATCAAATCTTCCTTTCATAGTTAAGATTATTGAAAAGGTAGTTTTTAATCAGCTGAACAACTACTTAAACTCAAATGGATACCTGGATAATTTTCAATCTGGCTTTCGCGTGCATCACACAGCACAGAGACAGCACTCATTAAGATAATAAATGATATTCGCTTTAATTCTGATTCTGGCAAAATATCAGTGCTGGTACTACTAGATCTTAGTGCTGCGTTTGACACTGTCGATCATAACATACTTCTAGAGAGACTGGAAAACTGGGTCGGGCTTTCTGGGATGGCACTCAAATGGTTCAGGTCATACTTAGAAGGGAGAGGTTATTATGTGAGTATAGGAGAGCATAAGTCTAAGTGGACGTCCATGACATGTGGAGTCCCACAAGGCTCAATTATTGCACCACTCTTGTTTAGCCTGTATATGCTCCCACTAAGTCAGATAATGAGGAAGAACCAAATTGCCTATCACAGATATGCTGATGATACCCAGATCTACCTAGCCTTATCTCCAAATGATTATAGCCCCATTGACTCCCTCTGAAAATGCATTGATGAAATTAACAGTTGGATGTGCCAAAACTTTCTTCAGTTAAACAAGGAGAAAACTGAAGTCATTGCATTTGGAAACAAAGATGAAGGTGAATGCATACCTTGACTCTAGGGGTCAAACAACTAAAAATCAAGTCAGAAATCTTGGGGTGATTCTGGAGACAGACCTTAGTTTTAGTAGTCATGTCAAAGCAGTAACTAAATCAGCATACTATCATCTCAAAAACATTGCAAGAATTAGATGTTTTGTTTCCAGTCAAGACTTGGAGAAACTTGTTCATGCCTGTATCAACAGCAGGGTGGATTATTGTAATGGTCTCCTCACCGGCCTTCCAAAGAAGACCATTAGACAGCTGCAGCTCATCCAGAACGCTGCTGCCAGGATTCTGACTAGAACCAGAAAATCTGAGCATATCACACCAGTCCTCAGGTCCTTACACTGGCTTCCAGTTACATTTAGGATTGATTTTAAAGTACTTTTACTCATTTATAAGTCACTCAATGGTCTAGGACCTAAATACATGGCAGATATGCTCACTGAATATAAACCTAACAGACCACTCAGATCATTAGGATCGAGTCAGTTAGAAATACCAAGGGTTCACACAGAACAAGGGGAGTCCGCTTTTAGCTATTATGCCGCCCGCAGCTGGAACCAGCTTCCAGAAGAGATCAAATGTGCTAAAACATTAGCTACATTTATATCCAGTCTCAAAACTCATCTATTTAGCTGTGCATTTGTTGAATGAGCGCTGTGCTACGTCCGAACTGACTGCATTGTATTTTATGTATAATCCTTTTCTATTGAACTGTTTTAAATCTAATTTTAAATCAATTTCTATATCATTTTAAAATTCCTTGTTTTATTATTTTTAACTCCTTGTTTTTATTGCTGTGAATGATTATTTCACTTTCTTTTATGTAAAGCACTTTGAATTACCACTGTGTATGAAATGTGCTATATAAATAAACTTGCCTTGCCTTGAAAAGTAAAATATTTTTTCCAAGCATGTATACTGTAATTAAAACAGCTTGTGAATAGTCACGTGACGTTATTTACGTCAATACAGTCAACAAGTTAACCAAGTTGGAGCCCATATAATTTGGGGGGCCCATACACATTTTTTGGCGTATGGGCCCGGGACTGACTTGCTATGCCACTGGTTGCAGCACACACAAAAATAGAATCTTTGCAGATTATCTTCCTTCAAATCTTAAACATGCACACACAAGATTTGAAAATCATGGTGCATCACACATTACAAGATATTATTAAGATTATCATGCGAGAGGGAGTGCCTCATGTGATTTCACGCAGCAGATTGTAATTGATATTTCAGTGATGTTTACGTATGTTAGCCAGTCCCTCCAGGACTTCGGGGGACTTTTTTCAGAATTTTGCGGCCTGAAACGACTGATTTTGCTGCGGCTTTTCTCAAAATTTGAAGTGATATTTGCGGCATTTCTTATTGTTTTGCAGTGAAATATATACCATGGACAACATTCTTCTAACATTTTTATAACTTTTCTGACTTCGAGAAACATCTTAGGGCTCCAGACTAACATTTGAGCACACCAGTTCCATTAAGTTATACAGAAGGTGACAGCAGCACCTGACAGTAAAGCACTAACTCTAATCGCTCATGTACATCTCGGAAATGTCTATTTGATATCTGCATTTACATATGCAAGACATATTATTTAGGGTGTTGCTCATCTGCAATAAGTCTCTAAGACGTTTCCTGTCAGATGTCAAATAGACATTTATTAGAATTCATGTAAAACTGCTTCTGAGACGTTTATCAGTTTACAAAGCAGATGTTGCCCAGATCCTTAGCAGATGTCTTACAGATGTACTTGTGCTGTGTGGGAAGTTGAGATGCAGATGAAATTAACACACTTTGATAAAAAATATATATATATATATATATATATATATATATATATATATATATATATATATATAAATGGTATGGTACAAGCTAATAGGCCTATACCTCTCTGCCATATAGTGGAAATGTAATTTTTCATTTTTAAATAAGTATTTACTTTCCTACATTATGAAACTTTTATTTTTTTTTAGATGGAGGCAACCTATGAAGCATGAACAAATAATGTCATCACATAAAAAAATACTTTCAAATTTGGTAATACTTAAAGCTTTGAAGTGCTGGGAAAAGTTGTGTGAAGCATTTAAAAACACTCGAAAAGAATAGACCAATTCTGCCACAAGTTGTTCCAGTAGTTATGTTAAATCCATGGTGAATGGTGGAGATTTGTATTTATTGAACAATGTTTTTTCTGGTTTCCACATCAGTTGCTTTTGTTCTGATATCCGTAGCTTTAAGAGAATTATGCGCTGAATTTGAATGCTTCTCACATGATTTGACAGAGATGTTGTTGATTCTGCTGTGAATTTGACTACTTTCTTTATGGTATCTCCCAGCGCTGTCTATAACAGTGTCACATGATCGAGAGCAGCCTGTGGCTCCGGCTCGAGCAGATAAACGGTCTGCGCTGTGTAGCCCAAACGAGTAGAGCGGATTTGTTTTCGCTTTTGGTTCGTTTGTCCAATGTAGCTTTAAATATTTGTATTATATTTATGCATTTAGCAGACAATTTTATCCAAAGCAACTTACAGTGCATTCAGGCTATACATTTTTGTCAGTGTGTGTGTTCCCTGGGAATTGAACCCACAAGCTTTTGCACTGCTAACGCAATGCTCCACCACTGAGAAACAGGAACACTAAATCTGGCATGATGAGAACGCAAGGCTGTTCATTCCATTTTTCAAACGGAATGCACATTGCGATGACATCATGGGACGCGTCTAAACAACAAAAATCTACAGAAAATCTGTGGCAATTATGAAAATTTGCGAGCTCTTTACGAAAATTGTGGAGTTTGCTTGATTTTGCGATAAATGTATATTTGCGAAGGCCCCGGGAGCAGCTGTGCACCAGTGTATCTGTAATGAGTGTTCCCCCAGACAGGGAGTAGAACAACTGGCAGTGAGAGTTTTCTGGCAAGGAGAACAGGTATACCTGAGCTTCGCCGAACTCTCCCCAAATCCGCTGGACCACCTGGGGGTTTAGTCGCCACTCTCCTTTCAGGAGTCTTTCAGGACTCGTTATGTCTACATTAGTTTTCATTTTCAGCATGGGTAAAGTGGGGAAAAGTGTCATCACAGCAACACCTGCTGCCATGAGACCGCACAAATGAGGAAAACAAAGCTACAGACGTTTTATTAGGATCTCACACTCCGCAGCTTAACCTTGACCTTCCACAGGAAGCAAGCCAGCCGCCGTGTTTCAATATATCAAAACCACAGGGCTTAAATTTGTGCTTATAAATTAGGCTTCATAAAGCAAAGCGTCACTGCTGTTTTTTTCCAGCTGATGAGAGAATCAGCTGTGCCATCAACCACGGCTGCCCTTCTAAATAACATTTACGTTCCAAAGGAATGGTTTCATGAGGAAGATGACACTAGAGCAGCAAGACCACCGATGTGACACTGTGATAAAAGGGCAGAGAGAACACACCATGTCATTATAAGTCTGAAATACCGTGACATTCTACAGTGGGACATAATTGAAGAAGTCGCAAGAAAGTAATCAATCCTATTACTGAGGTACTCTTGAGTAGCTATATATCTGCATAGGAGATACAAAAGGTTACACCAGTGGAAATGATAGCGTGATTATGACAAAGATGTACATCATGTGTCTCTCACGAGCAGCCAAGCCTGAAAACAGCCTTTGCTTTCAACCATAAGCCATGTTTGGGCATTTCCTGTGTGCTCAGGTTCTATCGCTAGACATCTGTGGATGCCCTGTTGGTTCTTCTGCCACCACTAGCTCCAGTCAGGGGAGTTGCTTGCTTGGCATCCAAAGATAGCTCTGAATGGGCCAAGCCCTCAGGCTCTCAGTCCCTGTCTGACTGCCTGAAAGTCACTGTGAATTATGCATCATGTTTCTGAGATTTGCCCTTCTCCTCTATGCAAAAATAACAGTGGAGAGTGCTTAGAGGCAGACCTACACAATGTTCAGTGAAAATTAGAGACAGAAAGAAAGGGGTTTGAAGACAAGATAAAATGATGAGCAGAAGCAAAGTAGCCGAAGTGTGTGCATGTGCATATATATGGTCACAAGGACACAAGATCATGTTTTCCAAAGATAATGTGGTGGATTTTTTAAATGAGGATGCTAATTTCCCTATAATAAGAATAATGATCATTTTGCGAAAGAAGACTCTTATGCTCAGCACGGCTGCTTTTATTTGATCAAAAAAACACTAAAAACTAATATTGTGAAAACATTATTACAATTTAAATGAACTATTGTTTGTTTTATTTATTTTTAAAATATAAATTATTCCTGCAATGGCAAAGCTGAATTTCCAGCAGTCGTTACTCCAGTCTTCAGTGTCACAATATCTTTCAAAGATCGTTCTAATGTGCTGCTTTGGTGCACAGGGGTGTTCCCAAAGCGTCCTCCGAGGCAGCGTCTCGTTCCCTCAGAGAACCATGGTTACATACATAACCTGGGACGATCTCAGTGATGCCAGTCATTTGAATGGTAATGTATTTTTCACCTTTGTGACCACTAGTCAACAAATTCTCAGCAAACATCACAGAGCACATAAAGGTAACAGACACAGAGGTGCTGTTTAATTTAAGAGATCTGAGTTGTTTCTAAAAGCTTTTGTTTGTTCCAAATTTGTTTGCTGATGCACTGCCGCCCTTGCCTCCTCAGACAAAACACCCCTGAGTACTGAGTCTATTGTACTTTTATTTTGGGCAAATACATTTTCTTTATTTTTGGTCCTTGTGGTAATTTACATTTACAAATGTAGCACACAAAATAGATGGGTATTTTTTATAAAAAGCAAAAAGCCTTTACTTTGTCTCTCTTGTATGAAAGCTGAGCTGTAAAAAAATATATTCTGTAAGAAGAGTAAGAGAAAAAGCCTTCCCTTATTTAAGAAGACAGCTCATTTGTTTTGGGCTCTTAAAGTCATGGTTGGGTCACTTAGGCAAGCATGGAATCCAGACAGCATAATTAAAAAAATCAAGTTTTTTTGTTGCAGAAAAGAAATGCACATTCATTGTCTTGCTCAAAAACATTCCTCTAAAATTTGGACTACTAGAACACTGAGTACCACAGGCTTTGAATATCTTTACCACAAAACAACTGCCATGATTATGCTTCAAAAACATTGTGATTGTTAATTGCAAAGCAGCGAGGGGATTCAATGAGAGTTCCCTTGAATAATTAAATCCATTAAAATTCCTGCTCAAAGGGAAATGTATGGATCCAGCAGAGCATACATACCATTATTATCCTCTGATGAGTATACACACATTCGTGCCTGGCTGCATAATATAAACTATTTCCCTGTCGACAGCATGTGAGCATATTAGTATGGATGTGTTTTTGTCTTGCCGTCAGGATGGAGCTGGTGCTCCTCTTGCTGGGTGAAGTATGTGCCATTCAGGCCGAGCGGTCCTGGAAGCATATTCTTTCATCCATGGCCATCCTTCAGGCATCCAGAAGAGAAAAATAATCTATTTAATGCCAGGATGAAATTCTTCCGCACATGAAACATGCATTTTCTACATGTTTGGGGGATGCCTTGCATTCTAGCGGCTTCAAAATACAGAGCCTCTGAGCTTATATATGCTGCTTCTGATGGCTGAAAGAAAATTGAGCAATCCTGTAGGGAGCAAGTTATGTTATTTATACATACTGTACAGAAGATCAGAGCTAGTTTTTACAATTTTACAGTGAGTTTTTCCGTTTTTATGTTGTTGTTGTTTTTAAGCGATATACTTTCTCTGTAAGCACAGCACTTAAATTGTGGCTTCAAACAAGTAAAAATGTCACCATTGCCAAAAAACTAGTAACAAAAGTAGTGGGACTAGTTGTCACAATAGAACCTGCCATTAGTAAGGTTCATCATCCCAATTATTTACACACACACACACACACACACACACACACACACACACACACACACACATGTTGGTTTT
Organism: Gymnocypris eckloni scoliostomus; assembly: GCA_027564155.1. NCBI lineage: Eukaryota > Metazoa > Chordata > Actinopteri > Cypriniformes > Cyprinidae > Gymnocypris > Gymnocypris eckloni. Next base: position 13,426,804 of record CM050421.1, read on the forward strand.
ATGGTTTCGGACTTTCCATAGGCATAATGGTTTTATACTGTACAAACTGTATGTGCTATTGCCCTACACCTACCCTACACCTAAACTTAGCCCTCACAGGAGACGGTGCATTTCAACTTTCCCTCAAAAAAACTCACTCTGTATGATTTATAAGCGTTTTAAATTATGGGGACACTGAAAATGTCCTCATAAATCACTTTCTCCTTGTAATACCTATGTTATACCCATGTCATTATACAAATTTGTGTCCTCATAAACCACATAAACATGCCCACACACCTACACACACACACACACACATGTTGGTTTTTATGGTTTACGGGGACTCTCCATAGGCGTAATGGTTTTTATACTGTACAAACTGTATGTGCTATTGCCCTACACCTACCCTAAACTTAGCCCTCACAGGAGACGGTGCATTTCTACTTTCCCCCCCAAAAAACGCACACTGTATGATTTATAAGCATTTTAAATTATGGGGACACTGAAAATGTCCTCATAAATCACCTTCTCCTTGTAATACTTATGTCATACCCATGTCATTATACAAATGTGTGTCCTCATAAACCACATAAACATGCACACACACACACACACACACACACACACACACACACAAACACATGTTGTTTTTCATGGTTAACAGGGACTCTCCATAGGCATAATGGTTTTTATACTGTATAAACCATATTTTCTATCGCCCTAGAACAACCCTACACCTAAATCTACCCCTTACAGGAAACTTTGTGCATTTTTACTTTCTCAAAAAAAACGAATTCTGTATAATTTATAAGCCTTTTGAATTACGGGGACACTGAAAATGTCCTCATAAATCACCTCCTCCTTGTAATACCTATGTCATACCCATGTCATTATACAAATGTGTGTCCTCATAAACCACTTAAACAAGCACACACACACACAGAGACACACACCAGAAAAAAGGCACCATACAAAATTACCAAAAATTTGTTTGGACCAACAAATATTGAAATTTGTGCCAATTTATCACAATAACATAATTCAAACTTTAATTTATATTCTACCTTCATTATACACTATCTGACTCAAAACCTTATATGAGGGCCAAAAATTCCCTTGGTTGTTTTCTTCAGCTATACATTGCTTTGGATAAAAATGTCTACTAAATGAATAAATATAGTGTAAATGTAAAATTTATTTTGACGAAAAAGGATAAAAAACATCCAACTCAACTCTGGATACATCTAAATTAAGAAATGTTGTCTGTGAAGCTAGTCACAAATAAATGGTGGCCATGGAGAAAAGTATGCTGTCTGACTTTAAAATTATGACGCAAAAACCATACATAAGACATAACATGATCCTTCCAGTGTCATAGTGTACTCAAGCACATTTTTCAAGTAGGCCTATCTGTAGTTTACTGGAGTAGTTTTATTTGGAGTAACTTTTACTTCACTACATTCCAAAGCATTACTACATCTCATAGAAGCAAAGCAAAGCATCACTTTCATAAAATATATCGTTACTCTTTATAATAGGCTACATCACGTGCTCCGAGATGCAGAAGCGGTTTATAATACATAATACATGTATTATTTTATAATACATATCTGTACTTTTACTCAAGTACTTGATTTGTGTACTTTGTACACCACTGGTTCAAAGAAAATAGTGCCAGGTGAGGTAATGCCTCAATTTAGCTCATTTATAGGCCAAACCCCTGAATAACAAAAAAAAGAGCAAAGTTGTTCATGAGGCCCGATTTCGGTTAAATTAAATGTGAAAAACTGACACGGAGCGAAAAACTACACGTTAAGGCAGTGGTCGGCAACAGGCGGCCTGCGGGCCAAAACTGGTCCGCCAGCAATAATATCTTGCCCGTGTCCGCAGCCAGATTATTTTGTTAGCGGCTGGTTCTGAAATAGATCCGTCATGACAGCAAAAGTTACTCACTATAAGAGTACGTGAGCGGAGCGGTGTGATTCTGACTGGAGTCAGGAGCGGATTTTTTAAAAGTCGGACCGTCGTGTTTTTCACTCGCTCCTCCATCACAAGGACAATTCATGCCAATGACCCATAATATAACTGCGTATTTAGCAAGAATTCACGTTAAACATATTTAGCTATCTTGATAAAGAAGGATCACTCAAATCAGAAATAATGTGATGGCTATGATGATGATGGCAATAAACATGAGTGGAAAGTTATAGGCTAGTTCTCAAGGAATTAGTTTGTTCCTTCAAGCTGAAAAGCATGATTTAAACAAGTACAACAACACTTGTTCACACACAATCGCTCTTTCAAAAATGCATTCAATCAAACAGTGTAATATGACGCAGCACCTGAAAGTAGTCCCCAGCTAGGTAACTAGTTATGATATAGCAGGGGACTACTTTCAGGCACTGTGTAATATCATTGTGCCTGCTGCACCCATGGTACGGCAGCAAAGTTCCTTAATTATTACGCTGGAATGAGAGTATAGTTCCTAGCCAAATCGACCTAGAAAATCAAAATTTTTCATTTTCTGTCGGTCTTAAAACACGATGTAACTAAAGAAGAGTCAAGCTTTAAATAGGAAAAATATTGAAACTTTTTGGTCACTTTTGAGCGAGATGCTAATGGTCTAATCCGATTCAATGATATATGCTAAGCTAAGCTAAAAGTGCTCCCGCCAGACCTGGAGATAAGCTGAATGGATTCAAAAACGGTAAAACTCAACTGTTTAACTGTAGGGGAGTTGCAAAACGAGCCTATTTCCAAAAAAGTGGAGTGTTCCTTTAAGGAATAACAAATAGGGGTGCATCGATCCGATACTCAGGATTGGAATCGGCTCCGATCCAGTCATTTTCTGCGGATCGGGTATCGGTGAGATGAGACGAATCCAAATCTGATGTTGCGCGTATACTATTCTGTGTTGTTGTTAAGCCCCACAAAAGCATCATAAAGCACCATAAAGTTTTTGTGCATTATATTTATAGTGTTCTGAAGCTCCATAGTTTAATCTGAGGTACAGATTCATTTTTAAGTCGTTAAATTCCAGTTCACATAAACTCTTCTCTCTGCTGCGGCTGTATGTCATCCTCCATTTAGCATTCAAACTGCGCTTTGCGTTAGGTTACTACATTCAAACTCCCTTCAAGTGCGCACTGTAACTGAGGATAACAACTGTTAAAAGTCATTCTGCGCACGGGATGTGCATTGCACCACTCTGTTTTGGATCCTTTCATTTTATAATACTTTTGCGCAATGAAAGATAATAATAATAATAATAATCTTTCTTGTTCTGTCCTTTCTATGATATGTTGCTGCCTTATTACTGTGCTATACATTTAAAATAAATGTATTTTAATTGTATAGTATACATTTATATATAAATGTATTTGCTTGTTTTTTAATGAATGTATTTTACAATACAAAGAGCAATGTGTGACATTTTACCAGATTTAGTCATACACTTATTCACTTTTATTTGTAAATAAAAATCGTTTTTATTTTTTATAAAAATAAAAAGGTTTTTATTTCTATAGGTTTTATAAAATTATTGTGTACCCATGATTTTTCTAGAGCATCGTTTGCTGCAGAATTATCCACTAAACATGTTTATAATAGTGTTTTTGTCAAATATTATATATATATATATATATATATATATATATATATATATACAGTTAAGAAAAAAAAAACAAAGCAAGTTTATTTCACAAAAAATAAGTTAAGACTGAATATGACTGATTAAACAGCCTATAATATTAAAGCTATTAAATAGCAGTCACAAACTCATTTTTGTTAATACAATTAAGTTGGTATCAGCCACCACATTAATTTAAACATATAGCCTACAGAATGACACAAAGTGAAAATGTGGTATTTTTGGGTTATGAAAACAACCAAGATTACTGTTAATGAAACGTTGAAACTGCTCCTGAATAGAATGAATATCATACCTTCATGCAAATCCTTCCCAGCTAACACACGCAGTTCCAGTTATGTGATTTATTGGTACTGTACTTTTATTTCATGCGTAGTTTCTGCGCTTTAGTGAAGTGATATACAGCGTGGTGCCACGTTCGCACATGCTATATAAGAGTAAACGCTACCAGCAACATCTGACAGGACAGTTATTTTTTTCTGAGGTGAGAGGCTTTTTATATCATAACAAGTTACAATGATGAATAATGACAATGACATTAAACCTGTCAACGTCTCATCTGACTTCAGATACTGAATCGGGACAGTGCGTTTTTCTCAGGCATGCACTCTTTCTTTACATAAACTGCATCTGACAGAAGTGTCAATTGCTTTCATGCACATCTTTTAAAATAAAAGTCTCCCATCAGAAAAGCATTTAGATTTATCTTTTTGTTGATGTAGTTTCTTTGGCTGTATACAGTCCGTGACCCACTCAGAACGGCCTCGCGACCCACTTTTGGGCTGCATACCCAGCACTTTTGACCCACCAGTTGAGAGACACTGTAATAGATTGTGTTCAACACACAGAATAGTGATGATTAGGTCAACACAGAGAAGTATAGAAATTCTACATTGATAAAAAAAAAACTGCGCTGGTATCGGATTGGTATCGGCCAATCCTCAGAATTTTCGGTATTGGATCGGTTCTGAAAAAAAGGTATCGTTGCATCCATAATAACAAGCTAAAAGGAGATTGCTCTTGAAGCTTCATTTGGATCTTATTACGAATCTTCCACTGCTGAAGAAAGCAACCTTTCCACTCGTCCCACTCCCACATATTCGTGAAGTGGCCCCGAAGGCCACATTCAAAGCCATCGCATTAGATCACTCGCAGGCATTGCACATCGGATTGATAGCACAGAGGCTTGATGTGCTTCAAGTGGTTGCCCATTGGACAGTAAGCCAATTGCATTTACGATGAGGCAATCGGCCAAAGCGGCCCTCAGTGCAGAAACGATGCACAAGCTCTTGCAGTTCAGCTGTAGAGACGAGGGGATCAAGCCGGCAATCTTTGTGCTTTCCAAGGGGCCTCTGAATATTTACATTTGTGCACAACAGAAAATTCAGTCATTCTCTTCTTCCAGAAACAATCAGGGACAAATATGGTCTGTTGACAAGCATCAAAATGGTCTGATGAGCACTTATCAGGAGACAGACTGTTTGAAATGGCCCGCTGGCTAATTGCCATTGTTCTGGAACAGAGCTCTCTCTGATCACTGGGCTAAATCGTGGCGACCCCAAGGAAGATTTATTCTGTCAGTATTGCGAAGCTTTGATTGTTTCTTTTCTCTTTATTTTCAGTCTAATAAATTGATTGCAAAACCACAGCATGAAGCTTTATGATTACAGCTTCCTTTCACAATAACTTATTATTAAAATCAGTATGAATTTGAATAAGTCTGTTGGGTGTCATGCCTATGGGTATATAGAGCAAACAGTAGACACCTGTATATTTACTATCAAAGAAAATAAACTTCTAATTATACGGATCTTCATTAACACAGAAACTTTGGTACAACCAATCATACCTGAACAACATCCTCCTGAGATGACTCTAAAAGTTTCAAGACTATGTACAAATAAAAAAAAAAACGATTTAGAGGACGAAAAAAAAACACAACAACAAAACTTTTCAGAAACACTCTTATAAATACTAAAGATAAAGGTTCCTCCTACCCTAGTAATAAAGTAATATTTTAAAAATAAATTTGTTTCATACTAAGTATAGTTCAAATATATTACTGACATATTGCTTTTTTAATCAAACAATATTTGGAGTACTACTTGTGCACAATAAAGGCTGACATTGTTTTTCGCTGCAGGACAGGTGCCGCTGTGCTCACTTGCTCTTAAAATCTCCAAAATGTTTGGTCATACAGATAAAAGTAGCCTAATACAGCTTTACAATCTGTAAAGACTATGTTTATTTGTGTGCACTCAGAATAACAACGAAACGTTGTACTTTAAAGCAAACAGGATGCACTGCTTTAGGTCTCTGTGAACTTGAGCAAGAAACTTCGAAACTCCGTCTTTGAAAAATATATCTATAGAGAGTGAAATGTCTACTTTCAAATGAAAATAAAAATGAAATAGAAAACGTGTGTGTTAGCATGGATGATTTACATTAAATTTAATGTGTGCAATGTTCTGTGCATAAGCTAGCTTTCAGTTCAATATGACAAAAAAGAGGTGGGCACGCTGTGATCTGTAGTATATTTTTACTGCAACTGACAGATTTAAAAAAAAAAAAACAAAAAAAAAAAAACACGGGAGTGGGAGGGAATGGGAGTCATTTTTCCAGGACGGGATTTACCCCCAATTTTTTTGTGGGATTGGGGGGGACAATATTTTTTTTTGTGGGAGTGGGATGGGAGAGGTGTGAAAATCCACTCCCGTTTCACCCTCTAGTGCAAAATGCAAATTTCTTAATATTAAGCCTAAAATGTGTTTTAATTTCACTATTGATTAGGATGTTATGATCTTTGAATAATATTGCTCTTTAAATGCAGGATATTTAAAGTGCACCGGAAGTATTGTATACTTGCAATAGTTCCTGATTAGCACAATCAAATATACTTCAATATATCTTTACTTGGACTTCAACACTACTTCTGCACAATTAGAGTGCATTAAGTACAATATTATTTGTTCCAGTTTAGCAGACCAGTTTAGTAAACTAAAAGTACAATGTCAGGGTATTTAAAACCTGTTAACTGCTACGGGCCCACTAACCATTACTTTACTTTACATTACAGTAACATCTGAGTCTGAACCTAAAACAATCCTGACAAACTATATATTGTTTGAAAGCTTAAAGACTCTAGTTTTCATATTTGGTGACAATTTTTTAATATTTTTCAGAGCAACTGTAATTTATATTTATATATGAAAACATGTTTTGTAAATATATATTTTATATCAAATATAAATAGTTAAATGTGTACATGTTTTATTTTCATAAACTTAAACTTCCATAACTTTATTGTAATATAATTTGTGTAACTTTTTCACCTCTACAATAATCTGCCAAGTGTCTTCTTTAAAAAGAGACTAAACTAGCATTAAAAATGTATAACCATTTAAGTTAGACATGTCATTTTAAGGCCTATACTAAAAAAAGGAACCGACAGTTAACAGGTTGAGTGCTTAAATAATATTTAAATTTATTTGTAGCATACTTAGCATAAAACATGTATTTCAAATACACGATTTTTTTCAGTAGGGTAAAGTGACTTATTGCAGTGATTTGGTTCTCCAAAGAATCTTTCAGTGAACAGTTCCTAACAGAACCATTATTTTCTTAGTGAGAAAATATTTGATTAACTAGAAGAACCTTTGTCCACTGTAAAGAAGCTTTTGTGCAATGGAAAGGTGCAAGGAATTTAGCGGTTCTTCATAGAACCACAGCTGCCAATGAAGAATCTTTATCTTTAAGAGTGAAGATAAATCAACATTATTATGGCATAATATGAATTCTGAAGAAAAAAAAGGGTTACAATCCACGCCATGTTTGATAGCAACGTGCAGTTTAAAGTTTAAGCTGTAGATTTCCAAACAACTTTAATTTGCTGCAGATACATGTGGAAAATGTATATCAAAGATGAATAGTGCAAACAACAGTGGATTACAAAGTTAAAAAAAAAAGTGAGAGCCATCCCCTTTCTCTCCTAATTGAGTTTTACCAATGGGAATGGGAAACCTATACCAGGGAAAACCATACAAGGGTATTCATCATTTTGAAAATTTAATTTCATATAAAAAGACACTATGAAAACAGTAGAGGACTACTTTGTACAATCTTATGTATAAAAAACTTAAACGGTGCAAGGAGGATTCTCTGTGATAGCCATCTTCTTTAGCCAATGGGATTGTGTGTGCTGGAAGGGGGGAGGGTCCACAAGTTTCAAACATTTCAAGCCAAGAAGAAAACATCCTGCCGATCAGGAAGTCCAAGCAAACATATTCAATCTCCGATACATCCACACTCAGCTGTTAATTTCCCTACGTGATGATCGTCCTCCTCACAATGCACATATTCAAAATACATATCTCATAAATTGTATGTGACTGTAAGGCCATTCTCAAGATTTTTGTTTTCCTTTTTTTAAAGAGCAATACATACGTCTGTTTAAAACATAGTTAGTTTAGTGGGATTCTGGAGTGTAATTCTCCAGCTTCAATAAGTAGGACTCTGTAAACATTTATGAAAAACCCAACACTCTTATACAGAGATGGAAATAGAGTGGAATGAAAAAATTGAAATGTTTGATCAGACAAAATAGCAAACAAAAAAAAACAGGCACTGTCAATGAAACAGGGTTTGCATACAGCTGTTGCGAACTCTAAAATAGTTTAATCACCTTTGTGGTTTATCATATATTGATATTTTATGATAAGGATACAATTCCCTCACTTCCTTTTACCAAGTCCTTTATCTAAAGTCCAAACATTCCAAATGTTTTGCTTCGTATCATAAACATTTAGTTGCAGTCCTCAAATTTGATTGGCCAGTGTTCCAAGAATGCTATAAAGTACAGCTGGCTTTTTTTCCTCCATCTTGGCGTTCTTTAGGAATTAATTTAATTAGTGGAACAAAAAAGGGAACATTTAGTCAGAAGGAAAACGCCTTGTTTACCGAACTGTTAAAAGCAATATCACAAACAGTCTACAGTACTCAATATAAGCCGAACAGCACTATTGATTATGCGATATTGCTTTTCTTATATTTGAGAGTAATATTCTGTTTTTCTTGACTGCGAATGAGAAGGGAGATGAAAAACTAGTTTTAATTGCTATGGGGGTTTGGAGATATTTCATGGGGAAGAGGCAGCCCATGTTCTCCATTAGTGCAGATTACTTGCAAAGGTTGAAATGGCATGCTCTAGTCTTGCCATCTGTGCCTATATGATATGCTGACATCAGGGATCCTTGAGCAGATGAAATTTGCGCCAAGTAAGAAAATGTCAGGACAAATCGTTATTCCCCCAAGATAATTACCAGACCTCTCTTTCTCGTTCGCCCTCTCGTTCTCGATTTCTGAGTCTCCATGTGGAGTTACATCAGCCAACACAACTAATGAATGGGTTGTGAAGAGAAGCGGGTTAGCAAAGATGACCTCTGCAGTCTGTTTAGCATTAAGCCAACTGTCAAACTACACAGTCGAAGTGCAGAAATAAATCAAAATCAATTCAGGATGACTGGTGAAGTCAATGGTTTTCAAATGAAAACATCGCAAATAACTACTTTTTGCAAGAGCAGAAATGTAGCACAATATTAAGATGGAGAAGAAATGTGGAAACTTAGCACCACCTTTGTGTTGGTTCAAAATGGAAACGTTCTCAGCTGGAAGTGTGCCTCTTTACTGGAGAAGCCCATTCTGGAACACCAAAGTTTCTTATTACTGGAATGTGGATTAATTTATTTTTTGTGTGTGTTTGTAAGATGGAGCAAAGATACTTCCCTGGTGTGAAAATTTAACAATAAATCGCACATACTCTATAGCACATTTTTTTTCTGTCAAGCATTTTGAAAAACTTACATCACAATTACACAGCAACATGACCTACTTCTGGCCATAAAATGATACCTGAAGTTTAGGTATATAAAAAAACATTTAGAAAATAAAATTATAAAAAAAAAAAAAATGCATTCTAACTAAAATAATAGAAAAAAGCATGTAAGTACAGTACACCTTTTGCAGAGGGAAAAAAAGCAGAGGATGGCACATATTAATGAATACTTTCAAAACTTCCCCTCCCTCTTCCCGAAAAACAAAGCAAGATAAAGGGAAACGGAACTTGAATCATCCAAGGAATGAAAAGACAGAAAGGAGAAAAACACTAAGGGGTTATTACACTGTGTGTGAATCATCAGTACTGATTTTTACGTTCCTCTATAAAAAGAAGGGTGCAGAAATATATATTTTTTAAATTCCCAAATCATCAAACAGGAGAAAGAAAATCCTTTCTGGAGTAAAATCAAGACATTTCAGAAACAGTTTGTTATTTTTTTTTTTTACAATACTCTCCAGGCCCCACTCTTTCATTTAATGTCTCTGTGTGAAAATATAGAATAGAGCACCCTTCATCTCTGGTCTGTCCTCACACCTTTTAACAAGTACAGAATCCTTTAAAACACATCTTGTTGAAGATCACTGACAGTGGGTGAGTTCATAAGAGGGTTTAGTTGTCTCTCAGTTTGTTGTAGGCATGTGTTCTCTTCACACTTCAGTCTGGAAGTCTCCTTCGGATGTGTCAGGTGTGTTGGCGGAGGATGTGTCCCAGGGTTTACTGCGTAACTCCAGTCTGTCCTTATGTTCGCTGGAGCTGCACATCTGCTCAGGGGTCATGGTCTTAAAGCTGTCCCAGGATCGCTGGTCATCTGTGGTGGACTTGTCCTGAATATGCACAAACACAGAAGGAAATTTAAATTTAAACTAGAGCATAAACGCTGATTACCTCCTTTAACCTCAACCATTCTCTGACAAAAAGTGTCCTTGCTCATCCAGCTTGTCATCCAGCCTGGTCATAACAAGCTGGTTTTAGAGGGGTTTTGACCACTTTGTTTAGCTAGTCAGGCTGGTCTTAGCTTGAACAACCAGCTAAAATCGGCTTGTCCTGGCTGGGAGACCACATTGTAAAAAATCTAAAGTTGAGAAAACCAGCTATTTCCACCTTTTTTTTTTCAGTATGGATAGTAAGCCTATAGTAAGCCTATTTTCTAAAACTTTGTTCCCAGGACTCAAATATGTACAGTTATCATAAGATTACATTTTTAACACATTTATTCATTTTTATCACAGTGGTGGTGGCTAACTATACGTTATATAGACTATTGCTCAAAAGCGAGGGGTTTAAAAGATATATATATATATATATATATATATATATATATATATATATATATATATATATATATAATATAATATTTAATATGAATACTATTAAGTATTTAATATAAACCAATACTTATATTCAGCAAGGATGCATTAACTTAATAAATAGTTACAGTAAAGACGTATAATGCTATATCATTTTCACATTTACATTTATGCATTTAGCAGACACTTTTATCCAAAGGGACTTACAGTGCATTTATGCTATACATATTTTTGTCAGTACATGTGTTCCCTGGGAATCGAACCCACAACCTTTGCGCTGCTAACGCAATGCTCTAACCACTGAGCCACAGCAACACAATTTTTTCAACTGTTTTCAACATTAGTAATATAAATAAATAATTATTGAGCAGAATCTTAAAAATGATTATCAGGATCATGTGACACTGAAGACTGCTGGAAATTCATTTTTACCATCAAAGGAACATATGAAAATCCAAAAGGTATTTTAAATTGTAATATTTCACACTGTTTTACTCTATTTTTGATCAAATATTATGGATATAAAAGATGCACAGTAAAAAAAAAAATTATTTATAATAAAATATACTATACACACTTATTCACACTACATACAAATTTGGGGTTAGCCACCACTATAATAACAACAACAATACATTTATTTTAATTTTACAGTGCTATAACCACATCGTTCTTATCTACGGTATTCTGGCAGAAACCATCACTACCATGGTCATTTTTAGGCATGCGAAGAGAATCATAAGACTGAAAAACAACTTTTTATCTCATCTGAAACGTAACTAATGGAAATGTGCTCGGGCATTTGTAATTCACATTTAATGTGCCTAAATACTCGTTTCAGCTGCAGCATAAAGACTAAATAGCCTTATAGTTTTGCTACATTATGACTTGTCTATACAACATATGGAGCGACTCGCTCGTCGGCATTAGTGGTTGTCTGTGCTGCGCTTTACGCCCGGATATTCCTGGTGTTCATTACTTCAGATGGCCAGAACACATACACTCTCCATCCCATTGAGGTTAATGGTTTATCCTACAGCTATACGGCCTCTTTATGGTAGGTAAATTACACTATACAGTGGGGACAGATGAATCTAATCACACAGAGACTGTGCCAATATGAGGTTGGGATTTTAGGAATATAAAAAAATTGGTCAGCCAGGTCACTCAAAGGGGAATCTGTTGAGACCTCACACATTCATCTTGCAGTTCCCCTCCTCTCAAATCTATTCCCAGCTTCCCCGAAAATGAGATGGATGAACCTGCATATTTCAAAACATTTGAGGCGATCAATTACAGGGTTGCTGTCGGCTCCCCCTCAGCTCAAATGCCCGCTGATTGCATGTGTGACGGATTGTGAGATTGGAAAACACCATGTAAATGACTTGTCTGAGAATACGTTTTTCTGCCTTCCTCTTGTCTGTGAGTGTTAGTAAAAAGGAAGGCTTAAAGAGGTCCCATTATGTTCTTTTACAAAGTCTTGATTTTGTTATGGGGGTGTACTAGAACCAGGGCCAGCCCTGGACAATTTAGAAAAGAGTTTACCCTGTGCCTCTTGCCTCACATTAGTGAATATTAACTACTTGAACTAACAATGAAAAATACATTTCTAACAGTATTTATTATTTTTGTTAGTGTTAGTCATTGACAATTAACATTATTTGAAATTGTTTCCAGTGAAACTAAAAATATAGGTGCTGCCTAAGTCACTTTATAAACTAAATTCTCGTATTCTTGTAAAACTGTATTAGCATACAGTAGGCTACTGTTTAATCTTCAAAATAAATTTTAAAAGTGTTCTATTTCCAGTAGATGGCTGCAATATTCGACTAGCCCAGGGGTCGGCAACTCCGCGGCTCCCAAGCCACATCCATTTCATCCCTCTTTCATTCCTAAGCGGTGGCTCCCTGTAGCGTGCGTGTGCAATACACTTTTTCTTGGTCAAGTGTGTTAAAGTAGAGGTTTTCAAGGACCAATGTGAATACATATATATTTAAATTAAAAGAGAAAAGATAGTCACTCACATTGTTTTGGATACGTTTTATTAATATCCAAAACAATGTGAACATCATGGAGCGCTGAACACTCTCACACGCTGTATGTTTCATTCATACTCGAAGCCGAATCTCTCTCAGAAAGTCCAAAACTTATTCATATAAGAAGTAATAATTGACATTTGACAATCATCCCGCTATCATCTTTAGCTAAGCTGTATAACAAGCATACAACTTAACTGATGAAACGTGAAGTCGATATGGTTTATGTGTGTTTTTCAAGTCTTCTCCAGCAAATAAATATGAACGATACAGTGGTAATTGACAGTATCAATTACAGTACAGAAGCTATAAAATATATGCTCTGCCTTATTCTGTGATAAAAATGGAAAAAGTGTTTGTAGTATAGCCTATACTGGTTGTACAATCATAACCATAAAATTGTCATTGGTAAAATATGTATCAAATATATTATAGAAGACAAATTATTGGTTATTGTTCAGCAGTGTATTTTATTACTTAGCCAATTAAAAGTAAGCAATAATATTTTTTTGGTCTATTATACATACATATATAAATATTATAATTATTATTATTTCTACATTTGACATTTCTGTCCCCCTCACATCTGAAATGATTGCTACTCCCCTGTCCTGTAACATAACTGAATATAAAACTTTAGTTATATGCCGTGTTATATTTATTTGGGCATCAAATATATTGTGGCTCCACGTGAATTGTATTCGGTGGGAAAGGGGCCAAAATGGCTCTTTTGATGTTGAAGGTGGCAGATCCCTGTACTAGCCCATTCGAATGTTTTCACTATGAATTATAGCCTATGAGAAACGTACATCTTTAAATTGAATCTTACATTAATTTGACTTGTTTAAGTCTAGTTATAGTCCTATACAAACATTACTAAATTTCCCAATTCAAATTAAAAGTACAATAAATCCCCAAAACACAACTGTAGCGCAAAAATATGATCAAAACGTGTTGTCATGTTACACAAAAAATGACACCTATGTTACAAAATCTCGGATATCTGGAACTCCAGAGATGGTTATTATCCTATTTTAAACTTTTAGACTATAGACTTTCTAGACTAGGCTAACATAGTTTTTTCACAAACTTTTACTTCATCTAGAGCCCTTAAATGCATATCTACCTCATGTCTTTAGCGAACCGGGAGATCATTGATTCACCCTCCATTTTTTAAAGTTAGACATCAACTTTCTTAGTAGGCTATTACTCAATATATGTATTATAAACAATATAACGGAAAAAAAATATCAAATATAAAAGAATGCCTGTATTCTGATTAATTTTTTAATGTGTAAATATATATTTTCCTGCGAGACTATATTCCTAAATATCTGATGACTCAATGTGCACTTATTCTTTATTCCTCGAGGTGGCACTGTTTGGTACACAATGGCGATGTGATGTTTCACTCAAAATTACCGCAGGCATAAAACAAAAGAATATCATCAGAACTAGTTTGAATGGCTTTACTGTAGATCAATTTTTAATGCAATTAAATATACATTTCACTGTCATTTGAACATATTGCTAAATGTGCACTTATTCTTTATTCTCACTGTTTGGTACAAATATGCTGTGATGTTTCACTCAAAATTACCGCAGGCATAAAACAAAAGAATATCATCAGAACTAGTTTGAATGGCTTTACTGTAGATCAATTACTGTACGCAATTAAATATACATTTCACTGTCAGAGATTCGCCTGTGCTGGATATATACAGGTCTCTAAAGACACAGATATCATGATCGGCGAAACATTCATGCATTTAAAAGGCTTGTTTATTTGACCATAATCATTAATTACATCACATTACCTCTTTCTTTGTCCCGTTTTTATTCTTTTTGACAATCAGGTAACTGATGTATGTGGAAGTGCAGCTGTGCAGGGGAAGATAATGCATTGAACTGAGGAGAGCAATAGAATGGTTGTTTTTGTGGGACGATCGCTTTTCATGAAACATTTTAAATGTATAGTATTAAATTAGAAATGGTAATAATACTTTTTTTAAATATAAATCTTTACTAATTTTGGCGCTCCTATGGAATGGCGGAGCCCCTAGAAATTGTCTATGCCGCCTATGCCACGGGCCGATATGCTAGAACATGCTGTCATGCTTGTGGTTCGAAAATCGCATTATTTTTCACATAATTTACATTATTACAATACCTCTCTCCCCAGCCTGGCACAAACGGCTCGATTAGTTCCGGGTTTGATGAAGGCCTGCCTTCCGAAAAATTAAATGCTTTGTGATTAGTGACTGTCCCAGTGTGGTGTGATTGGTGAACAGCTTAGACGGTGTTTCAGTACTGCCTCGCCCCTTGTCAAAACAGAAAGTTCATCAATATTGCTATAGCAATTCAGACCCAGAGTATATTGAACAAGAGGATCGCACAGAACCTTTGCATGCATGGATATTGCAAGACATATTAAAGTGGTAAGGTATTTTTTTGGCTAAATCACGTTTTAGATAGGATGTCAACAACAGCTTAAAAGTAACTGCATTTATTATGTACAGATAAGTACAACGGTAATATATTATGCTTATTGTTCTTTAATTCTAACATTATAACATGTATTGCAGTGAAACTGTTATACAGTTGAATTTATATATACCGTATTCCCACAGAGTTACACAATTTGTGGCCGCAAATAATTAGCAAATTAATTCTCTGTCAGAAGGATACGCTGTTGAAGTGGTAGAGATCGAGGTTTCCCCGGTAACGCTGAACACAAAGCAGAGCTCTGCTCACAAAAGCTGCTATATCAGACATTACATGCAAGATGAAATGAAAATAACATCCAACATTTTCTGAAAATATCCGGTATAAAAACACCAGCACAGGGTTTCGATTTTTAAATGTGCAGTGCTCAATCAAGCGTTCTCCCCACCCGCCAACCATTCGAATTGCCGTAGGCGGAATTTATTTTTGTGATATCACAAATACAGAAAAATTACTTTGTAGTCCAAACGAGCTGTTTGTTTTAGTTCTTGAAAAGGGATAAAAAAAACTATGAAATATCTCCCTTTGGAGTGTACTTTGAGATTTGTAACTTTTTAGATCTTTGTATGCCCAAACATACACACAACAAACTGACTAAAATTTAAAAAGTGAAAAATCATAATAGGACCCCTTTAAACTTGAGCTGTGTGGCTGGGTTTGCCAGTTACCATGGAAATGGAAATATGGAAAAACACACAAACACACATATACACACTAAACACATGCACATTACAACGATATTTAGAGTAGAGAGAAAACTGGACATCTTTTCTTTTGACTCTCATTCACAACCTAAAAAATAAATAAATCTGAGTTTGTAGGCTCATGTAAGCATGCGTCCGTCCACAAGGGGCGATAGCAGCCTGATTATAATTCACCCAATGTAACAGGCTGACAGTTGGCAAAATGGATACTAAAAGCATAATCTGGCAGCCAATTTGCATGCTAAACGCTGAAGAAGGAACATTATGTTGAGCAAAAGTGTTGTTAATGCCGAAGAGGAGCGAAGAGGAGCCTGACTTCATTCCTAAGAGAATGCTAACGCGATTGTGCTGCTCTTGCTTATTTCCTTTCCCCTCCATCTCTCTTCCTCCCGAACACTTCGCTCCCAACAACCCTCCTTCACTTCCTCTAGCTTTCTCCATCTCTCCTTGTCAGGCCTTTTCTACTTACACTCGAAGAATTCTTTCACCTCCGGCAGAAAATGCTCCATCGCTTTTCCCTCTGTTTGCAATAAAAATGAGGATGGTAGGAAAGAAAAATAAAGGAAGAGAGACACAGAGAGAGAGAGAGAGAGAGAGAGAGAGAGAGAGAAGGAGGGGGATCACAGTCACTGAATATGTCTGGGGGGAAGCTATGTTTCTTTGAATTATTGTTACCTTGATGGAGGAGTCTATGGATTACATTTTGGAGGCAAGCACACTCCTCCATATTTCTTTTGCATAAAGACAGACAGAGACAACTTAAACGGGTACAGCACTATACTCAAGAGAGGCGACTGACTACTATACTTCAGCATATATGAACCATGTTGAGCATGTCTGTATTGAAACACTTCAGGAGAAAAAGAGGAAACGTAGCACTGCATGCTAGAGAGAAGGCAATTATGTGATGATTTGGAGGAAAAATGGACATGGAGACATAAACTCTGTTTTAAAGCCTAGTGTCTACAATCTAAGGCAGCATGCTAGCTGAAACATAACCCTAATAGTGATCTTTGAACTGCTGTATACAGTAGGCCTATGACAATATATGCAGTGATTTAGCATGCTTCTAAGAAATAGCTAATCTGAAATAGATTGAACAAATCAGCATTGAATTACATTTTATTTTGTTTTTGTTTATTTTTGACTCCATTTGCAATGTTGGATAATTATTTTTCTTTAGCATTTTAACTTGTTGCTAAGCTAACACCACAATAAAATAGCTATTTTTTGGTTAATAGTTTTCAGTATTGGATTTATTCTGTATTTTTCTTGACTTCATCTGCAATTTTTGATGCATTTTGGTATTTTAACATGTTTCTAAGCTAAGATTTTTTAATATAATCCATTATTTGCCCCAAACTTCAGTATGGGGTCAGAGCCAGTCTGCAGATTTGGGTAGAGCTGATTTAAAAAAAAAAAATTGTATATACTGAATATATATATATATTGTCCCATATGATGGGCATATACTCCAGATTTTACTTCATTAATTGGAGTTAATTTAATTTACCTACATTAATTGGAGGTAATTTAGTGCATGATGCCAAACACAGTTTAAGACAACTACTGTTTTAAAATCTGTTCAGATTCTGAAAGTAGTGCATTTCAGCCATAAGATAAATGTCACTGCACTTACAATTATGATATTGATAATCTTCACTTCGCAAAAGACATGCTGCCTCAGAAATTATCCAAAATGAGAAATATTGGGAGGCAGGATAATGTAACTGCCTAATATTTGATTTAACTTTCACACCAGGAGTGTAACTATAAGCTCTTAAAATGCTGTCTTGGTAGGTAGCTCACTACATTTTTGAAAAGAGCTATTCTGTCTTTACTCATTTTGTAGCTAGTCCCTATACAGGATTCTTATAGATTTGAACAATGGATGTCACTCCCTCACCCTCCCTTCCCTTACTCTCTTTTCTGAAAATAGTGTTGGGCAGGAATGACATCAGCAAAACACATACAGTCTGCATGACCCTAGACCACTGATGATGTATAGAAATCACTCCTTTTTTGTTACCAAAGAAAGAACAATTTATGTTTTTACAGAGTTAAACAACTGTATCAACCTATTCTACGCTAAGACACCTTTTTGATTCAAAAACTAGTAATAGGTGTGTGCGGACAAGGAAGATACAGCAACACAGCAGAGACCACAACCTACAGTATGTGTCCACTACACAAATTAGAACTCACAGGTCAGAGAATAAGTCAGCTGTTGCACAATGAAGCAATGGAAAGATGTGATAGGAGCAGAGGCGTAGCAATAGGGCAGGCAAGGCAGGCAATTGCCTGGGGCCCCGCATTTTGAGGGGGCCCCTGACAGCTGACCATTTGAGCTATCGGAAATTTCATTATTAATAATATACACGTAACATGGAGCAATATATCTGCATCCCCCCTAGGGGGCTCCCTCTCGCGTTACGCTGGATGTGCTTGCTTTTTCCTCGTGATGCGTCGGCCGCCGTTTTCAAAATGGCACAGCACTTACTCATGCATTTACTAGGCTATTTTAAAAATGAAAAGGACTTATCCATTTGGCAGTCAAAAGCGGAAAAAGCAAGAAAAGGAGGAAAAGAGGAAACATGACAGCGGTAAGTTAAGCGATGGAGATAAGATTGACTTAATGAGAATTATACGACAAACAAATGTTTTTGTTGTTAATTCCAGCTTATTTTCATTTTATTATTTTGCTAGATTAATTACTAGTCCAATTACTTATAGTGTTACTGGGAAACAGGTTATCTAGGGTTGCACTTAGCAGCAGGATGTATTATATATAGCAGGTATTAATATAGGCTGCAATAGGTGGTACCTGGAAAGACGCGCACATCACCGCATGGCAAGTTTCGGTACTGTGTCTTGCTGCCAGTGGGGAGCTCACGAAACTATATAAATAAATATCATTTAATTTACTTAGTTGACATTATTTATTTCCTCTTCTACATTAAATTAGTTGAGTTAACATAATTAGTTATCAACTAACAATTAACTAATATTTAATACACTTTAAATTAAATTTAAAATATTAAATTAAAATGCTAATTATATATTTCTGCATGCAGGAGCATTACTTAAGTTCCTGTCACCACCACCAGATTCCCCAGTCCCTCCTCTTGACAGTGAAAATGGCATGTAGTGTCAGATATAGTGTTGCTTACTATATCAATACATTTACTTACATTATATGTCTGCTGCTAACACTTTCCATCACCGTTGCCTCTGGTGAGAGAAGTTTTCTCTATTTGGCTATAGTTTTCGCTATTTGCTGTAGCTAAGGCTCGTAAGCACCATTTTTAAGGCGACAATCCGTTACTGTAAATATGAAGATTGTTCTGTATCTTCAAGGTTGTATTGTACAGTATTGTATCTTCTGCCATGAAGATGAACATTTTGTTAAAGAATAAAAACTGTTTTAAAAAATAAACTATTTATGTTATATTATGTGTTTTAACTACTTTTTGTAAATTATATCTAGGTACCAAAGATATACTGTATTAACAAAATAATCTTCTAGAAGGGTCTCATCTATTAATTTTGCCTGGGGCCCCCACTTCATGTTGGTTCGCCTCTGGATAGGAGCAGTGTCTTCAGCAGCAGGGTCGTGGGGAAAGCAAGTTTAGTCGCTGTGGGAGTTCTGTACTGGTTAAGAAGTTTCTATGGAGACTATAGGGTCGAAAGGACAAAAAGAAACACTCTCTGTGACTCTATGGCTCAAACACACTGCTCTCTGGAATTTCTTTTTTTCTGTTACCTTTTCTCTGTTTGTTGCCCTTGGGTCTGCTGACTGCCTGGCTACAGTCAAACTATAACAGAAAACATGTAGTTTCAAACCAAGTAAAGACATAGACAGGTAGCAGTGCATTATGAAAAAAGCAACAATACACAAAATAAGCATTAAATGAAAATCCATAACAAAAAGATAAAATATATAGTGGATTGAGTAAAACAATGTGGTTATGCAACAGAACAAGAAGTAGGATAGAACGACAAGGCCTTTGTCAGAGATGAGTGTCTGGGGCGAAATTTTTATTAGCATCATTTTATACCTGATTAGCATAATTCCTTTAGAGAACATGCTGAAACAACATTGTGTTGTGAAATTCTCCCCTTTATATTTATACACAAAACATTTATTTAGTGAGTTTTGGGGTCTCCAACCCAAAATAAAATGTCATAATTATGTGATAATGTCCAGATTAGGCTGTTTGTTTCAGTGGAATGTGTATCTTAACTCTTGGAGCATTACATATAATTGGATAAGCACAATAAATGTTGATATATACGGTCACCTTCATTGCATACATGATCTCTGAGTTCCCTCCATTGTAAAGTCATACATTATGTATAAAGGATAATGCGCTAAAAGCCTTATCTGGTCTCTCTGCTATGACAGCCATTTCTGAGTTATACTGCATTATGTCAGCTCTGCTAATAGTCTGTAATCTATTCTACTCAGTTCAATTTTAGAAAAGCACAAAAGTGCAAAATATGCACAAAACTGTCACAAAAATGTATATTATCCCTTCTATGCCATGTTCCAGATATGAGCTGCACTACAATACAGAAAGTAAGAGAGTCTTACATGGCGAAATCTGCAGACATGACATATCTCACTAATTATGTCTTAATTGGCACAGACTGCAAATTAGCATTTTGCCGTGTGTGTCTATGAGTGTGTAAGTGTCCCATCCCAGCTTTAAGCCCCTTCATTAAGCTGTTTGATGGTGCATCTGCTTCAAGTTCAGTCAACACAATACTCCATAAAGAAAATATCATTTTGGGGCTAATTTTGTGTGGACAAAAGGCAAATACAAGATGGCAAATTCAATTAAGTTATTCATGTGGTTATTCGGAGGGATGTAGCTCTAGTAAATGAGGAAACTATAACAAGAGAAAATCGACAAGTGTGAAAACATACTCGTCCTCACTGTAGCAAACTGTTTCAAGAACCTGAACTTCACAGTTTGGCTCAGATACCAATAATTAAAGTCAACTGCAGGCAAACTGTTTCAATGAGGCATAACCAAACACACTAAGAATATGTAAACATTCACAGATGCACAGCAATGCATACTTGTGTACTGATAAATGTTCAGAGTGTAACCTTTAAAGCATGACAATTACAATTTTAGATTCATGAGACCACTCTACTGATACTACATATTATCAGTGCTATAGTGTTTTGAAAGTTTTAATGAGTCATTTATACTAGAAAGCAGTTGGAATAGTACTAGTTGATAGGGGTCACAGAATGTAATTATGCGTTGGATTATATTTTCTAATTGCAGATGAAGGCTTTTAACACCTAGATGTAATTTAAGTAGGTGACTGGACACATATTTTAACTGCAGTCATATTTTGTTATAAAAAGCCAGCAATGTTGTCCAGATTGCAGACAAGTTAGCCATAATGTATTTTACCAGAAGACTTTAGTATATTCTTGTCTCTGCACTCTAAAAATATTTCCTTTTAAAAAGCTGTGGTTGTAATTTTTTTTCGGGGGTGTAACATAAGCAACATATCCTAATGTACAGATCAGAATAAAATACAGAAATGCATAGATTGTGGTGGCCAATGTTTTTACAAACAAAAAATATTTTTTTATAATTTATTATGACATTAAATTAATTTACAATTAAACTGTCATTTATATGGCAATTTATATTTTTACCTTTAAAAAATCATATATTTTACCCTCAATCCTCCTCCTTTCAAAGAAGTTTACAATTTTTTAACCAAACCCTATCACCCTTCATAAGAAAAAAATATATAGAAATGTAGTAAATGATTTAAAGCATCGGTCATATCCATAACATGCATTATGTGAGTGATGTGCCTTAGTTTAATACTTTAGGTTAGGAGATTGTTCAAATCTTACATTATTGCTAACTCCGCATGCATTTATGATGTTTACTCGTTCGTAAAACAGTTAGTGGGTGTAAGAGCAGAAGTTTTCAGCTAATACATATTTCATGAGTCAGACTGTTGCCTTCCTCTGCTCTCAAGTTCCCCACTGTATTCATTTGTAGGATCCCCATTAATATGAATAGATTGAACACAGGGTACCAGTCCTTCATCCATTTGGGACCATATGGGGTGCCTCCGCTACAGCTATCAGCCCAGCCAGCATCTTCACTTAGAGGTTAACTGCCTTTCAAACTGCATCAAGCTCCATTCGTGCCAACACAATCAATGTATCGGACTGCAAGTGACTAAGGCAAAGAAAATACTTTTCTCCAAAGAAAAAAAGAAGATGAAGCGAACCCATGGTACAAATGAGAGATTAGAGAAAGACGATTAGAAGAAATGGACAGTGTCTGGAAGGGGCCATTTGGATGTGTTAGAGACCCCACTATGCTCACTTTCCTCACCAGCTGTTAGTATGATCCAATTGGATAAAAGGGAAGTCTAGAATAAGACAGGAGGGAAAAAATGGCTTAGATTTGTCCCGAATGTGCACTCATCTCTTTAATGGCCCACACACACCAAACACGCTTCTAATATCATCAGTTTCACCTTGTTGCTGGAGGAGTACTGTATGTGTACTTACTGTACTCAATTGGGTTATTCTCTCTTTAATGCAGATTTGTGGCCAAATAAAATTTTAAGTGTTTATGATCCTTTAAAACACATTTTGATCAATTTAACTGAAAGTTTTTGTGGTTTATATGGGTTTATATGTACGGTTTGGTTTTAAATAAAAACTTAAAGGGTTTAAAACAGCACTAGCACAAGCACGATGTCAACGCAAGGCTGTGTGATTTACAACAGCACATCACAACATTGCAGGGAATATTCCACACCGAGTTAACAATCAAATGTGAAAAAACAACAACATTTAGTCCTCTACACCTCTTAGATTCTACAAAGTGAGGGTTTACACTGCACCAATGAAAGCCTTCATAATTTATGGCCCTACCACACGGGGTTGGGAATACTGGGTCTGGTTGACATGCTTACGTTGGCTCTCTTTGTAAACGAAGCTCATTCTCCGTGTTAAAGGCTCAGATTGTCGTGTTGGAGGTGGAGGAGGAACCTGTGAAGTCGGCCGGATAGTTAGAGGGGTTTAAAGACAACTAGCATGACACTTTTTAGCACAGATTTGTTATGACGTTATAGTTTTTGAGGTAGATGTGGTTTCATGAGGTAGACTGGTTTTAGGGAAAGTTATGTAATGTTGAATGGTTATGAAAAGTGATTCAAAAGTTGAATGATCCTGTAAAGTGCACTTATGTTTTTAGAGTACAATTATCGTCATGCATTTGAAAACCAATTCTTTATGAATGAATTATGAAAAATAAGTGTAAAATCACATATTTTTGTAAGTTGGTCCTGACTTAAATAATAAATCCAAATAATTGATTATATTTAGTTATTATAATAATTACAAATGTGCAATTTAATTTGATCAAACTCCTTGCACACCATTATTGCTGTAATTACAGCATTGGCAACATAATCATACCTGTGGAATGAAATCAAAATAATTGTATTCTGCAGTTGCTTTCCCGTTGGAAATTGAAAGGCGAATGCTAAAAGCATCATGGCTCATCAATACTGTCAGAATAACTCTGTAGTGTCAAAACATTTGAAAAGCATTTAGAAAGCATTTGATCCTCTGTAATGTGAGAACATAAACCTTTAATCTAATGCTTGTCTGAAGTTTTCAGTAGTGGTGTCCAGACTGTTTTGACTGGTGTGGCCTATGTAGGATATAGACTCATTGTCAATAAGAATACTACATATATCTTCACTGATAATTTAAGAGATGTCTAGAATTTTGGGTGACCAATCAAATCACTCCAGTGGCCAGGCCCACCCCAGAACACACCTCTGGTGAAAAGTAATGTGGAACAAGGATCTAATTGGCTGAAATAGGCTGTAACCGAGGCTACAGACAGCATGATCCAAATGAAAAGTGAGTGAGCATATGGCAAATGACACCAAATCATACACTTGCCGCAAATTACGGCCAGGTAATTTTCTGCAGGGCATTTGTTTTTAAATCTTAATGACAGAAGCCTCTGGGAACTGGCGCGTGGATGTTTGCAATGCTCCGTCCGCTAATAGAACATTAAAGATTCAGCAGTCTAGCTAATGCAAGGATGAATAGTCAGCTCTTTCCAGGGGAAGCAGATAGGAGACAGCGCTGCAGCGGGCAGGTGTACTTTGAGAAGCTTAATGGCAGGAGACTAAATATGATCCAACTATTAATACTGTATTAATTAGCTTACAAAACATAAGGCTTGGAGAAATGTGCTGATAAAGATGAGTTTTTCAAACACCAGGTGTATTTCAAACTATTTTTTTTTCCTAATTTAAATTCAAGTATCACAATACAAACTGTTCAGTCCCTATTCTTTATTTTGAACTAGTGATAGTAACTATTGCTTTAAAACTCCTGCAGCGTTGCACGTGAGAGCATGGTAATACATTGGCGAGTTTGCGGTGCAATTACGCAGGATTTTTAGAAAACACATGGTGAGATTATTTCTCATAAAATGTGAACGATTTGACCGTGTCAGGAATGGGTATCAGTGGGGTCGCAGGTTAGAGGGGTCTTACCTTGAAGGAGGACATGGCAGGGTCCCTGTTATACCTGTCTATGGTGTGGAACTTGGTGGAGTGGTTGAGTTCATGGTAGAGCTCTGAGTGTCTTTTGCGAGTGTGCATCACTTTCTGTAAGGAATGGGAAAACAAACAAACAAAAAACAAAAAGAAACAAAAGCAAAAATAAGAAAGGACAGGCCAGGGAGGAGATGGGTCAACGGCTACTGGTGTTAAACCGCAAAACTAGGGTCACTATGAACACACATCCATTTGAAGGGTGGTGTTCTGATTGAGAAGCAAAACGGATTGGTTCTGATGGGTATTAAACAATGTTACAGCTCTCTGGTCAGTATCATTTATTACTGACAGACACTTCCACCAATTCCCAGACTTAATTGGATGTGGTTGGAAGCTGGCTGGTCTGCTTTGTAATCAATGCTGGTGTTCATGCAGAGCTGACATAGAGCTCCAACCTGCAAATGTAAGCATCCATGCACCAGGGTTGCTTTCTGAGGAATAATGGAATTTGGGGTTTATTTTGCTTTCTATAAACGGTTACTCTATATAACAATTTGCATTTATTTTAGGGCTACCAAAGTTAAATATATTAATTTATAAAATGTTTACATTTTATGGCATTTAATTTAGCACATTCACACATTTAACTTAATTCAGCTCAGTGTGAATTTCACTTGTCGAAATACGAGTGCTAGAACACTTAAACACACAAAAATCCAGCTTGTCCAGAAAACAAGTGCTAAAATGCCAAACCAGCAAACAGATAACTTTTACCAGGCTGGGAGACTGACTAACTGCTTTTTTCTCACCAGAGCAATACCTAGCTTAGTCAAATATTGTTTTGTTGTTGTTTTCACAAGTAATTTTATGAATTCAAACTAAATGCACTACATTGTTATGTATCAGGGATATTTCAGATAATTAACTTTTGAAATTAATCCTTGTAACAACACACACTCTAAAAAAATGCTAGGTTAAATACAACCCAGTGCTGGATAAATATTGGACAGAACACATGCTGGTTGTTGTAAATGTTTAACCCAACCTTCTGGGCAGTAACCCAATCGTTCATCCATATTTTACCCAGTGAATGATTATCTAAATCATTTAAAATTATTTGAGTCTACTGTCAACCTCAATTTATTTATCAGGACAGGAGGGAGAAGATCTCATGCAGTACCGACTAGGATGGAAAAGGTTATGGAGCTCTAAAAGCATCTGAATGCGTTAGTAACAAGACATACCTCTGTTTGAGAAGAAGCTTCCATACTGGAGAGCAAATATCCAGTCATAACTTAACTTACGCTTTCAAATATAATTGAAGAACAGCTGGTTTAAAAGCACAAGCGTGTTATGGAGAAAATGGTTTGGGTTGTTTTAGACTGGAGATTTGCTGGATCCTGCCAGTTGATCAGTCATGGAGGTGCCCTCCAGGCTGCCTCAGTCATACACGTGCAGTCTCTACTCGTTTCAATATGCCGTCTATCTCTTTCACACACAATAATGCCACTCACTCAACACTTACGGAGCTCTACACTGGTTCAGTGTTTCTGCAGCCTTGATCCTTCTGTATTCAGAAACATATCCTGCTTGTATATGGTGTCATTACACAGCACACTTTGTGATGACATATCAAAGATGTCATCTTGAAATGGGGTGACCAGAACTAAATGCAGAACAGAATGTGCTGAGCATAGCTATTGCTACGCAATGTTTAAACTGTATTTGAACTACAGGAATGCTGTAAATTACTATTATTCATCAACTTTGCATCTACACTTTTAAAGGTAAAGGTGCTTAAAAGGTTCTTCACAGCAATGCCATAGAATAACCATTTTTGGTTCCACAAAGAACCATTCAGTCAAAGGTTCTTTAAAAAAAACATCCCTATCTTACATTTTTATGATCTGAAGAACCTTGTTTCACAAAAGGTTATTTCTGGTGAAAGAATGTTCTTCAGATCATAAAAATGTAAGATAGAGATGTTTTTTTAAAGATCCTTTGACTGAATGGTTCTTTGTGGAACCAAGGTTCCATAAAGAACCGAGACAAAAAAAAGGAGGGGGGGAGGTTCTTCTATGCATATGGCATCGTGAAGCACATTTATTTGTAAAAGTGTTAACTGCCAAGACTTTAAGTTAACTTTAAAACTGCCGTCAAACTAGTGATTGTCTCCACGAAACACCATGTAAATGTTAATACTTTTGACAAAATAAGATGAATTTACAAATAATAACCCTGTTCAAAAGTTTACATCCTCAACTCTTAATGCATTGCGTTGCCTTTTTGAGCATCAGTAAATGTTTTCATCTTTTGTAATACAGTAGTTGTGTATTAGTCGATCAGTTGTCCTTGGTGTGAAAATATATATCTCAAAATCATACATTCACTGTTGGAAAGGGTTCAAATAATGAGAAATTCTACAAAACCAAAGAATGTGCAGAAGCTGATGGACTTTTCTACAGAAATGGGCTGTTAAACTGTTTAGAACAGGAGTGTCCAATCCTGCTCCTGGAGGACCACTGTCATGCAGAGTTTAGCTCCAACCCAATTAAGCACACCTGAACCAGCAATTTCAGGTCTTACTAGACAGATATACTCGGAACTTCCAGGCAGATGTTTTAAAGCAAGTTAAGGCTAAACTCTGCAAGACATTGGCCCTCCTTAATTAAGTTTGGACATCCATGGTTAAGAATAAACCAGTGACTCAGCTGTTGATATTCTAGGTAGGTTGATCTTCTACAGCTCATTCAGGACAGTACTAAATATATAACATATTGTTATAATCCCTTCTATTTTTTTTAAATCTTTAACATCTTTCACATTCCACCAGGGGGATGTAAACTTATGAGCAGAACAGTATGTACAACACACAAACACACACACGCTTATAAACACTCAATTAAAACAATGTATAATTTATATTAAACGTTACATACACTATATTGCCAAAAGTATTGGGTCACCCTTTTTAATGAACAGGTTTGACTATTTTAGAAATTTCCAAGAGTACAAATCTTAATGTTTAGGCATATAATGATATTCTAGGGAATTGTGTGCTTCTAATTTTATAGCAACAATTTGGACAGGACCCGTTTCTATTCTAGCCTGGCAATGCCTCTGTTTATAAGGCAAGGTTAAAACATAAATTATTGATTGAGTCAGTGTGGAAGAACTTGACTTATCTGCAAAAAGAAACACTTCTGGTGTGACTTTAAATGCAGACCTTGACCAAAAAACTCATCACCAAACACCAATTACTTGTACATTCATTATATGGACAAATGTAATGGGACACCCCCTTCTTTAGAAGAGAAAAAGGCACTTCCAAACTGTGGCAACAAAGAAATTCATGTACTTAAAAATTGTATTTCCACCTCTGTTGCAACAGTTTGAAGTGTATGAAATGACTGTATCCATATGTACAATTCATTGGTGTTTGGTGATGAATGTTTGGCTAAATGTCTGCGTGTAAAGTCACACCAGAGGTGTTCAGCTGCGATTAGGACTTGGCGTTCTGCAGACCAGTCAAGTTCTTCCACACTGACTGAATCATCATTTATATTTGATCCTTGCCTTATACACTGAGGCACTGTCATGTTAGAATATAAAAGGGTCCTATCCGAACTGTTGCTATACAATTAGAAGCACGCAATTCCCTAGAATATCATTATATGCTTAAACATTAAGGTTTTTACTCATAAAAATTACTAAAGTAGTCAAACCTTTCACAATTTTTGGCAATATAGTGTGTGTGTAGTTTATTTATTTTTATATATATTTCAAAGTACAATATGTGGTCACCCTATTTTGAAACAATGCCGAAAAAAACCTAAGGAATCAAGGCATGTGAAACACTAAGCAGTTCTGCCATGGATAGGACTGTTGCTAATTCTAAGAGCATGATGAGGGAAACAAGCACCAGAGCAGCAACTATCATTGGCTCCTTTAAGAATCAATTGAAAAATCTCTAGATAATGTTGGATAGAAGAACAAATACCAGTCTGAGGACAGATGGGGACGGGGTCTTACCTCAAAGTCCAGCTCAGAGTACCGTACTCTTTTCCTCTGGGGAAGGGAGGGAGAAGACACCATGAATCACAACTGCACATTTTTCAGCACCTGAGTAAACTGGCGCCCAAGAGGCAATTGCCTCATGCAGATGCAGTGAGCATATAATACCCCTCCGCTGACTGAAAGGCTTTTCCAGTGGGTGTTTTATGTTTGGATTGAAATCAAACTTCACCATGAAAACAGGAAAAGTGTATTTGCCTTCAACAACAAGTGGGTGTTTGGCAGGCGTCTTACAGCATAAGAGAAGTGCATAACAATGTCCATGTTAAAAAAAAATATAATGTGTACTTCTCAAATCATACCTGAATCTGGTTTCATCTCATACAGTATATTTAATGACACAATTTTACGATATTTAATTGGCATCTTCAAGTGGTTCACTGAAAATGTCAAACAGGCCAGATTGGGCCACTGGTTAGATAGGCTTTGGATAGGATTTTCCTCTATAAAACAGCATAAGTGATGGTGATATAAACTTTTGATAAAAAAAAAAAAAAAGAAAACAAATAAAAATGTGTCTCCATATGTAAACAGCAGAATCTGTGGTATGTTTAGAAAATGGCATAATATTTACAAATGTCTGTAAACAACTCTAATCTTCTGTAAAGCAAAACCACTTGCTCAGTAGGTAATTGCTTAGTTCTAACAAAATATGTTTGTACTTCTGCACTTTGCATAGTAATGTACAGGGTCTCAAATTAACTTAATGCTCCACTTGATGAGTCAGTTGAGAAGACCAACCGCAATACATTTTTGTAGGCCCATGAATCTGTATTTTCATTACTTTTTATTAAAGAACAACTTCACAGATTTTCAACCAGCTTTGTGTTGTTACAGTGTTGGTAGTATACATAACCAATGTGTACTCTTTCTCCATGTTACTTGCAACTAGTAATTTCCCCATTAAAAGGTAACAAAACAAACCTGATTGAAATCCTTTATGAACATATATTTTTCTTTGGAAAATGGGATTACTTAGCTATGTCTTCTGAGCAAAATAATAACATAACATTGCTGGTCATAATGTCACTCATAGCAACACATACAGGATGAGCCAATCTGTCTCTCAGTGACATGACAACTGCCACAAAAATGTGAAGACCTATTGTGGTAAGGAATTGTTTTTGTCATATTTCCATTTTATTGCCTAATACGAATAATAGGAGACATAATGTTGCCTCAAGAAGTTCTGTAGAAATTATATAAACTTCTGATCTAATACATTAATTATATAATATGTAAACTTCAAAAGTCTGAGGACATTTAAATCATAACAAAAGTTTTCATTAGTAGAGTATTTGCATTTACTGTATTACTAAATGTCCCAGCAAAGATAAGACTAATGTTCTCAAACTAAGCTTCCTGGTAATGACATCTGACACTTATGAGCATTAATTTTGGACTCCAGCAATGTAGTTTTGTGTTGTAGTTATTATACATTAAGTGTTATATATGCACCTCCGAAGGGTTTCCTATCCTGTAAATCTATCTAAAAATAAAACAGAATATTTCAATGTTCTGTTGTAATTGAAAATACAAATGTCATGTAAGAGACAGTCTATAGTAAAAACGAGTTTAAGTTCTTTAAAACACTCTCACAAAAACAGTTAAGAAATAGTGTCAGTACACATTGTGTCAATTTGTCACAAGCTCAGGCTCACAGAACACAAAACCAGTCAAGACCTGGGCCTATGCTACTATGCCTATACGATGATGCGACGGGAGCCATAGTGCGCCCACCACAAACCAGCTTATTGGTGGAGAGGAGACAGAGTGATGAAAGTATGGGGCTGATTAGGAGGCCATAATGGTCAGAGGCCAATAGGCGAATTTGGCCAGGATGCCGAGGTAAATGCTTACATTTACATTTATATTTATGCATTTAGTAGACGCTTTTATCCAAAGCGACTTACAAAGCATTCAGGTTATACATTTTTTTTTTTATTAGTACATGTGTTCCCTGGGAATCGAACCCACAACCTTTCGCTCAGCTGACGCAATGTTCTACCACTGAGCCACACAGGAACACAGGTTAGGTACCTTTCCCTGAGTGGTCCAACCTTATGACACCAAACTTGAGTCAGTGAGTTCTTTAGAAGAAAGTGAAGATAAAAAACTGGTAAAATACAGCCTTTCCAGCTTGATAACCTATATGAAAGTAATACACAAAATGGGGTATACTCTAACAACTTGCGGCTGTATTTACATGCACTTATGAGTAAATGTGTGCGACAAAGAGAGATGGAGAACGAATGAGAAAAATTTAGTGTATTTTATAGTTGGTCAGCTGTCAAAGCATTAATTAGACTTTTAAAGACAACATGAAATTAATATTTTGCTTCCATAATATAATTTATTTCAGAGTGAATGAGGTATTCAAGGATGAAAAAAACATGACCAAACTAAAATTATTCTTCAATTAAAGGATTAGTTCACTTTCAAATTCAAATTTCCTTATAATTTACTCACCCTCATGTCATCCAAGATGTTTATGTATTTCTTTCTTCAGTCGAAAAGAAACTAAGGTGTTTGATTTACTTATGCATTGAATTACATGTGAAAATATACAGGTATATATCAGCTTGCGCCTTATTGTGATCTGGAATTGCATGATAGCCTATATTTTAGTATGCACTTGACAGACGTTCTGAAATGTAATGCATACATACATGCATGCACAGTTTGCAACTTGAATCACCTTTTTGGTAATTTCATGACTTAACTGATGACAGAATTACGTCATGTGCTCATAGTTTCTTGTGCACTTATTTATGACGACGCGATCAGAGCATGCGCTGTGAGCACAGTGATGGCTGACAGGAAAGGAATGTTTGTTTTACTGACATATAGCCTAACAGAATCTCATTGTTCTACCTAAGCTCATTTGGCTGGTGTACCTTTTCCGCGCTCATTTAACTCGCACCTGGCGCTGAGGCAAAGTAGAAGTGCGTGTCTGAAAAGTCTCCCATTTGATGTGGATGCAAAAAAATACACCGGTTCCGTGTCTTAATAAATGCATTTCTTGTCAAGAATTAGGGGACAAAAGCTGCAGTTTTGAGCAGGGTGCCCAAGCTTAGATCAGTGGTGGCCATGGCTACCCCTGGCCACCCCCTGGCCTTATACCCCTTTTTGCTGTATTATTATTAATAGTATATCATTGCTAAAATTATTACAGTAAAATAATTGCTAGAAAACATTAAATCACAAACCACTGTTTAAAACAGAAGAAAAAAGTGTGTATATTAGTTTGATCTCCTGAGGCTAGCTCAAAATATTTTAACATTAAATGAAGATAAAACAGAGGTGATTGTTTTTAGTCCTACTAATCATTCTCAGGCTACCAACTTAGATCTGGGCAGCTTATCGGACTTCAGATCTTCTCATGTCTGAAATCTGGGTGTCCATTTTGATGAGTCATTACAATTGTATAGACATATTTCTTGTGTAATTAGTTCAAGTTTTTATCAACTCCAGTTGCTGTCTAAAAAAAAAAAAAAAACACGTTTTAAATGTTACGATGTTGGAGATGGCTGTCCACGCATTTATTACTTCACTCTTAGATTACTGCAACTAACTATATTGCAGTATTTCAAAGTCTCAAATTACTCGCCTAGAATTGGTCCAAAATGCTGCTGCTAGATTCCTTCATAATAGTCACAAATGTGACCACATCACCCCTATATTGAGGGCCCTACATTGGCTGCCTATTACATTTAGAATCGATTTTAAAGTTCTCTTACTTGTGTAGACATCTTTATATCACCAAGCCCCTAGTTATCTCTCTGAGCTGTTGCATGTTTATACTCCCACTAGAAGTCTAAGATCCAGTGATCAGAATCTTCTTTTAGTCCCACAGTCCAGACTTAAACATAGAGGGGATCAAGCTTTTTCTGTCGTTGGGCCTCGGTTATTGAACAATCTACCACTTAAGAGTAGATTGTCACCTTCCCAATCCGTTTTCAAGTCACTTTTAAAAACACACCTGCTCGATCTGGCCTACTAAAAATATCCTATTATTATTATATTTTATTATGGTCTTTATTATTACTCTGTCTTCAGAATGTTTATCTGTTATTAATTTTGGTTTCTAAATTAATTAATTTATTATTTCTATTTTAAGTGTTTATGATTTGATTTTAATATTTAATTTGATTTTGGTCAGTATTGTGGCTGTTTTAAAATGTGCTTTATAAATAAATTATCTTGAACTTGAACTGAGGCCATGCTTAGGGACATGTATTCATTGATCATTTGCAGTTTCATTCCCTATTTTGGTTGGTGAGAAGAGCTGAAAAAAAACCTACATATTTTATATTGACTTTAAGTTTGACAACTGACTTTAGTTAGAAATTCATGCCCCAGCCCCAATAACTATATGTAGGAGACAGAGAGGGAAGGTTTTGTGTCTGTTAATGAAGGAGTGCAGGCTCTCTCAGGCACTTCCTCTGGCTGTTTCTCACTCACCATCTGCTGTTTCTCCTTGTGGGGCTGTAGTGTAATTATAGAGAGAAGAGCAACTGCACACACACATCTACACACACCGAGGCAGTCACTAAGTTGTGTAACATCATGTTGACAGGGGATTTTGGGTATAGAAGGCACACCTGAATGCATTCCTGTGACAGACCGATGAGAGAGCTGCTAGATGATCAGTATGTATGGTGTCTCAGGGACTACAGATGATGTAGCGTCATCCGGCCCCGACATAGGAGACATTCCTAATAAGATAATTCAGCTTCTGTATTTCTTTCTTGTAACAACACCTTTAAAGTATTCACCCTTATGTTATTCCAAACATGACTTATGTTATGCTGAACACAAAATATGTTCTTTTGGAAAGCAAATGGGGTCTAGTGTTGTTTTGGACCACAGTGACTTTTGAAAAAAAACTTAAAAATATCCTCTTTTGTGTTTCACAGAAGAAAGTCATACATGTTGGGAATGTCATGTGAATGATGACAATTTTCATTTTGAGAGAACTAGTGAGAAATTGTCTGTTGCTAGGTTAGGAACGTGCAGTTTGTGTATTTGGGTTAGTGTGTTTCGCAATCACTGCATTCATGCTTGGTTTTGTCTTGGTTATGTTTTTTTTTCAGATCTTACTAACATTTTCCTGCCATGATGATTCTCTGTGCTATATCATCCCAAGTTCCCTTTTTCCTGGCAATAATGCTAGGAGATTACAACACTATTATACTCATATGTTGTACGCCAAAACTGCAAACTGCAGGTGTTTTCCAAAATACCCTGGGACATTCAGCAGTGATGTTTCTAGATTGTGAAAGAATGAACTCCTTCTTTAACCATTACTTACTTCCAAAGATCCAGCCGAGAGGCTGGTGTTGGTGCTACCCAGGTTGCGGGGAAGGGTTCTGGTGCGTTCCACTGTTCCCGAGGTGAGGATCTGCCGGACAGAAGGATGATTCTGCTTGACCTGCAGGGTGTGGGTGTTGGTGTGGGAATGCGTGTGCCCAGTGTGGGCCGGCAACTGTTTAAGCGTGCCGTAGGAGCGGTTTAGGTTCATGCTGATGTGGTCCACAACTGCAAAGTCTGCAGGGTATGCCTCACTTTCAGCTGGATGCAGAGTCATGGGTGAAGGGGGTGGAGGAAAGGGAGGGTCGTCTACTGTAATGTTCAGGAGCTTCCCCTCATCCTGGGTTGGAGGAGGGGGTTTGAGACTGACTGTCCGACGTGGCAACACCATGTAGTCCCCTTCCCCACCTCCACCACCAGATGAATCCTGGGTGGAAGAAGGGTTTGGTCGGGCCCAACCCAGCCCGCTCTCGGTGCACAGGTAGATGGGTCCAGATCGTTGATGCTGACCTTGTTGCTCCACATTAACCTCCTTCTTTAGTGGCTGCTCACTTAGCTCATTCAGTGGACCCAGAGGAGGTACCTGCACCAGGAGATTAGGGGGTGGGATGTTCCCAGGCAGGCTGCGGAAATTAACGCCTTCCTGATGAGCTGCCAACTTGGGGTCATCCTCATCGTCCAGGGAGATGCGGGATAGAGTGCCAGTTATAGTAGCAGGGTTACAGGTGTTTACCTCCTTAAAAATGACTGAGGTAGAAAGGAAAAAGGAAGAGAGAAAGAGAACAGATAGACAGAAGTGGGGAGGAAGAAAGAGACAGAAACAGAGGTCGAGTCCACATGATCACGCAGATGGACAGAGCGGCAAAGAACCGAGAGAGAAATTTATCATAAAGTTGGATGCCAAAACAATACATGACAGAAAAGGAAAAGAGTGGGATGCAAAATGGTTACAAAGCAGTTCCCAAAGGTACAGAGCCCAGAGGTTTGGGAGAGAGGTTGAAGCAGTGACAGAGTAAGCAAGGTTGATTTTGAGTGGGTGCAGAGAGAATGGGATCAATGAAAGGAATGATGGGAAAAGAGACAAAAGTGAGCTCAGTTACAGTATGTAGAAATGGAGTGTGTCAGTGCAGAGGTCAAAAGAGCAGGTATAGGTAAAGCAGTGAGGGCAGTAAATGACACACATTTTCAGGCAGGTCAATTATTATCCAGGAATCTCGGCATGCAGAAGTTAGACGGTTGCAAAGGTTGGTGCCCCAGAGGTGTTACAGAAGGAGTTAAATTGAATTAGGTAGGGTTAGGAAGTAATGCCATGCACAATTCAGCTCCTCTAAGAGAAAAACCATCAGCCACAATGGCCTACCGGTTTTATACATTATTAATAAGGTCACATTTAACAGCCAACATAACTTGGTCCAAAAGGTGAAAGAAAAGAAATGAAAACAAAACAAGTATATATATATTTTTTATTTTTGTTTCTATTACTATAATGTTCAGCTTACATACCAAGATACGGTTGGACTTTAATAAACCTGCCGTGCCAATGCTACAGCACAGCCTTTGAAACTAGTAAATTTATCAAGATGGTTTAGTGTTAAAACTAAACCTGCCAATTACAGTTCTTGTAACTTAACATTCCAAGCTAAAATGAAATGGATAGTTCACCCAAAAATGAAAATTACGTCATTATTACTCACCTTCATGTCGTTTCAAACCAGTAAGAATTTCGTTCCTCTTTGGAACACAAATTAAGATATTTTTGATGAAATCCAAGAGGTTTCTTACCCTGCATAGACAGCAATGCAACTACCACATACAAGGTAGTAAGAACATTGTTAAAATAGTCTATGTGACATCAGTGGTTCAACTGTTATTTTACAAAGCTTTGATAATACTTTATGTGCGCAAAGAAAGAAAAATAATGATTTTTTCAACAATTATTCTGATGTCACATGGCCTATTTTAATGATGTCTTTAACAACGTTTCTGTGCCTGGTAACATTTCAGTAACATTAGGTTCAAGGTTCAAGGTTCTTTATTATTTGTCACATACAGAACCTTGAACCTTGAACCTAATGTTACTGAAATGTTGTTGAGATAGAAATGTTGGCACAGAAAGGCACAGAAACGTTGTTATAGACATTACTGTCTATGCTGCATCAGAAAGCTCTCGGCTTTCCCCAAAAATATCTTTATTTGTGTTCCAAAGATGAACAAAGGTCTTATGGGTTTGGAATGATATGAGCGTGAGTAATTAATGACATAATTTTCATTTTTGGGTGAACTATCCTAGATAAGGATATGACAATCAAAAAGCAGGCATGCACATTTGTATGCCAGTTAATGCAAAATAACAAAATACTATAGTCTAACTAATGCATAGGACATACACACATGGATGTTCTAACTTAAGAGTGAGACTTACATGGGTGTCCTCTTTCTGCAATGAGGAGAAGACAATGATTTGCAGGGTTAACTTTACATGAAACAATTATACTAAACAAACTGCATTAGAACCAGGGCAAAGTGAAAAAATGGCAAGGAAAGTGCAAGAATGAAAAAGCAAAGATATAGGACAGCAGTAGTGCAAGGAAAAACGGAGGTACAAGCAGTACTTACCTGTTTGACATGCCAAGTCCACATCTTTCTCAAAGTCCGTCTGTGTAAGTGAATTAAGGACAGAGAAGAGATTACTTCAGCTTGTTACAAATGGCATGCTGTCCACAAGTGAACTAAACATATAGAGACCGATTCTTCATAATTTACATTTGGGTCATACAATTTATGTAAGATGAAGGGTGGAACTAATCTGTTATAGGCAGTATGTGGTGGTTAAAGAGTCCATCAAAAATAAACAAATTGTTCATTTTAGCAATCAACACGCTGTGTTTCGACAAAGTACTATTCTAATGCAACACATCTGCAACACCTCTACTAGCAGATCCCTTAGCACCAGCACTAATTACAATGAACCAAAGTGAACATAAATTAGCATACCGCAGTCTGACACAGCTGGGCTTGACTTTCCAAACAAACAAAGCTGATATTATTTTCATGAAAAAAGGGGAGGACTCTTAAAAAAAGATACAGTATAATGGACACAAACTGACTGAGTCCCTCAAGGTAAACCGAAAATTTCCATCCCAGAGCAGCTCTTTTTAACTCCAGGCCCTCATTGGAATACAGTGTTGGCTATTGCTGCCAAAAGAATTGACTCTCAAAAGAAGTTCAAAACAAAGGTTTAGTCGGGCATTACTCTATGGAACAGTTTTAGAATGCCCTAGCAACAGCAACCTGTATGTATATACGTCACAATGTATATACCTGCATCTTGAAGTTAAAAGGAAAAGGCATGAGACAAGAAAAGAGACCTGTGACTATACAAAACTTGTACTGCACAGCCATGGATTCTAAGCAGTAACTTTGCACTAAATAACTTACTGACAGCTGACTACTTATCTAAATTAGCTGGCTAAAATGCTCACACTCTAAAATTGACAGCACTAACTCTAAAGCAAACACGTGCAAACAAGCACATTTCAGAGACGTACGGTCATGTGATTGTGCTCCATGACAAGGCTTTGGCTCTGGTGGAGAACATGGGCATGGTTGTGGTTAAGCGTATGCAAGTGGTTGTGGTTCAGGGTGTGGGTGTGGTTCTTGTCGAGGTTGTGGTTGAGAGTATGGGCATGGTTGTGGTTAAGGCTGTGGGAATGGTTGTGATTGAGAAGGTGGGTGTGGTTTAGAGTCTGAGTGTGGTTCTGGTGGAGAATGGGGTGTGGTTATGCCTATGTCCATGACTGTGATTGGTCAAAGCTAGAGGAGGGTGAGCGGGGCAGGTTTGGTGGCAGCCTTGGCAGCACCCAGGTGAATATCGGAGTGAACAGCACTGCTCCTGACTGTAAAGGCTCGGCTGGTGTGGGCCCCTCTGCCGGCAAAGAGGCAGAATGGAGAGAAAGGTAGGGAGAGAGAAAAAGTGAGGGGTGATCACTCTCATTCAAACCGATCCACACGCACACACACACACACACACACACACACACACACACACACACACACACACACACACACGTGGAGAGTTCCTGTCTGTAGTTACCATGGTTACAAGCAAGTCTAGTCTTTGACATTAACAAATCACTGCAAGGCACTGGGTAAAGGCTTAAATACTATTTGGAAATACTCCATATGGTTATAAGTACTAAGTATGTTACTGACATTCTTGATTGCTTTCTTGTATTGGATAAAATTACTGGAAATTTTTCTTCACAACTAGTTGACCATTTAAAAGGCCGGGACACACCAAGCCGTTTTCAATTAACTAGCGGTGATAAAAGCCGAGGGTGTTGTCGCCTCGCGTCGGCAGCGTTGGGCCAAAAAGTTGCACTCAAACACACCGAAGGACTACAGCCAACGGGAAACTAACATGTGTGTTCTGCACATGCATGAAAAAAAATAACTGTCTATATCAGCAGCTATCAATAGTATATATTTTTCATTTAAAAGGAGAAACCGAAACAAAGATATTCTAGATAAAGGCAAATATACAAAACATAAACAAAGCAGTGATTGCTTACCATTTTGAATATCAGTAATGCTGATAACTTTAATCATTTTAAGCAGCTGATGTTGTTATGAAAACATTTGCGTTGTATAATGATTGGGAAAGATCAGGTAACATTTAAACAGCCTTCTGTCTGTACCGCCTTCATTTACATGCTTGTTTTAATTACTTTCGCTTTAATTCTCGGGCACTGACTCGTTCGCTAAACTGAACATCCAATCAGAGTTCTCCTTCTCGCCTCCCACTGGCCAGACAAGGTGTAATTGGGACGTCAGAGCGGGTGACGTCACAAACCAGGAGGCTATAAAGCCTGTCCAAACGAAGCTGTCACTAGCTTTTTGTGTCTTCACAAGCGCTCTATGTGAATCTGTCTGTCTTATTTGGTGTTGTCTGTCTTACATTAGAAAGAAAGAAAGAGAGTTATGGCGAGCAAGCAGCAGCAAGCTTTTAAGATGTATGTTCGTCCCTACCCGCGTTATTTAACGGGTGGGGATACACACATTCTTTGTGTTGCTTGTTTGGGAGAAGAGCACGCACAGTCAGCGCTTGAGAGCACTGGCTGTGAGCACTGTGATATGCTCCCCTTAAGGACGCTCCTATCCCGCCTGGCGTTCTTTTGCGAGGACGCTCAGGCTTGCGTTCCCCAGGGCTCTGGTCCCGCTGTTGCCGAGGCACAGCAAAGTCTGCGGTCCTGGGGTTCGCAAATGGATCTGTCAGCGGAGGTAGAGACAGGCACGCCTTATCTCTGCCTTCACCTGACAGATTCAGTGCTTCATATCAGGGTTGGGAAGCACGCGCTGTGGTTTCTTCTGCCCCGATCGAGGCACATACACTGCAGCTATCTGATTCTGAGGAATTAGATGCTGCCAATACAAGAGATACTGAGGATTCACCACCTCAGTCTCGTGCTTATAAGGAGCTGTTTGAGGTTGTGACGAGAGCGGTTGAGAAATGATGTATTGATTGGCCAGCAGAAGGGGAAGACGTTCGTTCAAAAGGCAAACTTGACGGAACGCTTTTTACCTTCTCGTGCACAACCTCAAACGCCGGGGATTACCATTTTTCCTGATTTTTCAACCTCGGTGTGGAGATCATGGGAGAAACTGGTTTCTTATAGAGTTTATAATACACAAGCATCACGCTATTCCTCTATATATAAAAATAAATAAATAAAAGAGCACGATTATGGAGAGATGCCTAAGGTGGAAGAGACGCTCGCGAGCTATCTCTCCCCTGATTCATCCTCATCCATTAAATCCCCGGTATTACCCACTAAACCAGTGGGAATTACATCAGCACTGGTGGGAAAGGCTTATTCAGTGGCTGGTCAGGCAGCAGCATGTTTATATTAATAGATCTCGTTTAGATCTCAATGACGGTGAGGGTTTTAGTCTGAACACCGTTTGCGAACTGCATCGGGCCACTTATGGTTACATTTTAGTAACATTTAGGAAAATTAGAACTTCCTTATGGATGCTCCCTTTTCTCCCTCTGGCCTCTTTTAATAAAAGAGTAAATTTGGTTGTCGAGAGATTTCAGGAATCAGCTAAGCAAGCGGCTGCATTCCATTAACTCCTCCCCTGCCTATTCATATCTCCGGGGCTGCTGAGCAGGAGCAGCCCCAAACATCCAGCTCCTCCCACCGTGCCACACAAAAGCAGAGCGTTGCTTATCGTGCTCCCCCTCATAAAGACTGGGGACATGGTAAACACACTCAACCGCAACCTTCGAAGAGTAAAACGGATCTGAGGACTGTTATTAATTCTAAGAAGGCTGTGGGGAAATGGTCCTGACGCCCGAGGGCTCAGGCTAGTGAGGACTTCACCTTCGAAGTAGAATGGTTAACACCTCTTTTTACGGTGCCCTTCTCCCTTCGATGTCCTCAGGGGACCAGTCTGCCAACCCTCCCACCCCGTGTTCCTCAGGGCGCAGTGGTTTCCGGGTCAGCGCATATCTCAGGGTCCACCCGGAAATGTAGTGGCCTTTGGGATGCCCGCCCCCTCCGAGGAGGGTTTCAGAGCAGTCAGTTCAGACGCTTCCTTCCAGTTCGCCGTTTCAGGACGTCGTTCTGACTGCACAACTAGACAGAGCGTGGCTTATCGTGCTTCCCCACCAAAGAATGGGGACACGGGAAGCATGCTCAACCGCAGCCGTCAAAGTGTAAAACGGATCTGAGGACCGTTATTATTTCTAGGTGGCAGCAAAAAATAAAATAAAAAAGATGCTAACGACAGATGTGTCTCTCATGGGCTGGGGAGCGATCTTAGAGGGACGCTCAAGTCAGGGTCTGTGGAAGGACCATCATCTCTCATGGCACATCAACCGTCTGGAGATGTTGGCTGCATTTCTTGCTTAAGAATTTCCTAACAGATCTCAGGGCCACCATGTGCTTGTCTACTCAGACAACACATCGGTGGTCTCCTCCATAAATTACCAGGGGGGTTTGCAGTCACGTCCACTTGCAAACTGGCGTGCCAAATCCTCCTGTGATCCCTAGAGAAGCTGTTGTCTCTGAGAGCAGCTTACATCCCGGGGGTCCACAATATAGGAGCAGACATTCTGTCGAGACAGGGGCTGAGACCCGGGGAATTGAGGCTCCACCACGAGGTGGTGGAGTTGATATGGAGGGAGTTTGGCCAGGCACAAGTGGATTTGTTTGCATCTTGAGAGACTTCTCACTGTCCACTCTGGTTCTCTCTCACGCATCCAGCTCCTCTTGGACTGGATGCGATGGTGCAGATGTGGCCGATGCTTCGTCTGTATGCATTTTCCTCGATTGCTCTGCTCCCGGGAGTCCTGGAGAGAGTTCGCCGGGACCGGGTTCTACTACTGTCATTGCCCCGTGGTGGCCAGGCAGAGTATGGTTCCCAGATATAATATCCCTTCTCGACGGGCCTCCTCCAGAGCTCCCCATCAGGAGGGACCTTCGGTCCCAAGTGGGGGGCTCGAGATTTCACCCCCAACCAGAACTGTGGAAACTGTGGGCTTGCCTCTGAGGGGGCCCAGCTCATAGACTCAGGTTTCTCAAACGAGGTTGTTGAGACCATTCTCCACTCCAGAGCTCCCTCCACGAGTAAACTGTATGCCTTGAAGTGGAGAGTTTTCACTTCATGATGTAGTGATCATCAGCTGGACCCAGTTAACTGCCCAGTTGGTACAGTGCTGGAGTTCCTGTAAGAGCGGTTCACTGCAGGGCTAACCTTGTCCACTTTAAAGGTTTATGTGGTGGCCATGATACTAGCACGTGATAAAAATATGGCATGTCAAAATTGATATGCACAAGCGGCAAAGCAGGCTAATAAGGCTATTTTTTTATTTTAATTCCATTCCAATTATTTTTAAAAGTAATGCCTTTTAAATAACCTTAAATGTCTCATTCTTGCCATGGATCTTTAGTTTTAGTTAGCTTGAAAATTTAAGTAAATATTTATTAAATATGAATTAATTTATTTACATGTATTTCTCCATTTAACAGTTTAGCCTAAAATTACATTTTTTTTATACATTTATAGCTGGTTCAGATAAATTGAAATGTCCATCTGACTTTTATCTATACATGTTGTTTGTATGCATACATCTAAATTTTAACAATAACATTTAATATACAGGCAGTGCAATATTAATGTTCTTAGTTCTGATCTACTGTCTTAACATAATATACATACAGTATAACATAATATAATTTATGCTTAATCATAATATGATTAGTTTCTATTAATATCAAAGGCTGTATGCTTTATATAGCTCTGCTTGACACATTTTGTATTGGGGGTCCCTGCTCCATGTCTAAGGGGTCCTTACCCTGAACAACGTTGAATACCCCTGGTCTAGCATGAAGCATGGCATGGTAATCCATAGCATGACAGATTGTGTGCGGCTCATTCAGGACGGGGTCTCTGCTCATACAGCACCATCCTCAACAGTTGTGGGCAGGACTTGTAATTTTTTATTTTTTTTTACAAACCAAATTTCGATTTGAAACACAATCACCCAGTAGCCTGTGATGTTTAAAAGAGAAGTCCACCCTCTGAGAGTCCCATGTGAGATGAGATGGAATGAAATGCTATTCACCATGATCTGCACCTGGCCGTTCTTGCAGGAGTCCGGAGAGTTTTCACTGTCGTCTTTGCAACCACCCATCCTGCAGCGCACTGCGTCCTGCACCTGAGGGTTGGAAAACATAATACAACCAGGGTGACTCACAGATATCTTAAATTAAATCTAAAACCATGCAAAAGTAATATAAAACAAGTAAGCAACAAAACAAATATGAAAACATCATTATTTCAAACTTTTCTAGGACTGTTCATACAGCAACAGAATATGGTTTTCAGTCCTGTTTGTGTTCAAACACAATTCCAGCATGAAAGACAGCATCAACCATATTATATAACAAAAGTGACCCCTTAAAATTTCAAGAGGCACAACTGAATTTTACAAATAAATCCAGTTAGAATGCACTACATGAATGGAACCACAGTTGACAGTTGTCTATCAAGCGTGTGCTTTATAACATGCAGAATGTTAGGAATTCTTAAGACTGTTACATTATTATTAGGGAAAAAAAGAATAGAAGGGATGAAAATCTTCTTACCATCCTGTGTTGATGCTAACATGAAACTAACCATGATAAAAAATATCCTAAAGACACTAGCAGCTGTCATATACTTAAGATAATCTATTGGTTTAATCTAGTTATTTTAGTCTGTATGTGATTTCTTATAAAAATGTGATATTAGTTTATATTCCTGAGTGAAAAACAATGCAGTAAGCCTGTTTGCATTTCCGCAGGAGGAGTTTATATAACTGCAGATGCACAGGCACAACAATAGGGAGGAAGACACTCCCTTTATTAAAAAAATATATATAAATAACAACAACGATAGGCTGTTTCCCCTGACGACAGTGTAGCCTTAGCAACGGGATGCCACTTATTTGCATACAGATTTATGGCCAAAACACCTACGGAATGACCAAGTGAAAGCACAGTGTTTCCTAACTGGGAAGATCAGAGCTTTTATTGCCAACAAAGAACATAATAGTTAATGACCGATATTTTCTTAGACTGTCTGGATCCACAGCAAAGGCCCCTCTCAGGTGATTCAATCACATGAGGACAGAGCTAAATACAGGTGTAAATAGACATCTTAGAAATTGATCAAACGTTGTTTTGACACAGACAGATTGCTCAAAATAGTGCAAACAAATGTACATTTAGGGGTACAATAGCTTGTCACTGAGGAAGTCTGTGATAGGGCAAAGTAATAGCAAAGACATGTATCATATGCTATAATAAGATTTATGTTTCAAATAAATGCTGTTTGAACTTTCTATTTATCAATCCTGAAAAAGTTATCTGCAGTCTCCACAAAAAGTAGCAGCACAACTACCTTCAACATTTAAATTAATAAGAAATATTTTCTATTGCACCAAATTAGCATATTAGAATGATTTCTGAAGGATCCTGTGACACCGAA
Organism: Gymnocypris eckloni scoliostomus; assembly: GCA_027564155.1. Classification (NCBI taxonomy): domain Eukaryota; kingdom Metazoa; phylum Chordata; class Actinopteri; order Cypriniformes; family Cyprinidae; genus Gymnocypris; species Gymnocypris eckloni. The sequence goes on from CM050421.1 coordinate 13,470,882, forward strand.
GACTGGAGTAATGGCTGGTGGACATTTAGCCTAAATGTAATTTAAATTAATTACATTTTAAAATATATTAAAATAGAAAACTATAGATATTTAAAATTTTAGAAAAAATGTCAATATTCCTGCTTTTAATGTATTTTGCTTGATCTCAGACACGATCGAGACAAAATCCCATTACAAGTGTTCACAAGAGGCACATTTGAGACACGTTAATTCTACAAAATGTTGTACATATCCCAATTGGTTGATCTACCACGACCTTTAAGGGTTGCAAAGGTTACGTGCTGAACAAATGACACTTTAATCTACTTGCGTCCTTTGAATAGCATCAAGCATATTCGGTTGAAACACTTTATTTATTGATGGCACATTCTCTGCACTGTTTAGTAAATCCCTTCTCTTTCTATTCAACTGAGCATGAGTTATCATGCTGCAACACTATTCACTGGCCTAGACCAGAATCTGTAATCAGTCTGCTCCCCTCCCCTCAACTAAAATTACAATGTGCAGAAACGCTGGTCTGTTTTGCAATACAGAGCGGTAGATAGTCTCATTCTCAGAGCTTGTTTATGGATGACTGTCTTCCAAGTCCATGCTGTAGACGTATCAGAATTACACCCAACGGCATGCCTTCTAGACTCTCTCATCGTCATAAATGCATGAGAACAAACTTTTCCCACAAACATCCTCCACCCATTTGCCTGTGCTAATCATCAATGCTGCCTTTCCATTGTTGGCTCTTACATTTCAAAGTGTACTTTGCACATCAAACTGCATCTAGCACAAGGATCCGGCGCACAATATATACTCCACTCTCTTGTTTTGCTAAAGCTATTAGGGATTACATCAAAGCCTTGCAAGGGATTTTCATATATTTACTAAAATAATACCAGGATTTATTTTACTCTAATCCTTCGGTTTTGCAATATTGATTTAACATATATGGCTTAGCGATTTAGAACTGATTTTTTCTCTCCCTCCTTAAACTCTACAATCATATTTTGATTTACCCGGCACGTGAAAGTCAGCCAAGATTTAGTACATGCTGGAGAATTGAAACTGTGACATCTTGGCTACAGACCCACAACAATGTGACTATAGTTTGTTCCATCAGTTGATGGCCCGTCAGACCAACCCATTATTACGTGAAAGCAGTGCATGCTATTTCAAAAAATTGATTGCGTTAGCGGTCCAAGTTTTATTCCTAAGTGGGCCTTAAAATAATGGACTCAAATAAAAGTCCTCCTCCAATCTCCATTTAAATACACCACTGACTGTCCTCTAAGACTGGCAGTATAACAGTGAAACTTTTCTTTATTATATTGTTATGGTCAATCACAAGCATATAACATTAGGATGAAGTCTGAGGTTATCTACGCCAAGGTTTTCAAACTCTTTGATGTCAGAAGTTAGGGATCCCTAAATATGTAAGCATAAAAGTAGTATACGCAACGTTTTAATGAATATGTTTATATACATACATACATACATATATATAATATATGTACTATTATTTTTGTTAAAATAATAATACAAATATGTAATTTGCATCGTTGAAAAGCAAAATATCAAAATCAGTAAATATCAGAAAATTATAATAATAGTATATTCAATTAATATTCTAAGGTAAAGTTAACATTTTGAAAACCTCCCAAAACAAATATTAATAATAATAATAATAATATTCGAGACAATGTTTTCTGCCAATATGTTACAAGGTTGTTAATTCAAAATGAAACAAAACATACGAAAAACAAATAAACAAATAACATTCCACACCTATATTGACCTGTAGAAGCTATTAGCGGACTGCTTTTTCCTTGACTTTGACTAATTACTAAAATAAATGCTTTGACTAATAAATAACTTTATATTTTATAATTGTGACTCAGAATTTCTACACAGAAAACTGGATCAATGCCGGATACATCATATATGCATCATACATCATGTTGCCCACTGACCTCTCGGCGCATGGCACAGTGCACGGTGATGATGACGAACCCCTGGACTGAGTCAAAGACAGCAAAGAGCACCTGAAAGAGGGTTGATCGGCGGTCTGTGATGGCCAGCACTGCTGACATCCATGTGAGTGCCAACAGAGGGAGAACCACACAAGAGCTCCATAACGACGCCCTGTGCAGAGAGAACACAGAGCAAAATGCAGTTCATCCTCCATGCAGCAAGGTGGTGAAATCACTGCACCTGGAATCATTAGCCATCAGACATTATCACAATTAGAATTGAGCTTTGGGGTGTTGATGAGGTTTAGAAACCAGCTCTGCACCACAGGCATTTAACTGAGTGTCAATACAGCGCAAATGTATACTTGATGAGTCATTAAAGTCGCAATAATTAGAAACATGATATCAAAGACCTAGTGGTTGCTACATTTTATTTATGCAACATACAGGGTATTGAAAAAGTTTAATTTAGAATCCCTTACAAAAATAAAAAAAAATGCAGCTACCAAAGTTTCTATCATATATAGCAGACTTCCAATTTACAGATAAAAAAATAAATACATTTATTTATTTTAGATAGAAAGTTCAAAATAACTTTTGAAAAATTAAATGTACCCCATCAATTAATACAATCATAATAATATTATGATATCAAGGATATCAAATTCATATATTTATGTAAATTGTAAACATTTATTGCTGTTTTATATTTTATTCATAGCATATTAAATTAATATACTAAGTTAAAATGTCAACTTATAAAAAATTATTAAAAATATGTAGCATTTAAATGTCCATCATATGTAGCATATTTTCAAATTGGAATATTTACATTTACATTTGTGCATTTAGCAGACGCTTTTATCCAAAGAGACTTACAATTGCATTCAGGTTATACATTTTCATTAGTATATGTGTTCCCTGGGAATCGAACCCACAACCTTTTGCGCTACTGACGCAATGCTCTACCACTGAGCCACACAGGAACAAATATTGTGTTATAATTTTTATTTATTAATGTATTCATGTATTAATCTCAGATAGAATGTTAAAAATAACTTTTGATTAATTAAATGCATGTTAGAAATTATAAAATCATAATATAAACAAAATCAAATTCTGTAATTTATGTATTTTGTCAATTTGCTATTTTTTGAAATTATATTAATATATATTAAATTACTACACTATGTTAACACTTTTTTTAAACATTTTTTAAACATTTTGTATTAAAATTTCCTCCATATATATCAGATTTCTAAGTTTCCTTTTCTGTGTTTATTTATTTAATTTGTTATAATTTGTTGAATACATTTTGAAGGAAACTATTTTTTACAATGGATAGTTGTATAAATAATATAATATAATAATTTTCAAATATAATAACAACAACAACAACAACAACAACAATAATAATAATAATAATAATAATAATAATAATCATACAATTTTCTTTATTCAGTGAACAGATACATAGTCAATCCAGTTAGGACACAACATACCCTGATGCATTTCCAACATGTTGCTAATCCTACCGGAGTGTTTTGGTTCTGCATCACGCAGAGCCTATTTAGATAAATATCAGGTGTCAGTAGGACTGTCCACCTGAGCTCAGCCAAGCAAGGACTCACCACAGCTGGGCATCAATTTAACATCTTCACACTGCACTGACTCAGTTTCCTGCATATTACTGCGATGGGACGGACATTAGCTATGAGACAGAGAAAGAGATTTGCTTCTATGCAAATCTTCAGTATGAGTTATCATGCTCATATAAGAACAATGCAGACAAATTAAGACAAGATTGAGTTGGTAAATGTGAAATAGCATGACTCAAAATTCAGTGTCCTCCCCTAACTAACTGTGGAGAAAGAGCGTGGGGTTGGGATGGAGCAGGAATGCCGACATCGAAGAAAATTAGGTAATCGGAGGAATCGTGAACATGGCCCTCCAAACTTCCTTTAGGATGTCCTCTTCAATCATTTATATGAATGGAAGTTGTATTTTGGCACCAATCACACATTCCCCATATTTATACTCAGATTGCGGAGACAGAAAAAGCAGACAGCAAGGACGAGATGAGGAACAAAAAATTACAGAGAAAGAGGAACAGAGATGCGATATCATTCATTTTATTATCATTTCAATAACATGACTCCCTCCAGCAAACAGCAGAGATGAGTCCAATTTATCCAAAACCAAAAGAATCAGAAGTGGCCCTTGATCCACACTCTGGTTCTTTACCTCTTCAAAGAGCACAATCCTCCATGTGTGTGTGTGTGTGTGTGTGCATGTTTTTGTGTTTTCGAAATGGCTGTCAATTGAACAAATTCCTTTTAGTAAAAAAAATGATAAAATATTTGTATTAATGATGTATAAAAAATATAATTAATATTTAATAACATTACATGTTTTTCAATTTGTTCATGGTTTTTCAAATCATTACAATCATTACCTCTATCATTACCTGTTTTTGCAAAAAAAAAAAAAAAAAAATCCTGTTATAACTATTTCTGTCTAATTTTAGAGTTTAATATTTTAAAATCATTGAAATCAGATAAACAACAAGACATTAAGACTTTTAGTAAGTATATATTGTCTTACTGCAGCGACAGTTTTTAACATTTAACAGAATATTTGTAAAATAATTTGCCTGTGTGTCAAAAAAATAAAATAAATAAACACTTGCACCAAAGACATTTTCTAGAAACAAGTCTTAATATCTCATATAATTATTCACAAATACTTTTATAAGTGCAAAGATGTACACTGCCATTTGTAAACAACACAACACAACAAATTAATTAAATGTAAAAAGTGAAAATGCACTGAATAAATGGCCCCTAAGGGCTGTTTCACACAGATCAGGTTTTTCAATTCCACTGGGAAACTTCTTAATTGTATTATTTTCTATGTATACACATGCTAGACAGACATCTTTGATCACTGTGTTTGCGTCGTGCGTATGACATGGTGTCCTAAAAATGCTCAAATTTGAAAAAGTTACACTTTTAAAAAAAGCATCTCGAGACCCTTTATTTTTCCCCGTTCCACTGCCCACGTCTTGCATTTTTCAAAGCAAAACCGTGTTCTGTGTTCTAAGTCTGTCTTGGACACTTTTATAACTCGATTACAAAATATATTGCACTGAATTGTGGTTTTTGTATGCTTATATTTGACAAATAAACAATATATTGACTTCCAAAGCCATTTTTGCTATGTCTTTTCAATGATTTGCAATACTCTAATGTCTTAAATGATCTTCGTTGAGGGTATTTTTCAGCAAAGACTTAAGAAAATGATGTAGTGTGCAGACAAGAGGGCGACTCTTTGAAGAGTTTCTGTTTCTTACTGTCAGTGTCGGGCTCTAGAGATAGAAAGAGAGAAAAAAGAAAGACATGGAGAGAGAAAGAAAGAGACAAAGAGAGAATATGGAATGAGACTAACATGGCGCTGCTGGCGGTAGAGCTGGACAGGGCGGTACTGGAGATCACACCGCACTTGGAGCATTTCAGGAGCAGCCTGCTACGTGCTTCCAACGGCTGACTTCAGGACCCAATGCACACACACATATATATTCATTCGGGAAAGAAATGGACGTGACACAGAAGCAAGGGAGGTAGGGAGGAATATATATATAAAAAAACTCATAAATATCCATCCATACACACATACATATATATATATATATATATTCATGCCAATACACACAAACAGCACAAAGGTAAAAGGTTTTAATGTAGAATGTAAGGGAATTGCATATGGAATAATGACAACAAAACACGTACATAAGGAAAGGGAACACAAAACAGAGAGGAAAAAAGAAAGAGAAAGAGAAAGAGAAAATTAAAGTAATGCCAAGAAAACTGCATCAAACAGTGAACAACAGCAATGACAGAGTGAGATGTGTAATGAATGTCACAGCGAGAAAGTAGCTTGCGTGTGTGTGAGCGAGAAAGACGATGATGGCAGGAAAATGAGAAAATGGAGAGAAACACAGTAGAATGCGACCACAGATCATTAACAATCAGCAGATGAGGCAGATGGGAGCTGCAAAGACTAACCTACTTCAGCTGCTCACTGAAGTGTGTGTGTGTGTGTGTGTGTGTGTGTGTGTGTGTGTGTGTATTAGAGGAGTATTTGTGTGTGAACACAGGAGAAAGGCTGCTGTGGAGAGAAGAATAGTCTATCGCTGTTGACACACACACACACACCCGATACCACCTGTAACCCCCTGATTTGTGTCAGCATTGTTAGAAAGCAGATCAGCACGTCCAGGTTGGTCTCCCTCAGGTCATTAACCAGGAAGATCAGTTTTTAATGAAGCCTGTTACAATCCCCCTGAGATTTATAAATAAGAGTCTGCTATGTAAAAGTGGCACTAAAAATTTAAAGGACCTTGAATATTTTTCTTATCTGGAAAAATATATTATGTATTTGTGAATATGTGAATACAAATGTATTTTGTCTTATGCTTAATCCAACTGAAATGAAAAAAGACAAATTACACCTATATTCATGATACATTCTTAGAAAATCTTGATGTCTCAGGAAATTCTTATGCAGTTTTATGTCCTGGGTAAACTATTCTTGTTTTAAGGACAAGACTAAGATTTCACATTAACTACATTGTTAAAAAAATATAAATACATGAATTAATAATATTAATAAAATTATATTCCACATGAATGCTGTTCCTTTGAACATTCTATTCGTCAAATAATCCTGTGGAAAAAAAAAAGTATCATGGTTTCCACAAAAGTTTTAAGCAGCTATCTATATCTATCTGCAAAATCTATTATAATAGACACAATCAATTTAATTAATGGAGAGATTTATTTGATAAGGAATAATTATCTCTATTTTATTGTAGTCTTATGCATATTCCATACACTTTGTCTGAGTTGTGCATTAATTTGAGCGGTGAGCTTTAATGTGGGTGGTTCTGACATATCGTAGACACTTCTCAAACCTCAAACTATTTTTATGATGCACAATTAATTTAAACACAGTCAGTTATGTCTTAAGATTGATCTTATGGATTAATAAACTTTACTTAATGCTGTCACATGTAACAAATCTGCTTTAAAATTAAATGAATTGCTAATTAAATACTCTTGACATTGGAAAACACAAATACTGTACAGTCTAGAAATGCTAAAAAGAAAATTGTGACAAAAAAAAACAAAACGGTTACAAATTGTATTCATATTTTAGATATTTTATGTTATTGAAAGTTACTTTTAAAAGTAATACATAACAATATTGCGTTACTCCCTAAAAAAGTAACTAATTATGTTACTTAGTTACTTTTTATGGAATGTAATGTGTTACGTAAATTTTGCGTTAATTTCGCGTTACTTTTTAAATATGATGTAGGGCTTGATTGTTTGTTTTTAATACAATAAGTTCTACCTGGTCTCATGGCATTTACGTACCGTGGGGCACTTTTTAGCGAGACATGAAATACGTACCAATAACTACATGTTACTGCAGTTTCCAAAAGAAACAAACACTAGAGGCAGTAAAAATCCAACACCTTTTACTCTTTTTCACACAAAATACTAGAGGCAGTAAAACTCTGACACCTTTTTACACAAATTTACAGAGTTTTGATTAATAAAGCATAATTTTTTGCAGTTACTTGAAGAATATCATGTTAAGATTTCAAAACAATATTGCAAAGCTGGGAGATATGAAAACTGATGCTTTTGAATGTTAGCATCGCACATATCCAGCCTCGTATCTATGGTGCATTTGTTAACACTATCGGTTGGTTTAGGGTTTGGTTTGGTGTAGGGCATATTTCCAACACGACAGAGCATTCATTTTTACTGGTCCCCGGATATTTGAATTCTGAACTGCCGCAATACGTTTCTGTAGCAACGTAATTAAAAAACAGCAATATGTACATATATATACGTATTAAAAACTTGCCAGGATTCACGTATTTAACCTGTGTTTTAGCGCCACTCAGTGGACATTTCTCTTTGAAACTGCTGCGAAACGTGCAGTAAGGTACGTAAAACAGTGTCGCACAGAAACTGCACAGAGGTACATATTTTTATAAGATCAGGTTGAAGAAGTTCTATCTATTGCAAATGTAAAAGCTCTACTACACCAAAAAGTGTACTGAATAAACATCAGGCTGAAGGAAAAGTAAATTAACGTCTGTACAGTAGAACACAGGAGAAGAATGTTCAACACTCTTCTAAATAAACATTTTTTTGCAAGTGGGAATAAATACACATTCACATTAAGTCGAGAACTACAGTAAGATTATGTTCACACTGCACACTATAAATGGAAAATGGGAATGGTAACTGGCATTACTTTTTTGAAAAACTCAGATATTTCCTTGTAAATTAAAAAAGTAATGCGCTACTCTACTAGTTACTTGAAAAAAGTAATATTACTATGTAACTCACGTTACTTGTAATTCATTACGCCCAACGCTGACTACTACTACTCATAATAATAAAGGATTGTGCAGAAAATATGATTAAGGTTTCTTGCTAAGGTTTCTGAGTGGTTTTAATACATTGCAATGTGGTTGCTTACTGGCCCACTTCCAATTATCTGATACTGATAACAGTCATATATCTCTAGATATGACTTGGGTCTCTCCTTGAGGTCTAATTTATCGCTGCTAGATGTAGTCAGATTGCTTTAAAAAAGTATAAGCACCCCCTCTCAAATAGTCGGGTATTATTATTTTGAAATAACATTCATGCATAAAGCATAAATAGTTAAGCTGTAAAATGCAATCTTTGGCATTACACTCTTAAAAATAAAGGTGCTTCAATAAAGATACCATTGAAGAACATTTTTTTTTGTCAAAATGGTTCCATAAAGAACCTTTAACATCTAAAGAACCTTTCTGTTTCACAAAAGGTTATTTGTGGCGAAAGAAGGCTTTTCGGTTTATAAAAAGGTAAGAAAGAGATGGTCATTTAAAGAACCTTTGACTGGATGGCTCTTTGAGGAACCTAAAATGGTTCTTCGATGACATTGCTGTGAATAACTTTTTAAGCACCTTTATTTTTAAGAGTGTAAGGACTGACAGCAAACCCCTAAAACCTAAATATGAGCATGAACAGTGATGATAGCTGAACTAAAAAATGTTTAATAGCTTTGTAGCTCAACTGGTAGAGCATGGTAACGCCAAGATCATGGGTTCGATTCCCAGGGAAAGCAAGAGCTGATAAAATGTAGAAACTGTGTAATCGAATGCACTGTAAGTCGCTTTGGATAAAAGCGTCTAAATACATAAATGTGTAAATGTAAATGTAATAAAAATGATTGTTAAACTCTAGGACATTTTTATATCAAAGCCGCTAGCTGAAAAATCCATAGTTAGTCTTTGCAGCTCCCAATTTGCATTGATCTCCCTTGTACATAAACATTATAGGAAAAGAAAAGTGGAAAAAAGAAACATCAATTAGGGCAAAATTGCAGAACATACTCTTGCTTGCAGGGATTACAGATATCCAGTCATTGGATTATCTTAGATCTCTGATTAGTTCCTCATTTAATTAGTAAGACCTACAGTTTCCTGCAAAGACTTCGGGATGGCGGTCCACCAAAGCAATGCCACATATCTAAATGACATTACACAGCATGCACTGAATGCGGAAGGCTATTAGATGCACTAATTCAGTTGCACTGCGAGCATTAAGGCTGTTCTCATGCCTTCAGTATAGAACTTGAGAAAACGTGTTCATGGGCTGTGAGAACTCTCTTGAAGTTTCTAGGTAGCAGATTCATGGAGCAGAATGGGAATATTCAATCTCTCAGTGCGATTTAACCTCTCATTTGAGGTGAATGATGTGGTCAGTCCACTCATTTACACAAGTGTTTAATGGATCACCCTGCTTTGTGTCCAATCAAACAAAGGCAAAACAGAACAAGCGTTTTAAAAGCACAAGAGCTCCTTGATCCTGTCAGTATATGCAGTTACATGAACAATGAATATACACTTAGCTAATGACAGAGCTATCAGAGGACTAGCCTGAGGTTAGCAGGCCAGCAAATCAATACAAGTCCATTAATGATGCTGTCATATCTTGGCTTTCAGTCTGATGTTTTTCAACTTTTAGTGGCCGTGTGTGTGTGTGTGTGTGTGTGTGTGTGTATGTGTGTGTGTGTATATGTGTGTGAGAGAGAGACAGAGAGAGCATTGGGTAATTTATTTTGCCCATTCAAATACTTAACAGGATATTTTAAAACCTTCAACAGGCCAGTGGTAAATGAATGACTTGGTGCAAATCCAGAAATAGATGGGTGTCATATAGCCATCACTTTGACCTTCACTTACCCTGCTCTCTGCTTTTTGGACTTGTCTGAGATGCCATCTCTAGACATGAGCTTGTTGAAAACCACTATCCCAATCAGCATGTTCACCTGTGGGAAAGAGATAGAGGGTGTGTTATTTGTTTTGTTATGTTTTTCTTTTATTTTTTTGTTAGATTATGCTGGTTATTTCAAGTCAGGATCTTATTCAGGCTGTAAAATGAAACTATCAAAATGATTGTGGTGAGAGCAGAGTTGTTGTTAGCAACAGGGTTATGCTCGATTCAGAACTGAGTCAATGATGCTTTCCAATTCAACTATCTAACTCCAGTTGAATTTAAGCAACCAGATGCAGAATTGCAATTCTAATCTGAATGTCATGGAATATAATTTAAATTCATATAGCTGAACTTTTAACTAGAAAATAAAAGCCCCAACCCTAACGATGGATAGATTGAATAAACAGAATGATAGACAAAATGCTAGAATGATATAAATATATGATGATAGATAGAACAATAGATAAATAGGATAGACATCTAGACATCTAGACAGACAGACAGACAGACAGACAGACAGACAGATAGATGCATGCAACATCTAAGTGAAACATAATAATTTAGTAATTTTGGCCAGAATTGAAAATGAATACACTCAGGGTAGCAGTGTTGCGTGGTGATGTTTAACCCTGGAGCATTTACAGCAGTGGCTCTCTAACAGCCTGTGACAGGTGTTGAAGATTTAAGCCTGGAAGCAAATAAGCAGGTGGGATCATGAAGGAACAGCAATGCCCTCATGTCTCTCAGCCACTCTCTCTCTCAGTAGATTGTTGTCCAGTCCGCTCCGGGCAGCTGCCCACTGGACACACAAAGCACTGAAGAGGAGCAGACAAAGGCCATAGAAAACACACACACACACACACACACACACACACACACACACACACACACACACACACTTACACAATCTCTTCCTGTTAAGGGTCATCTGACTGCTCTGCACCAACGCATGGACTGTGACTACGGCAGCTGCATTCAACTTTGTTAAAGTAGGGGTCAGCAGTCTATTTCAAATAAATGTCCCCTGGCTACATATTATATGTCTGTATATCTATATACAGGTGCATCTCAATAAATTAGAATGTCGTGGACAAGTTCATTTATTTCAGTAATTCAACTCAAATTGTGAAACTCGTGTATTACATAAATGCAATGCACACAGACTGAAGTAGTTTAAGTCTGTGATTTTATAATTGTGATGATTTTGGCTCATATTTAACAAAAACCCACCAATTCACTATCTCAACAACAAATTAGAATATGGTGACATGCCAATCAGCTAATCAACTCAAAACACCTGCAAAGGTTTCCTGAGCCTTCAAAATGGTCTCTCAGTTTGGTTCACTAGGCTACACAATCATGGGGAAGACTGCTGATCTGACAGTTGTCCAGAAGACAATCATTGACACCCTTCACAAGGAGGGTAAGCCACAAACATTCATTGCCAGTGAAGCTGGCTGTTCACAGAGTGTTGAATCCAAGCATGTTAACAGAAAGTTGAGTAGAAGGAAAAAGTGTGGAAGAAAAAGATGCACAACCAACCGAGAGAACTGCAGCCTTATGAGGATTGTCAAGCAAAAAATTGATTCAAGAATTTGGGTGAACTTCAGAAGGAATGGACTGAGGCTGGGATCAAGGCATCAAGAGTCACCACACACAGACGTGTCAAGGAATTTGGCTACAGTTGTCGTCAGAGGCGTCTTACCTGGGCTCAGGAGAAGAAGAACTGGAATGTTGCCCAGTGGTCCAAAGTTCTCTTTTCAGATGAGAGCAAGTTTTGTATTTAATTTGGAAACCAAGGTCCTAGAGTCTGGAGGAAGGGTCGATAAGCTCATAGTCATAGTTGCTTGAAGTCCAGTGTTAAGTTTCCACAGTCTGTGATGATTTGGAGTGCAATGTCATCTGCTGGTGTTGGTTCATTGTGTTTTTGAAAACCAATGTCACTGCACCTGTTTACCAAGACAGTTAATTTTGGAGCACTTCATGCCTCCTTCTGCTGACCAGCTTATTAAAGATGCTGATTTCATTTTCCAGCAAGATTTGGCACATGCCCACACTGCCAAAAGCACCAAAAGTTGGTTAAATGACCATGGTGTTGGTGTGCTTGACTGGCCAGCAAACTCACCAGACCTAAACCCCATAGAGAATCAATCTATGGGGTATTGTCAAGAGGGAAATGAGAAACAAGAGACCAAAAAATGCAGATGAGCTGAAGGCCACTGTCAAAAAAACCTGGGCTTCCATACCACCTCAGCAGTGCCACAAACTGATCCCCTCCATGCCACGCCGAATTGAGGCAGTAATTAAAGCAAAAGGAGCCCCTACCAAGTATTGAGTACATATACAGTAAATGAACATACTTTCCAGAAGGACAACAATTCAATATATATATATATTTTTATTGGTCTTATGAATTATTCTAATTTGTTGAGAAAGTGAATTGGTGGGTTTTTGTTAAATGTGAGCCAAAATAATCACAATTAAAACAACCAAAGACTTAAACTACTTTTAAACATCTAATTTATTTAATACATGAGTTTCACAATTTGAGTTGAATTGAGTTGAATTCCACAACATTCTAATTTATTGACATGCACCTGTATATATATATATGGATGGTGTTGGATTTTTAACTCATAATAGCATGTGTTTAGCACCATGTTGTTGTGATGCTTACATTGCTAAGTTTTAAATGTTTCTTAAGCTAATTGTCACAAACTGGTCAAGGAGACAGACAGGCAGATGCAAGTCAAAAGGTAATTTATTCAATATAACTCAGGCGGGGCTTCCAACATAAGAGAGAGAATGAAGAAGGCTCTGGAAGCCGGATGTACAGTATCACTGTATGCAAACTTGCGTTTCCACAGGCAGGGACGAGTCCTAGGATGGACGGGCAGAGAGGTAGACATCGACCAGTGTAGAGAGCCTTATAACCTTGAGACCAGCCGAAGAGTGACTGAGGTGAGTGAGCTTATGAAGGGTAGTGGTAAGTGATTGCAGGTGTTCGTGATTAGTACTCAGGTGATTGTGAGCGGGTGTAGGTGGTTGATTCCAGTGATGATATAGGTTGTTCCGTGACATTACCCCCTCCCCCACGGGCGTCTCCTGATGCCCGGGATCGACGGCGTGGACGGCCGCGTCCCCTGGGAGCGGGGCGATCAGGGTGGGCTTGGTGGAAGTCGTTGATGAGGGATGGGTCCAGAATGTCATCCTTGTTTGCCCACGACCTCTCCTCGGGACCGTATCCCTCCCAATATATGAGGTATTGAAGCCGGCCGCCCCGCCGTCTGGAGTCGAGGATTTCTTTGACTGTGTAGATGGTTTCGTTGGGAGCGACCTCGGGTGGAATCTTGTGTTCTGTGGAGCGTGGGAGAAGAGGATCAGTGAAGGATTTGAGCAAGGAGACGTGAAAGGTGGGTGAGATCAGGTAAGTGGAGCCGGTAAGTGACATCGTTGATGCGCCTCATTACCCGAAAAGGACCTATGTACCAGGGACTCAGCTTTTTGCAGGGCAGTCGGAGACGAATGTCCCGGGTGGATAACCAGACACAGTCCCCGGGTTGATAGATGGAATTTGTGGACCGGTGAGTATCTGAATTGGCCTTGTGTCTCCGGATTGCCCGCTGGAGATGGATATGAGTTGAGTCCCATACCCTCTCGCTCTCACGGAACCAGTGATCTACCGCTGGGACTTCCGATCGCTCCTCGGTCCAGGGAAACAAAGGTGGTTGGTATCCCAGGACACACTGGAATGGAGTGAGTCCGGTGGTTTCCTGGTGCAGCGAATTCTGGGCATACTCTGCCCAGGGTAGATACTGGCTCCAGCTGTCCTGACGTTCATGACAGTAGGCCCGGAGATACCGCCCGATTTCTTGGATCTTTCGTTCGGTCTGGCCATTGGTTTGAGGATGGTACCCTGAGGATAAGCTCACTGATACTCCCAGGAGACAGAGGAAACCTCGCCAGACCCTAGAGATGAACTGGGGCCCCCTGTAGGAGACTGAAGTTCCTGAATATGTGCTGGAAGAGGGATTCTGCTGTCTCTAGAGCTGACGGCAATCTACGTAGTGGAATTAATTTGCAGGATTTGGAGAATCGGTCCACGACAATTAGGATGGTGGTGAAACCGTTTGAAGGAGGAAGATTGGTGGCAAAGTCTACTCCCAGGTGCGACCAGGGTCAGTGAGGAATGGGCAAAGGGACCAGTTTACCCTCAGGCAACCGGCGTGGTGTGGAGGAGATGGCACAGATCGAACAACCCTTGACATAGCGGGTGACATCCCGGGCCATGTTAGGCCACCAGTAGCGGTTCTGGAGAAGCGAGAGGGTTCGGTGACCGCCTGGGTGTCCCGATCCCGGAGAGGTGTAGACCGAATCCAGAAGGGTTAGGCGTAAGTTGGATGGTACATAGTCCTTCCCTTCTGGACCTCCTGGCGGAGCAGGTTCGGTAAGAGTGGCGGCTTGGATCTGCTCGTCGAGTTTCCATAGAACAGGTGACGTGAAGATGGAACGTGGCAGGATGGGTTCTGGGTCATCTGGAGTTGGGTCAGGTTGGTGCAGGCGGGAAAGAGCATCCGCTTTAATGTTCTTACTTCCCGGACGGTAAGAGATCTTGAAACAGAAGCGATTGGGTAGAAGTCTTTCAATTAGTTAATCCTCGGGCTATGCAAACTCCACAGTGCCTCCGCCCACTGCAAGGCTCTTCCATTCAGTAAAGAGATGATGAATGCCACTTTTGCCCGTTCCGTCGTAAACTGATGGGACTGTAATTCAAAGTACAGGGAGCATTGCAACAAAAACCCATTGCAGGAGACCGCCTCACGGAGAAGCTTGTGGGGACGGGCCATGGCACTGGTTGCTGGTATGGCGGAGACGGAGGTGGAAGGAGCGATTCGGAGAATACGACTGTGATCGTCCATCGAATCTTCTATTTAGAGGGGCTGGTCTTCTGTCACAAACTGGTCAAGGAGACAGACAGGCAGATGCAAGTCAAAAGGTAATTTACTAAATATAACTCAGGCAGGGCTTCCAAAATAAGAGAGAGAACGAAGAAGGCTCTGGAAGCCGGATGTACAGTATCACTGTATGCAAACTTGCGTTTCCACAGGCAGGAACGAGTCCTAGGATGGCCGGGCAGAGAGGCAGACATCGACCAGTGTAGAGAGCCTTGTAACCTTGAGACCAGCCGATGAGTGACTGAGGTGAGTGAGCTTATGAAGGGTAGTGGTAAGTGATTGCAGGTGTTCGTGATTAGTACTCAGGTGATTGTGAGCGGGTGTAGGTGGTTGATTCCAGTGATGATGCAGGTTGTTCCGTGACACTAATATTACATTAATATTTTCATTTAACATTTTATTTTTAAGAAAAAAATGGGAACTCTACAGTAAAGTTTAGTTCATTAACATTATTTAATGCATGTATCATAGAAATGCTAATTTACAAATATGTATATCCTAAATCTAAAATGATATATCCATACTCTGTCCTACTCAAATGTATTGGGTCGGTAAGTTTTAAGTTTTGAAAGAAGTCTATTATGCTCACCATGGCATGTATATGATCAAAAATGTATGATAATTTAAAAATACAATAATTTACCATTTAATATAACTGTTTTCTATTTGTGTATTTTGAAATTGAATTTATAGTTTTATCAGCCATTACTTCATTATTCAGTGTCTTATTATCAGTCAGATATCATTCTAATATTTTGTGCTCAAGAAACATTTAAAGTATTACCCATCTATATCTTATATCTCTATATAAATGACCCCAACGTTTTGAATGGAAGTGCATTTTGTCCATAATACATACATTTTACTGTGTGTCAATTTGAGATGTTTAATATGTATTAATATATGTTGAATAAAATGTATAGACAAAGTAAAAGTATTATTCGTTATTTGTTCATGTTAGCTTTTGCATCAACTATTATTTTACCCAAGTGTTACACACACACACACACACACACACACACACACACACACACACACACACACACACACACACACACACACACACACACACACACACAAATAGTTTGAGATGAAACAATAATTGTTTGGATCCACAAAAGACCCCCTGTTGAAAACCCATGCACTAAATCCTGTTCAGTCTGCTCCGAGAGCATATCCAACCTACCAAGTCTAACACACTTACGAGTGCCGTTCGTATTCTTATCATGCGAGGCGCTTGCTTAGACAATAGGTCTCCATTTTACTATTTGCTAGAGGCAAGATTAATTATTTTTCCATTAATTAGATTAGCCTCTCCAAGGAGGGAGCAAGCATCTCCAGATGCCCAAATCTCATTTGCAGTTGTTTGTTTGAGTGGGCGCTTCACGACACCACCAAGAAACAAACAACGTTTCAACGAAGCAAATCACATCTGACCATGAAAAACAATGCAAACACCTCACAGAAAACACACGACACCTGAGAACGGGGCTGTGGACGATATGTGACCCTGGACCACAAAACCAGTCTTAAGTCGCTGAGGTATATTTGTGGCAATAGCCACAATTACACTGTTTGGACTGTAAATACAATTTTATACCATAAATCATTAAGATATAAAGTAAAGATCATGTTCCATGAAGATGTTTGTAAATTTACAACTGTAAATATATCAAAACTTAATTTTTGATTAGTAATATGCATTGTTAAAAACATAATTTGGACAACTTTAAAGGCTATTTTCTCAATCTTTAGATTTGTTTGCACCCTCAAATTCCAGATTCTCAAATAGTTGTATCTCGGTAAAAATATTGTCCTATCATGACAAACCATACATCAATGGAAATATTATGTAATGTGCTTTCAGATGATGTATAAATCTCAAATTTGAAAACATTTACCCTTATGACTGGTTTTGTGGTCCAGGGTCACACACATATATATATATATATATATATATATATATATATATATATTAGTGGTGGGCGTTATCGGCGTTAACGTGCTGCGTTAACGTGAGACTCTTATCGGCGATAAAAAAATATCGCCGTTAATCTATTCTCAAAGTTGGGAGCTGGGTCTATACTATACGCAAGCTATGATGACTTTCACCCTGATATTTTAGCCGGATGTATACCTAGCGAATTGCACTGTAGGGGCGAGAACGAGTCTTGAACTAGAGGCTCGCAGTCCGTGATGGACAGATTGTTAACGGCTGGTCTATGTGGTAATACAATCAGGCAGGACATTCCAAACGCTCACCTATCATTCATCAACCTCAAATATGGCTTTTCATCTGAAAGATGTATGTAGTAGCAACTTTACATGGCGCTCAATATGATGTTAACCTAGAGAAATGTGCGCTATTGAAGTGTTTGTGTGGAAGCGCGTTTGCTGCAAGACAGGCTCCGGTGCTCACTTGCTCTTAAAATCTCCGTCATTTTGGTCATACAGATAAAAGTAGCCTAATACATCTTTCGAATCTGTAAAGACTCTCGCTTATTTGTGTGCACTCAGAATAACAACGAAACGCTATGCGCTTTTAAGCAAACAGGATGCGCTTTAGGTCTCATGTGAACTTGAGCGAGAAACTTCGAAACTCGAATATATCTAGAAAATACAGTACATAGAAAAATATATCTATAGAGAGTGAAATGTCTAAAAAAAAAAGAAATAGAAGACGTGTGTGTTAGCATGGATGATTTACATGAAATTTAATCTGTGCAACACTGCATAATAAGATGGCTTTCAGTTCAATATAATAACAAAAAACGACATTTTGGGTTTTTATTCAACTAATAAGGTGGGCGCCAGATCTGTACTATATTTTTACTGTAATTGACAGTTATCGGCAAAAAAACAACAACACGGGAGTGGAGGGAATGGGAGTCATTCTTCCGGGAGTGGAGCACGGATTTTCCTCCAATTTTTTTCGTGGATTGGGACGGAAGAGATTAAAGTTTGTGATGCATTTTGGAAACAGGAGATGAGCCCCTGGTCTAATGCGCCACCTGGCTTGAGAAACCCGTTCTCAAAGACTTACTTTAGTCATTATTTGGGTAGCACATATTCTGAATTCAAATGAGCATTTTAATCTAGATTAATTCCAAAATTAATCTAGATTAATCTAGATTAAAAAAATTAATCTATGCCCACCTCTAATATATATACACACTTTGGTTGCTTTGGGCTAATGAGCTCATCAAGTTCACTCATGCATTTTAACATGATATAAACACAAAAATACACACATTTGAAATGAAGCAGGCCTCAACTTTAATCTCATTAGTAATTGTTCTCTTCGACTGCTGGCTTGATATATTTAAAATGCATATTAAAGTGGGTGGAGCTCATGTTGATTAAATCTAGCCAATAAAAAAGCATACAGTCTGAAACCTACCAGTACAATGACAGCAGCGGGTCCGACAAAAGCATAGAGCAGCCCTCCTTCCAGAGACAACCAACAACTGAAATTGAGAGAAAGAAAGAGAAAGTTAAATATAAACACTGCAAATTACAAGAGAGAGTTGAGACATTGTTGGCTTCAGAAAAAAGGGGTTTGTAAGAAAGAAACTGAAACTAAATTGTTTATTTTTGCAGTTTTAATTAAACTTTAATAATTTTTTCACACAAATAATGATTAAATAAAAAAATAAACACAAATAATTAATTCAGCTTGGACTCTAATAAAATGTATTCCCTAAGTTAAGAAACTGAAGCAGATATCTCAAACGCAACCTGTTCATCTTACTACTTAGTTACAGGAAATATCATATTGTTAAAGTGCTTTCATTGCAGACCAAATAAAATACAAATAAAGACATTGCCTGTTAAAGTTTTACACAAACATGCAGCTTTACAAAAGCTGGAAGGTCCTACTTTATAGATGAGCATTATTAATCATGATTTTAATGGAGCTATTTCAAAATGTTATAATGTTCTGATCAAGTGCAATCAAACAGATTTCAATTTAGTTTGTATTATGAAGTCCTTGAGAAATGTCTGCTGTGAAAAAATCATAGATGTATGCACTCAATCATGCATTTGTATGTGGAAGACAGCAGAGAAGAGTGCCTGTGAAGTGAGCTGGCTGTTACTGAGCCCGGTGGTGAGGTTATATGAGTCTGCTGACTTCTTGGCAGTGTTTCCAAAATTAGTCCTTTGGCTTGAGGGGAATCCATGTGTCAGACGTATCCAATTAAAGCGCTCAAAGGCCACCATTGTTTTCAACTTTTGTCTCCGATTAGTCAGGGAGCTCCCTGGTTGAAATCAATTGCTTAGCAGTGCAGTAAAGACAGAAACCATTATATCCAGAACAGCAGAAAATGGTCACCACTTTGTGGGAATCCATAGGAATAGAGGAAGTACAGGTCTCTCTGACTCAAGATTCTTGCTGAAGAATTTATTTCAATGTAAAAGGGCAACATTAGGCAGAATACCCTCAGAAAATCTGTGCATCAAAATGCAGCTCTAAAGATGAAAACAGCTGGCATCATATACGTTGGTAAAACCTTGGCTATTTTCAGACTTCGATTTGGATAGCAAATAGATAATCTGGTCACACATCTACAAATCATACTTTGGTCCAATTCAACTTTGGCCTCACAAAAATAAATACATAAAACCTCCTGATTTGCTGCTTAATAATATTTGATATGGTAGCTGTTAAGTTTAGATATTGGATAGGATTAGGGATGTAGAATAAGGTCATGCAGACTATGTGCTTTATAAGTACGAATAAACAGCCAATATGGTAATAATACACATTGGGTGCAGTCATAGCTCTAATGGATAGAGCGTCGGAATTGTAACCCAAGGTTGTGGATTCGAATCTTGGCTCCGGCAGGAATTGTCCATGACTGAGGTGAGACCCTTGAGCAAGGCACCGAACGCCCAACTGCTCCCCGGGCGCCGCAGCGTCAGCTGCCCACTGCTCCAAGTGTGTGTGCACTTGGATGGGTTAAATGCAGAGAACACATTTCACTGCTGGTTATACTCTGTATATATGTGTATGTGACAAATAAAGCTCATCTGAGCTTAATAATAATAATTATTATAATAGGCATGCTAATAAACAACTAGTTAATAGTGAGAATTGGTCCCTGTACTTAATTGTTACCTATTATTTGTTCAGTGGTCTCTTGACATGAACACAACTTAGGATATTTTGATCAAAAAACTATTTAGGATATCAAATCATCATTCTTAAGGCCTGTTCACACCAAGCACGATAACTATTAAGATAATGATAAAGATACAGTTCTCAACTGTTCTCAGTATTAAAGAAAAGCAGAGTTCACACCACAGCTATAACGATAAAGGCACAGAGAAACGATATTGTTAGAATCACTTCCAGAACGATTTTTTTTTCAGCTGATGAACAATAAAATCAATGAAACCCAATTAGAATCAATCCTACTATCACAAGCTCGATGATTTAAAGCGGCAGACGAGTGTGTGCTTAGAATAAATAGACTATATCATCCGCTGTTGTGGCTGCTAATATCGTTATCTTTATAGTTATTGTTTTTGGTGTGAACGAGGTTTTAGAATTGTGAGACTCTATATACCAGAATTAAATGTGTCATATTGCAAAACATGTCAAATGTGCATTTTCTAAATGTTAGTAGTTTAAGTTTCACTTCAAATATTTTTTAGGCTTGTAATTTGAACTAAATGCTTATAATGAATTCCACTATTATGTATGTTTGTTTTTTACTTTAAAACTGTATGTATTTTATATATACTGTAAGTAATTATGTATTCATTTAAACATCAAAAAGATCACTTGAAATACTGTAACCATCAAATAGGCACCAGAACAATGTTTTAATGTAAGATAAATGTTTTCCTTGTGAGGCTGTACTGCATCAGTGATACTTACTAGCTTGCCGTGCCGTAACCTCTGGCCCGAGTAAAACCCACAGATACAGCGACCACAAGGGCTGGAAGACCTGCAAGATAAAGCTCATGATGAAGAAAGAGGGGGACATAAAAAATGAAATAAACTCAGCCCACTGAAATCGAAAAAGTTTGTTTATTTTCTTATTAACTTATTTTCTTATTATTTTAAATGCAAAATGTGGTGGCAAAATGTATAATTTACTAATAAAGAAAATTTAGTTGAAATTCTGAAAACTTTTGTAGAACATTGAAATATTGACATGCAGTGAAAGCAAAGAGATTGTATACATCTGGTCTGCATGGGAAAATTGCCCACCACATAAAATAACAGACAAGCACTGCTAAAAGGAAAATTATGAACAGAAAATTAAACCTAGAATTTTTTTATTTTTTTCAGAACCATAAATAGTAAATGGCCAGAGGCTGGAGGGGAAGTTAGCTGAAGTAATCTCCTCTCACATTGGTGACTTTCTGTAGCTTGTGCCCTTTTCATGGACAAATGCACATGGCGTACAGGTACACCATTCCCCCCTGTGCGCAGTGCCCTCCCAAACCCCAGACACGCTACTTTAGCAGAGAGCAATTCCCATGGGTCTCTGTGTATGTGTCTTTTTTTCACGAGGCCGAAGTGTAGCAGTGTAAACGTTCCCGTCTGTGTCCTCTAAAAGTGCTACACAGGGCAAGTACACAAAGCACGCACTGTGACCCTCTTATAGAAACACTGTGAATGCTAGCAGTTAAATGCACATTACTCTGTTTTGCTTCAGGTGTTAGCTTTCAAATGTATATATTTAAAATGTTTCAGTTCAGAAATCCAAGGGCACAAAGTGTAATAACATGTTACATAATACAACTTATTCATCTTACTACTTATTTTTTCTGGATATATCACATTGTTAAATTACTTTAATTAATTACTTTCAGTTTTTTATGTCAGACAGTACAATTTAATTAAATTGTAAGTTTTGCTGCAGGAATCAGGTGTTATCTTTCAAATTTATATATTTTGTATATTTCAGTTCAGAAATCAAATGTCACAATGTAAATGTAAAATTAGCACGTTCACTATAATGCATACATGTATTTGAAACTGGCCAATAATTATAATGTGTCATGTATTTCTTTGAAGACAGGAATTAACATTTTCAGACATGAAAAAAATAAAAAACGGGCTCTAACATTTGCTCATTTGGCTTCAGAAAAAAAGTCAGAGATTCCCATTTTATACATAATGTACACAACATATTATTAAACTAACCTGAAAAAAAGCATGCAATTGCAAACATTAAAATGTCTTGGAATAGTAAAAATGTATATTTGTTATTTCTATTTAAAAATATTTATACAAAAACAAAATCGCAAAATCTTCAAAAACAACAACAATAATGAATTGAATAATAATATAATAATTATATATAATATTATAGAATTACATATATTTTTATAATTGTAATTTCTTTGTGAAGAAACTATATCATTTAAAAGTTCATGCATTTATCATGTCATGAAAATGCAATACTTATATTTATAAATTATTTAGTTATTTTATAATCTATATAATATTAAATGATCATGAGTTCATGAATATATTTTCCCCCGCAAGTGTTAAAAAAGGACAGCATTTTACGATTTAGTATACAGTAGTAAAAACAATCATAGCTAGAGTTTCCCATCTCGAGACTGAGGAAAATGTATTTATTGGTCCTTGATTACACTGACGTGCACAGTGACCTTTATTTTGTAGAATCCCATCCTCCCTCTCCTCCCGATGTGTGTGAGGGCTTCCTAGTCTCTCCTGCTGGTGTCATCCCTATTGTGTTTGCCATCATAGTCAGGGAGGCCAGCTCTACTCCTGTGCTAATTAGACCTATCCATTCTTCTCGCTCTATGTCTGTGTGCCCCGTCCACACATAATGAGCTCTCCTTTGAAATATTCAAGTAATTAACAATGCTCTGATTAACTCTGGAAATTAAAGGCAATTAGACAAACTAATGAATGCACACAATGAAGCTCTGGATTCAAGCTGTGACCATTTCATACTATAACCTGTGGGGTTGGGGGGTCAAAGGTTGGATAGATTGAATAGTCAGTTTGCTTCTTCTGGTTGATTCCACAACACTATCTGGGCAAAATAATGTTTCTTCACGGATGGCTGTAAAACTAGATGTATATTGTACTGTTCCCATGGAACAACGAACTGCGTCCCCTAGGGGTCTCTATGGGGAATGCCGTCACCGTGATCCATGTCTGAAGCACATATACAAAAACACAACCTGTTGGCCGATGACAGCCTATGATGTCACTACCGGCGCGACCACAGTACAAAGGGTGCCAGGAGAATACGTCATCCACTTCTTTCATCTTCACCGACTGCTTAGTTTGAAGTGTGCATTCTGGTAAGAGTACAGTTTTTATCTATTTTGTAGTTTACTCATCTGTCCGATGAGTTAGAGAGGGAGCTTTCCTTTCCGACGCGTCGGTCGAAAACGAGGGCAAGCTGCTGGATTGTGATGATGCGATCTTTCTAACATCATCCGATTCAGCGGCAAGAGCTCTGCTGGGTTATGCTCAGGAAGAGCAGGAGATGTTTGAGGGCGAGGAAGTTGAGACTGAACCTTCTCAATCCTCCTGCCCTGCGTTATGACAAGTTATTGGAGGTTATGGAGCGTCAAAAATCTTTCTGGCCATAAACCCCCAGCTCGAGTGAGTCTTCCTTTTCTTCCTGATCCCCATGCGGAGGTTGAGAAGGAGTGGAAAAGCCATTTTATCACATTCATAGGCTTCAGCATACTAGTTATGCTGACATTGAAGGGATGCGTGAAAATGGCTATGAGGGAATGCCCCCTGTGGAAGAGACGATAGCCAGCTATCCCTATGTGGGCGAGACATCCTCTCTCAAGGCTCCCTCCTTGCCATCTAAGCCCCTCAATCTCGCTTAAATGGCAGGGCATATGCAGCAGTAGGTCAGACCGTCACTTCGTTGCACACTATGGCGGTGCTTTAGGCGTACTAAGTTAATCTGCTAAAAGACTTGGATATGGGTTTCCAATAAAGTCCAGGTCTGAGCCCGAACAACGCAGGAGTCCTTGCCCATCTCTGTCTGGGGATCCGAGATGGGCACAGAAGGCTAGTGTCATGACTCATGCCCCTTTCCTGTCTGTGGGTAGGGCTAGAGGGAGGCGCGGCTCAGAGAGAGGCAAGACCTGAGAGAGATGTTCCAGACGAAGCATCCCAAACAACACTCTCGTCCGGACCAGAGTAAGAACATCTACTCCTTTCCCTCTGGGGCATCTGCCCTCGTCTTCCCCTCTAATCCCCCTGCAACAACCGTTAACTCCAACTGACTGAGGTTAGGTGGAAACTTCCTACACTTAACTTTGAAGTATTTATAATGGACTTATTATGTTTTAGGTTAAGTTCTATGTTTCCTAGAAACTACCTTACTGACGGTCCGGACCTGACTCTTCGGACTTCGCTCCGGGACTAATCTCATGCACAGGAACCAATGGATGAGTACGATCCATTTCTAAAGCCTATCGGCTATCGCAGTGATTACCTCACTTGTCGATACTAGATCCAGGATAGGATGAGAGCCCTGTTCCAATAACCTCTACCCCAGGATCATGTGGCCAAGTCATATCAGGGCACAGTGGTAGAGCTAGCATTGCTCCCCTCACTATAGAGGGTCACTAATAAGCATGCCGCTCCCCTCTGAGCGTCTGAGTTGAGTTCTCTGCTCTCCAGAGCTGTAATTCAGCAGCCTCAGGTTGTTAGGCCTCTTCATGCCTCTCTGTTAGGTTGCTCTCCTTGTTGGTAGAAATAGCATTGCTCCCCTCAGCTTAGAGGGTCACATATGAGCATGGCACTCCCTTCCGAACGTCTGAGTTCCCTCTCATTTTGAGGAATGAGTTATCTGCTTTCCAGAGCTGTCATTCAGCAACCTCAGGTTGTTGGGCCTCTTCATGCCTACCTGTAAGGTTGCTCTCCTTGTTGGTAGAGCTAGCATTGCTACCCTCACCTTAGAGGGTCATCTATGAGCATGCCGCTCCCTTCTGAGCGTCTGAGTTCCCTCTCATTCTGAGGAATGAGTGCTCCGCTCCCCAGAGCTCCGTGATAGATCGCTCTCCATGTTGGTCGAGCTAGCATTGCTCCCCTAACCATAGAGTGTCACCTATGAGCATGCCGCTCCCTTCTGAGCATGTGAGTTACCTCTCATTCTGAGGAATGAGTTCTCCGCTCTCCAGAACTCATCGCTGGTCGAGATAGCACTGCTCCCCTCACCTCAGAGGGTCATCTATGAGCGTGCTGCTCCCTTCTGAGCATCTGAGTTGAGTTCTCCGCTCTCCAGAGCTGTCATTCAGCAGCCTCAGGTTGTTAGGCATTTCCATGCCTCCCTGTTAGGTTGCTCTCCTTGTTGGTAGATCTAGCATTGCTCCCCTCACCTTAGAGGGCCACCTATGACCATGACGCTCCCTTCGGAGCATCTGAGTTCCCTCTCATTCTGAGGAATGAGTTATCCGCTCTCCAGAGCTCCTTGTTGGTCGAGCTAGCATTGCTCCCCTCACCTTAGAGGGACACCTATGAGCATGCCGCTCCCTTCTGGGTGTCTGAGTTACCTCTCATTCTGAGGAATGAGTAGTTCTCTGCTCTCCAGAGCTGTCATAGAACGTTGTCGAATACATGTTATGGGAAGTGCACACACTAAGGCTCTGTGCACTTTCTAAAATCCACCCGGTGATAAGATCGCACATCAAGTGTTCTGCGTTCTTTCTAAAAACCTGTACGGTAGGGTTACGAGCTGTAATTTTGTGCCCTTTATTTGAGTTGGTCAGGTTCGAAGTTCCCATGAAGGGGAACGTCTCAGGTTACGTATGTAACCATGGTTCCCCTAGGCTGTGTGCCATGCTTCGGATGTAAGCTTCAGATGAAGAAGTGGATGATGTATTCTCCCGGCGCCCTTTGTACTGCGGTTGTGCCGGTAGTGACATCATAGGCTGTCGCCGGCCAACAGGTTGTGTTTTTGTATGTATGCTTCAGACACAGGTCACGCTGACGGCGTTCCCCATAGCGACCCCTAGGGGACGTAGTGTCTCGTTCCCCACTCAGGGAACCATGGTTACATACGTAACCTGAGACGATTTATTTTTCAAGCAGCATAAAAAAATAACACTGAGACACAAACAGATATCTTATAAATATAAAATATGTATAAATATATAATATATATTGCAGCAGGTAGGGTATAATGTAGGCAAAAAAATAATAATCTGTCACTGGTGTGTTTGATTGATTGATTGATTAATTAATTCTCTCTCTCTCTCTCTCTCTCTCTCTCTCTCTCTCTCTCTCTCTCTCTCTCTCTCTCTCTCTCTCTCTCTCTCTCTCTCTCTCTCTCTCTCTCTCTCTCTCTCTCTCTCTCTCTCTCTCTCTCTCTCTCTCTCTCTCTCTCTCTCTCTCTCTCTCTCTCTCTCTCTCTCTCTCTCTCTCTCTCTCTCTCTCTCTCTCTCTCTCTCTCTCTCTCTCTCTCTCTCTCTCTCTCTCTCTCTCTCTCTCTCTCTCTCTCTCTCTCTCTCTCTCTCTCTCTCTCTCTCTCTCTCTCTCTCTCTCTCTCTCTCTCTCTCTCTCTCTCTCTCTCTCTCTCTCTCTCTCTCTCTCTCTCTCTCTCTCTCTCTCTCTCTCTCTCTCTCTCTCTCTCTCTCTCTCTCTCTCTCTCTCTCTCTCTCTCTCTCTCTCTCTCTCTCTCTCTCTCTCTCTCTCTCTCTCTCTCTCTCCTCTTGTTTTGTTTTCAAAGGTTGAAAGTTCACATTTTCTCTATTGGCTGCCGGAGGAGCCTTTGATACTTGGAGCCCATTTGGATGTATCTGATAAATTTGCAATTTACATGGACTCGGTTCTGCACTTCAAAAATCTAGAATTACAACTTTGGGACAAATGTTAACTTTGGCTGGCACAAATTTGGAGAATGCTGAGGTAACATCCCAACACTTGGGCATTAATTCTGTTCGTATTTTTTGTAAATTAAAACAAACAAACAAAATCTTTTTGTGTAAATTAAAAGCAGCACTTACAGCTGAAGAGGATCAAATGTTGAAGGGTTACCATTCTGGGGAAAGTACCCGCCAATGCGCAGAAATTATCTCCTTGTTTAAAGATGCTACCTAATTTAGAGGGGTGTACAAGTCTTTTCTTAAAACCTTGGGGATCTTCATGGTTTGATCTATTGTCAGCTCAGAGTAAAACTTTGTATAGTGCTTGTGTCATAGCTTTTAACAAGCTACCATCACCATTTACCATCACAGAGAGGCTCAAAATCACTCTCCAGAACATTCTTGTTCACCATTCCTGGTTGGTGGAATGATCTTCCCACCCCCATCCGGAATGCTGGATCCCTGTCAATCTTCAAGCAACAACTGAAAACTCATCTCTTTCAACATTACTTGACTTCATCATAAAAATACATACAAATACTTTCCCTTTTTCTATATCTACATCTTTCTCTTTACCTTTCTCTCCTTCCCTTGCTAGCTTGTATTTTATTAGAACAATGCCTGAGACTTGGTGTTAGGGGCACTTCCTCTGTCTGTTTGCCTCTTCAAGATGAATCGATTTATGTATTCCCCAAGCGTAAGTCGCTTTGGATAAAAGCGTCTGCAAAATGACTAAATGTAAATGTAAACAAGAAAAACCTTGAAAACAAAGTTGATACACAATGGAGATATTTTTTTGGCTTAGATGAAACTGTAAAACCTGAGTGGAGATCCTTGTACAAGCATTTATCTAAAAGGATAGGGGACTTACAGTGGTGAGTACTTCATGGCATTGTTGCTGTGAACTCTTTTATTTCTATTTTAAACCCAGAAGTTTGCACTACATGTCCTTTTTGCTCCAAAAGAGAAACAGTGTTTCATGTTTTTGTGCAGTGCTTTAGGTTGGAACCTGGTCTTTCAATTGTTTTGATGAGCTATTTTCTGTAGAGACATTTATTTTGGGGTTTAAATACAGACGTGACATGAGGTTCACGTCTCAATTACTGAATTTCATCTTGGGTGAAGCTAAGTTTGCAATTTATGTCAGTAGGAAAAACAAAATTGGGAAAAAATCTTGTCAAAGTATTGTTGACAGTTTTTTTACTTTAGTAAAATCAAGAGTGTTAGTTGATTTCAAGTATTATAAAGCTATGGAAGATCTGTTAACTTTTGAAATTATTTGGTGTAGTCAAGGAGCATTGTACACTGTTTTCGAAGGAAATCTGGTGTTCTCCTTATGAAGTTTTTTAAATATTTGAATCAGTGTTTGTATTGTCACTTGGTTAATTGTAAATAAAGTTTTTTTTCAAAATTCAAATTCTCTCTTTCTTTCTTTCTTTCTTTCTTTCTTTCTTTCTTTCTTTCTTTCTTTCTTTCTTTCTATTTATTTTCTCTCTCTCTCTCCCTCTCTCTTTCTTTCTTTCTTTCTTTCTATTTATTTTCTCTCTCTCTCTCTCTCTCTTTCTTTCTTTCTTTCTTTCTTTCTTTCTTTCTTTCTTTCTTTAGTTCTAACAAAGAGTCCAGTCACATGACATTTTGGGATTTGGGTTAGGTAAATAAATAAATAATTAGGGCAGGCAGAGGTAATATGCAGCGCTTGACGAAAACAGGAATATTCATATATGTTAAAGATTACAAAATTACAATGCAATAATTTTATTTGTATTTGTTGGGAAACTGTAATTTTCAATGTTCATGAATTTTATATAATCCATCTTTCACAATCAATCAATCAATCATGAAATGTATACAAATGTGTTTATTTTTAACATTTTATTTAATTAATTCATTAATTAATTTGATTTATTTAACCATATGTGTTGCATATTCATATTTTACTTTCTCGCTTTCTGTCTTTCTTCCTTATTATTTATTTATTAATTTCCATAGATTAGGCTTTTATCTTTATGGATAAGACAGCCAGATTTGAGACTCAAAACAATAGAGAAAATAAATAACACAAGCTGGATTGAAATGTAGGTCGCCCATGCAATCACTTTCATCTGACCTTGCACACAACCATCTAGAGAACACATAGATGACAATATCTGCATTCAAAATTTTGAGGAACATGATTAATACTTTTAGAACATCCTAGTTAGAAATCCATTTACTCTCACTTCCCTGTGGGCAACAATGCTATTCTAAAATATCTGCAAAGGGCATCTATGAATTAATGGACGTACGTGTGTGCTACAGAAAGTGCTTGAATATGCTTTCAGATCCTGCCTGTGTTAAGATGGTGACACACAATGCATTTCTTATCAATGATCAGACATCTATGTCTTGTTATACAGAAGTCACATTGAGCTCCTGTGGCATGCTTATAGTGCCATTGGGCTCCACTGAAGCAATCTGACATTGCAGACAATCTGATGTGACTGAATTGATAAGAGCTGGCATGTTATACTCCTATGGATGAAAAACTGAAGCTGAAGCAATACAATAACATCACTTTTGACCTTCAGTTTTAGTTTCTGGTGTGTGTGTGTGTTGGTGTCCTACCCCAGCCCAGGCACAGGAAACGCTTGCGAATGAGGCGGGACCTCATCTTGCCAATCACAGCCAGGTAGGACTGCCATGCCTCTGTCAGTACCCAGCAGAAAGAGGCCAGAAAGAAGAAGTGCAAAAAGGCAGCAGTCATAGTGCACAGTCCCTGGAGACAAAAGAAGGAAGAAGAAAGAAATAGGGAGTAAGAAAGGATGAAAACGATTCGAGAGAAAGCACAGTAAGCAAGAAGAGGTGCATATGGCTCTCAGCTGTTCGTGATCAAAGCCAAGAGGGAGAGAGAGATGAAGAGATTGAGAAGGAGAAGTGGGGGCGAGCCGCGGACATTAATGCAAATCCATTTGGAGAGAAACTGACTCTGTTCCACTGTGGTGTGAAAATCAGCTCTAACGAGCTCTAACGACGCATCCTGTCTAGGCATTTTTTCCTCAAAGATGCTACTTAAAAAGTCAAAATGGGTTGGTTACAGGTTGAATAGTTTATAAGGAAAAATGGCAGGCAGGAATTAAAGAAAAGAAGGATTTAAGTAAGTGGCGAACGCAAATGAGAAGCAGTAAGCAGAGTATCTCACTGAGGTTTTATACAATAATGAGGTGCATATTCTAATGCTAAACACGGGCCCGCTCAAATTAGAAGGATTTCACACCATTCATGGTTTCCGAAATTAAGCTGTATCTGTACTTTCTTCAACTGATGCCGAATATGAGAATTTAGTGAAATATTAAGTCTGGATCGAGGGGAAAGGGTCCTCCAAGCAGTTTTCTTAATAGCTCTGTAAAGGTGTGACCTCGGCATCCTGGCCAAATTCGCCCTTTGACCTTCTCCTCTCCACCAGTAAGCTGGTGTGTGGTGGGCATTCTGGCGCACTATGGCTGCTGTCGCATCATCCAGGTGGATGCTGCACACTGGTGGTGGATGAGGAGATACCCCCTGACAATGTAGAGTACTTTGAGTGCTTAGAAAAAAAGCAGAAATATAAATGTAATGAATTGTTATTATTATTATTATTATTATTATTATCTCTGAGTGACAGGTTGAGATTGAATGGCAGCTCTTATTTCTCAGGTGCCTTTGTAGTCTATCTTACGCCCTCTCAGTGTGACCGTCACGGCTAACACAAAGCTGACCCTCCAGCGTCTTCCACGCATCTGTCTGCTACACACGCTTGCCTGACTTTCTCAAATTATATCGTGGCCACGTACATAATGTCATGACAGGCTGGAGAGAAAACAAACACCAGTTACCTGTACCACAGACAGACTACTATCTTTAAGGAGTTTGTGATCCAAGGTTAAGTGCCATTCAGAACTCAGTTTTAAATTGAATATATTTTACATTCCAATATAAAGTAACACTGTATTTTACAGTGTCCTCGTTACACATTACGTGTATTTACTACTATAATCACAATAAATTATCCATAATTATGCAGTTGTGCACAGCATTCAATAATGAATTCTTAAGTAGTGTATTGTGAACTTTTTTCTTTTAAATACTACTATACGAACAAATGTGCAAAATCAATGACATTTGGATTGCAAACACTTTAAGTAAATAATGTGTTTTTTACAGCAGTATTCCAGTATGTTACATAGTAGCAGAAAACAATTTATTGCAAATCTTAACTTATAACATTAATGTAATAAAATTTTATATAAAATCAAAGCTATTTGCCACTGCCAGTGCAACGTTTTTATAGCTTTGTATAGAAAAACAAGTTATGCTTAAAGAGTCCAGAGCCTCGATCATAACATTATAACCTGTGGGACCCAACACAACAGAGTGTGGCGCGGTACAACACTTGATGGGCGAGTGCAGGTGCGGACGGGTAGAGACTCGTGTGTGCGGGATGCGGGAGAATAAGTGTGTACTCACACTAGACGTTTTGAACCGCACCTGAGCGCGTTTGCCCCACAACGTCTGGAGTGATTATTCCAGTTCGTTTAGCTGTCACTGGCTCGGTAGGAAGAGTTGGTCCAGAGCACGGTTCAGTTGTGCTTTGGCCCGGTACGCATGTAGTGTGAGCACTAGCCGTGCCGGAGCGCAGAACTTCTGATACATGCAGCATGATTGCATATATATTGGACCACTTATCTTTTCTATTTACATGGCTTCACCAGGTTCTGTCATTCAGAAACATGGCTTTTCATATCACTGCTATGCTGATGACACTCAACTCTACCTCTCATTCCATCCTGATGATCTGATGATAGCTGCTCGCATCTCAGCATGTCTAGCAGACATTTCTTGCTGAATGATGGACCATCACCTTCAACTCAACCTAGCTAAGACAGAACTGCTAGTGGTTTCAGCAAACTCATCGTTTCATCACAATTTCACCTTCCAATTAGGCCCATCAAACATTACAAAAACAGCCAGAAACCTTGGAGTTGTGATTGATGATAAGCTGAATTTCTCAGACCACATTACTAAAAATGCCCGGTCCTGTAGATTTGCATTATATAATATTAAGAAGATCAGACTCTTTCTCTCGGAACATGCAACACAACTGCTGCAGTCTTTGGCTCTTAGGCCCTCCCCGAATTGGTTTAGACGCGTGATGACGCCCATCCCAAGCCAGTTCTGTAAAAAACATTCCACCTCTCCTGTGACCCATGGTTTGTCTGTATGTGAATTCAGAGCCAGTGAGCAACGGATTTTCCTAATAATAATGGTTTTGTGGTCCAGAGTCAAACATGAAGGCAGCAAGATGGGAACCTAAAGGTTGTTCTTTCTAAGCTTTTTCTCTCAATCACATGAGAGAAACACATATGTGCATACATACTCACCTTACTGAGAGTTTGGGACTGTCCCACCAGTATCAGCACATTGGAGGCAAGTATGGACAGGCAGAAGTTCACCAAGATGATGGACCTCTCTGAACGAATATACCTGAGAACCAAAAAAAAAAGAAAAGGAAAATCACATGCTGACAACTTTAAACAGCAACTTTATGTTGCTATTATGCAAGGTTTATGACATGAAAGGTGTTGGATCCATTTATCAAAATCCATTTATATTTTTTGTTCACTTCATTGAACACTGACAACTAGAGCAGCATCCCAGATGACCTACAGATGAACTCCAAAACAGCTTCTTACAC
The DNA here is from genome assembly GCA_027564155.1 of Gymnocypris eckloni scoliostomus. Classification (NCBI taxonomy): domain Eukaryota; kingdom Metazoa; phylum Chordata; class Actinopteri; order Cypriniformes; family Cyprinidae; genus Gymnocypris; species Gymnocypris eckloni. The sequence goes on from CM050421.1 coordinate 13,503,691, forward strand.
ACAAGCACCGGTCATAAAATGTCCTCATCCTCCATTTGAGCTCTGGCCAGATCTGCTCAAGAGGACAATAACAGTGTCCCCTGGATCAATGGTCTGAGTGATAGGGGAGGCCAGTGATAAGCTCTTTGAGGGGGTGGCAGATGCACTAATCTTGGACAGAGGAAATACCTTCTCACCTGCTACTTGGGAAATATGGGATGGGGGTAAATATAGTTTAGATCCAAATTATCATTTAAACCACAACTAACAACCTCAAAAATGAATGAATAATGAATTAATTAAATTGCATTATGCAGCAAAATATAACATAACATAATATAATGTAATATAACATAATATATCATTTACAAACGAACTCTTTAACCAAAATACTTCAGACGTAAACATTGTCTGTGGCTTCCTCTTTTTTTTTGGAAAGAGATTATTACTTTTATTCAGCAAAGACACATTACTTTGATCAAAGTCAGGGCTTAATTTGTGCCGGAACAAGTCGGATGCGGATCCGGCACCTCACTATGTTGGATCCCCCTCCTCACGCGCCAATGAACGATGTTTGTGCTGACCTGTAGTGTGCATATACGAAAAATCCTCTATAATGACCACCCTTGCAACAAATCCACATTTGAAATAAAGAACTGGAACACGCAAAAGACGCGACATGTGAACTGCTCTGCTCTCACAAGACATAATGTGGATCAATAGCCTACACAGGTCCAGCGCGTGCATATAGGTGAACTCAGTCGCCTAGGGCGGCAGCACAGTCAGGGCGGCAAAAAGGACAGAGATTTTGAGTTTATCTTTTGGGCATTTGTTTAGATTTATTGCACTCATATCAACAAGTTATCACCTCTTAGTTACTCTAAATCTAAATTAACTTTGCTTCATAGTAATGCCACTCCCGCGCTGCCCCCCCACTGAGTGCCGTCAATAGGCTACTCTACATGCAAAACATCATAATGTACATTCATAAATGTCATCATACCGATTAAAACTACAGACTTTCGCTGCAATGGTGACAGTAAAGACTGTAGTACTGTTATAAAATAATAATAATAATAATAATAGTAATGTTCTTTTCATAAAAATATCCTGTAAAAAAAGTATCAATGTTTCCACAAATCTATTGAACAGCACAACTGTTTGCAAATGATAATAACAAGTAATATTTATTGAGCAATAAATCAGCGTTTTTAAAATTATTTCTGAAAGATCATGTGACAAATATTCATATTATTTATATAATATACAGACAGTGCAGTGAAAAAATGTCTAGCACACTTTGGGAAAATTCAAAGTCACACTACTGAGGAGATAAATACTTGACTAAGCACTTGACTTCATGTCGGCTTTTTTTCTGGACACAGTGTAAGCTGATCATGTGACTGTCCTGAGCCATCTGCTACACTGAGCTGTTAGCAACCATGCTAGCCTTCACTAGCACTCTCCACATAATCCTGTCCTGCCACAGGCGGCTCCTGCCATCCCTCATTTGTTCCCAATTATTGCTAATTGCAATTTTGGCCCAATCTAGATCTACCCCATGCCAGCTGCTCTATCACAGCCCGAGCAACCCCACGTGGGAAGCTACAGTCTGAAAAATGTATATTTTAGGGTGTAAGTGTACCCGTGAGAGCAGAGCACTGGGAAGCAAACAAGGGCAATAGAGCAAAAATAGCACAGTAATTTCCTATTATCAGCAGAGGACAGCAGAACAAGTTTTGTCTTGCTGGCTGTGGGTCAGTGAAATGTTTTTGTTGAACTCACCTCCAAAAGGCAGCGTAGATTAGCAGCAGAATTAGTAGAGCCGTACAGGATATGCCACAGCCTACCATGAGGGGCACAGATGGCATACTGGAGGGCCCCATACCCTGGAAAGAGATCAATGAAGAGCGGAAAGATTATTTATTGTGAAATGTTTATGGTAAATGTATGAAATAAGATGCAGTCAGACGACCATTAATGCAAAATATACCTGAAGGGTCACAGTATAGGGTCTTGATTTAGCCTGAAGGAGTTTATTTTGTGATAATGACCAGGTAATATTGTTACCTTGCTATTTACACGACTAGCTAACAAATAAATAAATAAATGCAAATAAAATATTGGAACTGGTACAGTTTCACAACAAATAGATTGCTTAGGAAAACATTCAGCTAAAAAGAATATACAATGTGAAAATGTTATGCTCCACTTTACTTGGTTAAAGTTGCTAACCGAGACAAGCTTTACACATTTACAATTATACATGATACAGCATGAGTTTCAGTACAATTATTTTGGATATATGTGTAATATTGCAAAAGAGTAAATATTAAAATATACACTCCTACTTAATATATACACTATTGTTTAAAAGTTCAAAAGTAAGACAATTAATGCTTTTATTCAGCAAGGATTCACTTAATTGTTCAACAGTGTCAGTAGAAAAAAACAATGTAGATGCTTATAGCGGAGTTCAGATATTAGATGCTGAGTATTGTTCATAAAATAATATTAATACAAAATAAAAACAAAAGTTTCCAAAAACATTAAGCAGCACAATAGTTTTCAACACTGGTGATAAGAATAAATATTTATTGAGCACCAAATTAGCATGTTACAAAGATTTATAAAGGACACCGAAGACTGAAAATTCAGCTTTGCCTTCACAAAACAAAACATTATTTTAAATAGTAATAGTTCACATTACTACTGTTCTTTTTCCAAAAAAATAAATAAATAACTAAACCGGGAAAAGCTACTGACCCTAAACTTTTTAAAAACTAGTGTGTATGCATGTGTGTGTGTATATGTAGAAATGTATGTCACAGCTGCAGAGAGAGAAATGAGACACTGTAAACACTTGACATTCAGCTGCAGGTTGGGTGAAGGATAAAAAGTGCAGGGAAAAAAATACAAAGGGGCAGTAGGTAGAGGATTACATTCTGTTCAGGTTAAAGCTAAAGGCCAAGGGTCTTCTTTCTGAATGGCCTCATGCTACCCTATCTACTTTTTTACTCCTGGGTTCATTTTCTTTGCTTCCCATCTGGTCAAAGCTGGATTCTATTTTTAAAGTGGGCATTCTATCCCCATCAGCCCTTTAACACTTGCGACCCCTTTGCCCTAGCGTATTAAGCATCTCTGCTGAAGGAAGTGTTACTACAGGTGAACACATGCCTCATGTTTCTAGATTAACCCTCCTACTCAGCCCTACCACCAATAATTGTGGGTAGATGTGTAACCTGAGATAAATGTTCAGTTCAGTGTTCAGTTTAATGCAATGCACAGGTGCAATATGCAAATGCAAAGAAGTCTAAAATACACAAATAAAGCAAAACAATATAAAGTCAAATATCAATGTCATTCAGCTTTCTCTCCAGTCTGTAAGGAATGACGGTGTTAAATGTGATGCTGTAATCAATAAATAACAACAACATTTTTACTTTAGTGACTTCCTGTTTAGTCAGTGCAGCATGAAGTTCCCAAGAAATTATCTTTTAACTGGACGTGTGATATTGTTTTGTGAACTAAAGGGGTCTAATCACTCAGACTGCATTGTGTTAATGTGCCCCATCACCAGTTAATCACACCACATCATTATGGTGGAACAGTCTGTAATCATTAAACAGGTCACAGTATTTTTCTTTGCAACTAGACAATTATCAGAACCATAGAGGAGTACGAAATCCCTACTGCTTTCATTTGTCTGTTGTTGTGACTATATCACAAATTTTAGTACACAAAGATTAGGAAAACTCTATTTTTAGTTTTTAACTACTCCTGAAAGACTACTCCTGAAGGTCATATCTAATCCAAAAAGTAAATCGACATTTCTTTTTTTAATTTTATGTGCAGCTTTTGGGAGATAATAATAATTATGTGGAAATCTGTAGAGCTTTTTACCATCTGCTGGTTGGCATGATTAAAGTATTCTGCATTCAGGGATACAGTATCAGGGTAGGTACATTCATAGCTCTTAATATTAGTTCACAAAATGTATTTTCTTGATCCAAATAGGCAGAACATTTATTTAACAGTGAGATGTTCCAAGTTAGGATAACACATAAAATGGTGGCCTAATGGTAGAGAGTCGGACTCATTGCGAGTTTGAGTCTCGGTCCAGCAGGGATTGTCGGTGGGGTAGTGAATGTACAGCGCCCTCTCCACCTTCAATACCACAACTGAGGTTCCCTTGAGCAAGGCCCCGAACCCCCAACTGCTCCCCAGGCGCCGCAGCATAAATGGCTGCCCACTGCTCTGGGTGTGTGTTCACGGTGTGTGTGTGTGTGTGTGTGCACTTGGATGGGTAAATGCAGAGCACCAATTCCGACACTGGGAATTTACAGTTAAACATACCAAAACGTTTTTTATTATTTTCTATGGTGTGGAAATTCACAAAGCTTTAGCAGGCACAGATTTCATGTCGGCTTACCTTTTAAATAAAATAAAAAAAATATTGGTGACTAATGTTCATCTCTGGGATGAAAGTTTATTGGTGTGATTCACAATCCATTGAATGTCAATTCAATTCAGTTATCATTGTAAACTAATTATTTAATTAAAGACAGTTCAATTTTTTTTTCTGTGGAAGAAAAAAATGTATCAAATAGTTGTGAAGATGTATAAAAAAAATATTGTGAGATGTAGACTGAGAATTATGAGGGGAAAAAAAGCTTATAACTCGTAACTGTGAGATATAAAATCACAATTATAAGAAAAGTTTTAATATTTTAATTCCATGGGGGAAATAAGCTTCCAAGCTGAGCAGCTATTCAATAAAGTAGCCTTTTTAAATGCATTCTTCAAGATGATTAAAATAAATAGAGAAAATAGTATCTTAATTGAATCACTAACAAGTGTAGTTCCCTGACTCAGAGCAGTCCCACACCACTTCATCTACTCCTGCATCCAGACTTCCTCTTCTTTGAATAGGAAGCACAGGCAGATGATCTGTCTGGCAGTCAGCTGTGGTGTGGCAGTAATCAAGAGCATTCTTACAGGGCGGGAGGCATGCTGGTAATACTTCTGAAGAACTGACTCCAGGTTAGCATGATTAAAGTCTCCTGCAATCAGGAATACAGCATCGGGGTGGTTACTTTCATAGCTGTTAAAGGGACAGTTCACTCAAAATGTTAAATTCTGTCATCATTTGCTGATGCCGTTCCAAACCTATATGACTGACTATCTTTCTGTGGAACATAAAAGAAGATATTTAAAAAAAAAATGTCTCAGTGTGTCATTGGTAACCAAAACTGAATGGCTACCAACATCTGTCAATGATGACATAATTTTCATTTTAGTGAATTTACTGATCTGTTTGGAGCAGACTATACATTGCATACATGATGTCCAATAAAAATCCTGTAGAAATGCTGTTATTTAACAGTGAGATTCCACGTTGGAACGACAACAAAATCAGAAAACCAGAAGCTTAACGTGAGACATATGCCAACTTTCAATCTGTGTGATCTGTCAAGCTGCTCAGCTTCAGTTGTATTAGGGGTCAGCTAGGGCTTGTTGAGACAGAATCTAGCAATAAGTGATCTCCAGCTAAGGGCTTAACCTCTCTGTCAGTTTGTTCATCTCATTCTTCACAGACTTCATGCTGAACAGAAGGACTCTCACAAATGGATTCAAGAATAGGCCATCACAATAATTATTTCAAACTATACAGTCTAAATCCTATACATACAGTGGGGTTCAAAAGTCTGAGATCACTAGTGAAAAGGCTTAACAGTTTAATGGAGAAAAAATACATACATACATTTTAAGTAAACAAATGTATAAACAAAAACATTTAAAATAAAAATGTATCCAAATTCAAAGGGATAGTTCACCCAAAAATAATGCTTCGAAGAGCCAGGACATTTTTTAAAGGGCACCTATTATGCAGAATCCACTTTTACATGGTGTTTGGACATCAATGTGTGTGAGTGGGTAAGTGTGTGAACACAACCACCCTACAATAATAAAATCCACCCACTCCTTTTTTTATCCCCTTTAAACCAAGTCAGTATCACTAGGCCTGCCATTTTGATTCTCACCGCAGTGTGACGTCACATTTCGGAGGCCACGGGGATTGACTGACAGCCCTGCACTGCTATAGTTTCGGCACTTAACGGTTACGCTGTCCTTCATTTTCTCCGCGCTCGAGCAGCTGTAACGTCATTAATGTCTCGCAAGCAACCCGGTGCTCTGTGTTTGGATGTAAAACTGAAAACAAAAAGTCTTCAGTATCTCCCAACATCTAAACTGCTGAGGACGCTGTGGATTACTTTCTTTTTTTAAGGTAATGCGCCTCAAAATCTACCGAAATACATGTATCAGTCCAGACTCCTTTGTGAATGTCATGTCGTTACAGCCATGAACGTCATAGCCATGAAGATCTTAATATATTATAAAAATTACCATTATGATTTTCTATAAGGCTCATTTGAAAAAAAGTGTATATTGAAAAAAAAAGTATTTAATTACCAGCTTTAATTTGTTTTTGAAGATCATCTAATGATTCGATGTAATATAAGCATCTGACAGTTCACCTCAAATAACATGCTCGGTGTTATGCTCAAATTTACTTTTTAGATTAGTGACCAAAAATGTAACGCCATAGATATTCAGACCCCACTGTATATGGTTTAATAGCCATTATATAGTCAATGCAAACATAAATATTGGTGAAATGACCAGCGTGGGTCGACATGCAACACTCTATTTCTCTCCAGTGCCATGACATTTTACAGGTCTGTTTCTATAGTCAAAACCCTCTCTTTATGTAGCCTTACCATTAAAAACACAAATCTTTTGATTTTCAGTCAAGCCTTTCTAGAATCAGCTCTTCTCTGTGACTACAACACTTGACATGATAGATTTAAAAAGCCATGGCGGAGACTCAAATAAATAACATTGAATGTTCTTTAGGAGAGCCTGTGAAAAGGCCACAGGTTTGCGTCTATAAAGCTTGCAGCTGTTTATAACAAGCTGTGAATTGGCTTGAATATGAAGTCCTCATTCATGCACTTACAGCTCAATTGGCCTCCTGGTGCGGACCGGTCAGGCTTTCACAAAAAAACATTTATGACTAAACAGCCTTTGTGCACAAGGATCCCTAAAGCTTGTGTGTGGGCTGTGGCGGTGGCCTTCCAACAGAGCATAATGTGTGTGTATCTATGTGTGCACATCTGTTCTCTGTAAACCCGTGAGAGGGATTGTGGGCAAAGGAAAGGTAGGCAAGGGAAAAAGAGGCGATAAAAGAGAGAGTGGGAGAGAGCTCAGAGCGGTTGGAGGTATAGCAGTGTTTTTACTGAAATGTGCAGGTGCAGGTGTAACAGGTGGCATTGGGAGAGGTACTGCCAACCTTCACTCTCATCTTTTGCGTAGCCTATTGTCCCTGGCATATTAATTGCCAACATTATGCCTCTGCCGGCTTCAATTTGGCAATTTCGATCCATTTTAATATGCCAGTAGCCTGAAAAAATGACTATAGATGTTGTCTTTCTCACAGAAATGCCTTTGGCAGAGTAGATGGGAGGATTGCTCCTAAAGTGAAACTGAAAACACTGAAGCGCTAGGGGTGTATATAAAGAACATCAGCTTCTGTGAAAATACAGCACAACAGCTGGGTGTTGAGAGCAAAAAATCATATTCATTTTCTCTACAGAGAAGGCTCAAAAGTTTTTAGTCGGTTGGTAAATACCATTCAAAAGTTTGTGGTTGGTAATATTAAAAAAAAAGATATATATATATATATAGTTTTTTTTATTAAAATACAGGGGAAAGAAAAAACACTAGGATGTAACAGGATGTAATTTATCCTTTGATGGCAAAGCTGAATTTTCAGCAGCCTTTTCCAGTCTTCAGTGTCACGTGACACTTCTGTAATCATTCTAATATGCTGCTTTGATGCTCAAAAATGCTGTTAATATGTTTGCTAAAACTGTGATAATGTATTATAATTATTTGATGAATAGAAAGTTCAAAATAACAATTTATTTGAAATAGAAATCTTTGTAGCTTCATACATGTATTTACTGTCACTTTTGATCAATTCATTTTTTGCTAAATAAAAGCTTTAAAAATAAAACAAATATAAAAAATAAAATATTAAATAAAATTAAATAAAACATAAATCTTACCAACCACAATATTGTATGTGTAATTGCTATGCATCAGTGTGATTGCAACTTTTTTTAAATCATGTTATATACTTTATATACTCATAAATATTCATATATTTTATAATAAGGTACAAATATATAATTTTTATACTCAAAATCAATATTTTCACATAGTACCATTGTTTTTCTTGAGATTATGTAATTTCCAAGGATACATGGGATGCACAGTTCATTGCCTCCAGAGTCAATTTTCACATTTTGATTTTGATGCGTCACATCAAAGTTTGTATCGCTGTGATTCATCTCAGAACTGGCTGGTTCCCTATCAGTCGGTCACTCTCGGCGTCACGTCGGAGGACCGACGAATTGGGATATCGCTTAGAGAGACCAATCCACTGTAAACTAAAGCGAGCCAATGCACATTGGCATGCGATTGCATCCAGCTGCCGCTGATCACAGCGTGAGCATAAATAGGCAGCAGGTGCAGCGCATATTCAGCTTTTCGCTCGGAGCCGGCGGTTACATCGTTCTGCTCCTGACTTCTGCTGAACGAGTGAATTCAACGAGTTGAGCACGCTCTTCGGAAGACTCTCGTGCTGGTGGTACGGCCCTACAGCGGTGGTGGTTCTTCCCATGTCGAGTGGACTGCACACATCAGGCTGCACTACCCCCTGTTTGTGTTGCAAATGACCATCTCCCCTGTTTGCTTCAGCATGCTAAAGAGTTTTTTCCCTAAAGAGCATTCACGGGTGCGTCTTTTTAAAGACGATGTTGCATCTGGCAAACTTGACGTTGCGTCTTTATAAAGACGAGTTGGGTTTTGCTTCAGACAACGTGTCACCCGTGCGTTTCTGGATGCGGTCGTTGCCTGGCGCTGGGTGAATGGTCACGTTCGCTGCCTCACGTGCCTGGGGCAGCACGCTGAGGTGGCGTTAGTGGATGAGTCATCTTCTCACTGTGGATGCTCATCTCGGAGTTGCGGCCAGGCTCCGTTACCTCGACAAAGGCGGAGCTGTTGCCTCCGTCTCGATCTAGTTCTCGTCCTGGCTGCAGACAGGCGAGGTCTACTTCAGGCGGTAGCACGGCTGGTCTGAGGACTACAGTGGTGGCAAACCCTCAGGGGACCATCGCTCCTCTTGCGCTCCGCAACCAGTTGAGCTGCCAATGGGCGTGCTGGGCCCTCTAAAGGAGCGTACCAGCAGTATCCTTGGTGCTCCTCCCGGCGACCAGATGTCGATCGCTGCATCGGAGGGTGAGCCGGAGCTTCTGGAGAGGAAGATTCGGCTGCGTTGCCGCTCGGCGGTAGCAATGCCTGAGTCGGATCTGGAAGTGACGGCTATGCTTTCCCGGCCACCGGAAGGGTAGGGCTCGAGTGGAGAAAGCCACCGTGTCCCGAACCCTCGAGGTTGGACGACTGGTTTCTCGGGTAGCGTGTGCTGGTTCTCAGCGCCCTGCCCGGGTGCCTCTCCCGGACGTGCATGAGGGGCTTACAGGTCGTGGGCACCTTTACTGCCAGAAACCGACCTGCTAACTCCTCCTCCCTCACCACCCTCGGTGGTGCAGCTAGGGTGCGGGGTCCCCGGTGGAGCGGTCAGTTGCGATGCAAGTGTGTCCCTATACTGTCTCCACCCGGCAGGGCAAACCGTGCCTCCTCTTCCAGGCCTGTAGGCACTCGTCTGGTCTCATCCAGCGAGGCTTATGTGGCCTGTGGAGGCTGCCTCCACCTAATGCTACGGCGTTACTGCAGGTTCTTTTCAGGCTAAAAGCACTGAGGGACATGCACGGGGTGGTTACGATCCGGAAGTTCTGAGAAGAGCTCCGATCGCCGCACCTGACCTCGCGCCACGAGCGACGAAGGTTATGGCACGGTCTCTGGGTCGTGCGATGTCCACACTTGTGGTCCAGGAGCGCCACCTCTGGCTGTGTCTGGTTGACATAGGGACGCCGACAAAGTCGGTTCCTCAAGGTTCCTGTATCCCAGACTGGCCTCTTCGCGGCGCAGCCGGTAACCTGGCCCAGCAGTTCCCGGCTGCACGGGAGCAGACTGAGGCGATCTAACACTTCCTGCCTCGGCGGGCAGCTGCTGCCTCCACCCGTCCGCCGGTTGCAGCGCCCAGCCTGCTCGTCGCCGAGGGCGGCCCCCTGCATCCACCCCTGCTCCCGCACCGCATCCGCAGCAGCCTCCAAAAGCGGTGCCGTAGAGCTAGGTGTAGGCAGGCCGCCCCGCCCGTCCTGGCCCCCGTCTACTGGCGGTAAGCAGAGGAGCAAGAGGCCTCGGGACGGGCGACCCAGAGAGAGGGAACTGCTTCGGGAGAGGGTAAGTGCATCTCTCCCTCCCCCGGAGGAGGGCCGGGTGGATAATCTGTTTTTTTCAAAAATCTCGACAGGAAGCGGTTGTTTCTGTCTCTGGGTCCCAAGAGGGCTTGGAGAGTCATGGACGAATCAACTTCGAACCACACTCATCCTCCCTCTCGCCAGCAGGCAGCAGTGGGCGGTTCGAGAGCGTCATCAAAGGCTACTCACGCACCCTCTGCCAAATTATGGAAGCAGGTAGCGTGCACCGCACACTCAGACCCCTCACGGTCCGCCCACGGGCCAGGTCCCTGCATTCCACCTCGCTGCCCTACTGCGGTACGCCGGTGGTCCCGATGGTCCCGCTTGTACGGTGTCTGGGTGCCGGAGCTGCCCAGCCGCCTCGCTGGCTCCTGAGGACCATCTGACTCGGCTATGCGATTCAGTTCGCCCGGTGTCCTCCCAAGTTCAGGGGCATCCACCTCACAGCAGTGAAGGCAGCCGATGCCCATGACTTGTGAGGAATCTCTGTCCTACTGGCGAAGGACGTGATGGTACCGGGTCCCTCCAGCCGATATGAAGGCAGGGTTTTCAGCCCTTACTTCATTGTGCCCAAGAAAAGCGGTGGGTTACGACCAATCTTGGGTCTGCGCATCTTGATGCTCAAGATGCTCATGCAGAACCGCGTCTTCGGATGCATCCGTCCCCAAGTTCGGTCTGCAGCATTGACCTGAAGACCCGTACTTCCATGTGTCGATCCTTCCGTGCCACAGGCCATTCCTGCGGTTTGCGTTCGAAGGACGAGCATATCAGTACAGGTCCTGCCCTTCGGGCTGTCCCTATCGCCCCGTGTCTTCACGAAAGTAGCGGAGGCAGCCCTTGTTCCCTTGAGAGATCAGGGCGTGCGCATTCTCAACTACCTCGACGACTGGCTCATACTGGCTCAGTCTCAGGATCAGTTATGCGAACACAGGGATTGGTGCTCTCGCACCTCAGCCAGTTGGGCCTTCGGGTCAACTGGGAAAAACAAACTCTTGCCGATGCAGAGGATCTCTTTTCTCGGTATGGAGTTTGGATTCGGTCAATCAGACAGCGCCTCACGCAGGAACGTGCTCAGTCGGTGTTGAACTGCTTGAATACATTCAAGAACAGGCGGCACCACTGAAACAGTTTCAGAGGCTCCTGGGGCATATGGCGGCTGCGGCGGCGGTCACGCCGCTGGGGCTGCTCCATATGAGACCGCTTCAACACTGGCTCCATGGCCGAGTCCCGAGGTGGGCGTGGCAGAGCGGCACGCTGAGGGTCCAAGTCACTCCAGCCTGCCGCCAAACCTTCACCCCGTGGTCAGACCTTTCATTCCTTGCAGGAGTGCCCCTGGAACAGGTCTCCAGGCACGCTGTGGTTTACACAGACGCCTCCGCCAAGGGCTGGGGGCCACGTTCAACGGGCATGCAGTGTCAGGGGTTTGACGGGTCCCCAACTGCACTGGCACATCAACTGCCTAGAGTTGCTGGCAGTACACCTGGCCTTGAACCGTCTCAAGAGACGCCACGAGGCGAGCATGTACTAGTCCGTCACGGACAACACGGCGACCGTTGCATACATCAACCGACAAGGTGGTCTACGCTCCGTCGCATGTCACAACTCGCCCGCCACCTCCTCCTCTGGAGTCGGAAGCATCTGAGGTCGCTTCGCCATTCATATCCCGGGCTTGCTCAACCGGACAGCCGACGAGCTGTCACGAGCTGCGCTCCCGGAGAATGGAGACTCCATCCCCAGGACGGTCCAGCTGATTTGGCGGCGTTTGGACTCGCACAGGTAGACCTGTTCGCGTCCCTAGAGCGTCGCATTGCCAGTTGTTCTACTCCTGACCGATGGAACACTCGGCAGCGGACGCACTGGCACACAGCTGGCCGGGCCTTCGCAAATATGCATTTCCCCAGTGAGCCTTCTCGCACAGACTCTGTGCAAAGGTCAGAGAGGAAGAGGAGCAGATCCTGCTCGTGGCACCATACTGGCCTACCAGGACTTGGTTCCCAGAGCTGATGCTCCTCGTGACAGCCCCTCCTGGCAGATTCCTCTGAGGAAGGATCTACTGACTCAGAGACGGGCACCTTATGGCACCCGCGTCCAGACCTCTGGAAACTTCATGTCTGGTCCCTAGACGGGACGCGGAGGTTCTAGGTGACCTACCCCAAGAGGTGGTTGACACCATCACTTGGCGAGAGCACCGTCTGAGACACGCCACGCCTTGAAGTGGAACCTGTTCGTCGAATGGTGCTCTTCTCACAGAAGACCCCGGAGATGCCCGATCAGAGTCGTGCTATCCTTCTTGCAGCAAGGGTTGGGCGAAGGCTGTCTCCCTCCACCCTCAAGGTCTACGTGGCCGCGATTGCTGCCAACCACGACCCTGTGGAAGGGAAGTCGGTGGGGAAGCATGACTGGGTCGTCAGGTTCCTTAGGGGGGCTAGAAGGCTGAATCCTCCACGCCCCCCCCTCTATACCCTCTTGGGACCTGTCCGCCCTGCAGACAGTCGAGCCCAAGTTTCTTTCAATGAAAACTCTGCTCCTGCTTGCACTGGCCTCCATCAAGAGGGTTGGGGACCTGCACGCATTTTCGGTCGACGATTCGTGCCTACAGTTTGGACCGGCGGATTCCCAGATAATCCTGAGGCCCCGGCCCGGCTATGTGCCCAAGGTTCCCACTACTCCATTTAGAGACCAAGTGGTGAGCCTGCAAGCGCTGCCCCCGGAGGAGGCAGACCCAGCCCTGGCTTTGCTTTGTCCCGTCCGAGCATTGAGACACTACGTTGACAGGACGCAAAGCTTCAGGACCTCAGACCAGCTCTTTGTCTGTCATGGAGGCCGGCAGAAAGGGAATGCCGTCTCCAAGCAGAGGATGGCCCACTGGATAGTGGATGCCATCACCCTGGCTTATCAGGCACAGGGTGTGCCTTGCCCGTTCAGGTTGAGAGCTCACTCTCACGAAGTGTAGCGTCCTCCTGGGCGCTGGCTCGTGGCGCCTCACTGACAGATATTTGTAGAGCTGCGGGCTGGGCGACCCCTAACACATTCGCTAGATTCTATAGCCTTCGTGTGGAACCGGTTTCCTCCTGTGTTCTCACCTCAAACGGGTAGAAGCACTGAGGGGCCCCGGTTTCGGGTCGGCTTGCTAAAAACTGCTCCAGAGAGTCCACTGTAGACCCTGTCGAGCTCCTCCATCCCCTCGGCAGCTGGACGTGGCGGAGCGTCCGGCGCCAGGCCCTCACTCGATGAATCCTTGAGAACCGGTAGAGGGCTGGGTTCCATATGTAGAGACCGTTCGGATCCCATATGTGTATTTCCACGGTTAGCCTTAGAGCCCGTGTTTCCCGGCAGACTTCCTGCTACTCCAAGAGGTTACAATCACCTCCAATCTTCCATATGCATCTGACTATTGTCCATATGTGTAACTGCCTCTGAACCTCCTCGGGAAGGTAAGGGCTTCCATAGCGTTCCTGTTCTGAGCTGAGCAGTGCGTTTCCCAGTGTTATCCAGTCCTACTGAGTGGGTAGTGCCATAGCAACAGTAATGGATCTTCCTATGGGGGCCCTAACCTGCGCCAAAAAGTAATGGCACAGGAGGCCTCCACGGGACACTGGAAGGGGCAGTATCCGTGGCCTTTTGGTAGGGATCCCAATTCGTCGGTCCTCCGACGTGACGTCGAGAGTGACCGACTGATAGGGAACGTCTCGGTTACGATGTAACCCTCGTTCCCTGAAGGAGGGAACGGAGGCGTCACGTCCGTCGCCCGGCTCCTGTACCACCGCTGAGCGGCGGTCCCCGGCTCGGCTCCTCAGCGAAAACCTGAATATCGCTGCACCTGCTGCCTATTTATGCTCACGCTGTGATCAGCGGCAGCTGGATGCAATAATCGCATGCCAATGTGCATTGGCTCGTTTAGTTTACACTCGAAGTGGATTGGTCTCTCTAAGCGATATCCCAATTCGTCGGTCCTCCGGACGTGGCGTCTCCGTTCCCTCCTTCAGGGAACGAGGGTTACATACGTAACCGAGACGTTTTATTCATGGCTTTGAACTCTTTATTGAAGAAAAAATATTTAGAAAAATACTTTGGTAACCAAGGCTGTTGAAATTGTATGAGGTCACTGTAGCGCTCCATAAAAATGAGTAAAAAAAGAAAGAGAAAGAAAAAATAATCCTTTCTTTGGCAACTATAGCAGAGGCCTAATTTCCAATTCATCACCACATCTCCAACAGATGTGTGAACGCTACACAACACGAGGTGACTACAGCTTATAAAAAAAAAAAAAAACTAATGAATAGAAAGGAAGGGTCTCATGTACAAAAAAGATACAGAGAAAAATAATACACATCTGTATTATTGCTCTATACTGTATTACTATGGATGAGAAGCTGCCCCTAGTATATTGACTAGTCAATCTACACAACATTTATAATGTTAAAACATTTGATTCGCTTACATTCGCTTACATTCGCTTACATTTACAGCGCTTACATTTGATTCGTCTCTCAAATTCGATAAACAAATTAGTACAGTGGTAAAGGGCAGCTTTTTCCATCTTAGATCCATTGCTAAGTTGAAACAGTTGTTGCCTCATAAAGACTTGGAGACTGTGATACATGCTTTCATAACATCTCGCTTGGACTACTGTAATTCCCTTTATTGGGGACTGCCTCAATCGGCGATTTCTCGCCTACAAATTGTCCAGAATGCTGCAGCGAGGCTTCTCACTGGAACAAGAAAGAAGGATCACATTTCTCCTATCCTAGCATCTTTACATTGGCTTCCTGTAAAGTTTAGAATCGATTTTAAAATAGCTGTTTATGTGTACAAGGCGTTAGCCGGCCTTGCACCAAAATATATCAGTGACCTTCTGATTGCTTACTCTCCTCAAAGAGCTCTTAGGTCCAGTAATCAGTTTCTTTTAACGGTCCCACGTTGTCGCTGCAAAACCAAGGGTGGCCGGGCTTTTTCAGCTGCAGCCCCGAAACTTTGGAATAGTCTGCCTGTAAATGTGAGACTCGCTCCTTCACTAGCTAGTTTTAAGTCTGCTCTTAAATCTTACTTGTTCTCCCTGGCTTTTGAATAATGCCCGCTTAAGGCTCTGTTGGCAACTTGGCTTAGATTTTTTTTTTTTTATATAAACTGTTTTTGTTGTATTGTATTTGTTGTACAGCACTTTGGTGCAACTCTGTTGTTTTTAAACGTGCTATAGAAATAAACTTTGACTTGACTTGACTTGAAAAAATATTTTATTTAAAATAAATTCTGTTCTTTTTAACTTTCTATTCATCAAAGTATCCTGAAGAAAATGACACAAAAATATTAAGCAGCACAAATGTTTTCAGAATTGCTAATGTTGTAATGTTTCTTAAGCAGCAAATCAGCATCATGTGACACTGAAAACTAGAGTAATTGCCGATAAAAATCAGCTTTGCCATCGCAGGAATAAAATGTATAATATTTTAACAAAGAAAAAATATATTTCACAATATTACTGTTTTTACAGTAATATTTATTCTGATGCTCCCTCAACAGATTATATTTATTAAAAGTAACTATGATGTCAACTGACTTGACTAACCTTAACCCTAATCTAAAAGTTCATACTAAAATTCTACTAATAATATAATAAAGAGTTAGTCGACATGTCTTTGCAAAGTTAACAGAATGCCTAAAGGAGACCATCAAAATAAAGTGTAAACTTTAATTTCAGACAAACAGAAAATAAAGTGTCTGGACTATTTATCAACTGCAATCATACAAGACACTAGGCTGCTTTGTTAATTTTATCTTAAATTGAGTTTTATCACATCACAACATGTCACATTTAAATATAGTAATCGTTAAATCAGAGCATTTACTAAACATCAAACAAATGCTTCTCCATGATACTCACACACAAGAAATACTCTTTCATCTGAACCACATACACATCTTTTTAGGGATGCACGAAACGAAAATTATTGGCCGAAGCTGAACAAAATAAAACACTGGGCCAAAGGCTGAATACCAATTTTCAAAATGTTTCCCCATATATTTTGTCAATTTTTTTCACCATTGCATAAATTAAATTGCCAAAATGTGTTTTTGCTGTTTTGTCTAGCTTTTCAAAGAAATAAACAAAATACAAAACAACAATTTAAAAATATTTACACTGAACATGTTTTAAACTTCTAGCAGACACTATACCAGCAAAACACAATTAAAATTAAAATTAATAAGTTCGTAAAATAACATTTTGGGCATTTTTGAGACCCCCTTCTTGAATCAGTCATGTATTTACTGTACAAATAAATGCAGCTTTGCTGAGCAGGAGAGACATATTTTAAAGCATTAGAAAATATTACAGATCCCAATTTTAACAATATGTGTGAGTGTTATAATAAATGTATTATGACTAAGTATGGTGACACATACTCAGAATTTGTGTTCTGCATTTAACCCATCCAAGGTGCTCACACACAGCAGTTAACACACTCATACCTTGAACACACACCCGGAGCAGTGGGCAGCCATTTATGCTGCGGCACCTGGGCAGCAGTTGTGGGTTCACTGCCTTGCTCAAGGGCACCTCAGTCAATGGTATTGAAGGTGGCATAATATAACAAATTATTATTAGAAAACATAACGTTCCGCAGTTTATTTATTTATTGTTTAAGGCCATTTTGTGATTTCAATCATCATCCCATAACCAGCAACAACAACCCTTCTCCTCATTGAAGACATGAGATGCACTGTTGGTGCTTATATAGCCTAATGATTTTTGTGTCTTTCTCACACACTTTTAAATGTTTCCACACTGCCGACATGTTTGCTGTATTAGCGTGCACCTCTATTTGATTGTGTCACCTCAATGTCCGGTGCAATTTATTCTGTCTTTTTGCTTATTCCAAAAATTATTTTGGTTTCCGAACATTTGGTGCATCCCTAATCTTTTTAACTCTAAACTAGTCCTACTTGTCTCTCAAATGCTCACTTTCAATCTGACTCCATCATTCTGGTGAAATGGGGTGAGATTTAATCACAAATGTTGCCCATTGAGGGGTTATATGATCATCTGCTATGTCCACAGAGAACCTGCTGAGGTGGAACCTGTTCCCATTCACGGGCCTGCAGCCCTAAGCGCCCGTACCATAAGACTTGTCCTAAAAAAAAGCACATGCCACAGCTCCCATTGGCTCGGAGAGCCATAGATGGCACGCACATTACATAGGGAATTACAGGCTGTCTATCCCAGCACACCCTAGGGCAGAGTGAAGCTCCTCTGCAAATAGGAGTCGTCTATTTTCAGCCAAGTCACTTTAACCTACTTCTCCAGCCTCACGTGCTGCACAGCCACCATTTATCCATGATCTCTCCTCTTCCTGTTCCTTCTCGCTCTGCAATAACTCATTATGACAATAAGAAACGCACTTAGCGGAACCAGGTAGCAAGGACAAGGGAAAACAAGAAAAACCTAACATGAACTTAGTCAGACTTGGCATTAATCAAACAGTCGAAACTCTCTGAGGCATATCGTTGCCTTATCTAAGGCCTTCGAGACAAAACCTTGATCCACTGTTTGGATGCGTGCCGCAATGCTCCACCTTATTCGCCCAGTACATATCCACGTCAGGAGAGACCGAGTATCATTTTAGCATATTCTAACACTATCCTTCAAGTTCCCTGGACACATGTTATTTTTGAAGTTGGGAGAGAATCGCAGAGTGGCGGGACTGTTGGTCAAGTCTGCGGCAAACCTTGAATGTTTTCTGCATTTGACAATGGATACCATTCAGAACAAAAAGAAGGTCGAAAGCACTTGTTAGAGGCACGAAACTTCGGTTATCTTTTGGTAAGTGTCTATTGCAAACATAATCCAATCATAATTTAATTAATACATCGATGGATGTAGCATGCACATGACGACAGGGAGGTGATGGCGCTGTGTAAATCGAGTTACTCCTCCCACTTCTGGTAGTTTTGCCGAGATGTATTACCCCGTGCGAATTGGCCATTAATATTACAGACGTCCTGTGGTAAATAAATATTTCTCCATCTACCCTTCTAAAACTAATCCAGTCCGAATAGGGCTTAAAGCCCAAAACAGGGCGCTGATCAATCATCAGCCTCTTAACCTACCAGGAGCTTCCCAAACCAGGACGACTCAAGAGCTTGCTTGGGTGTCGCTAAGCGGTAGCAGTGCATTATACGAAAATTTGCTGTAGAATAAAGTGGTTTACATTCTGTAATTGGGAATTAAATGAACATGCAAGAAGGGACAGTTCTCCTAACAAAAATGAGCTGGGATGTGTATCACTCAGGAGAGCAGATATGTTTATTATTGTGTGAGGAATCAAATCACCTCAGCGGGGACTTACACTAGGCTGTGTGCTAATGAGAAACATGGCTAGCGTCTTAGCAATTGTGCCAGTGTCACAGCGGAGACAGAGCATTTCACTGCGAGAGACTCTGCATTTATTAGCATTTACCTCTTTGGTGCTGTTGGCAAAAATCCTCAAGTTTTAGTTCTTTAATCTCTTTGGAGTCTAATGGTTAAAAATCTGGGCTGGTAATCAAAAGGTTGAGGGTTCAAATTTTGTAGTAATTAATTGGTGGTCATATTAATTAATTAATTATCCATCTTTTACTAGATGAACCAACAATATACTAATGTAACACATAGAACTAGATTTGAATTTCCTAAAGGAACTACCAATTCTGGTAGCAGAAGACAGTGAACTTGTTTTAGTTCTGCATAAAAAAAAAATAATTATACAACATTTTTTTGTTAATTGAAATTAAATGAAATTAAATAAGATATAATACTAGATGGAACATTTTAAATAAACGTTAATTATAAATATTGCCTTGGCATCTACCTAAAACAAGAAGCAATACAGAGCAATACAGTTATTAAGTGTAAATAAATAAAAAACTAAATGTTAAATAAAAAAATGAATTTAATCTAAATAATACATAATACAACATTGCTAAACATTAAGCTAAAATGAAAACTAAACTGGAATATATGAACGCTATTTGAAAATAGCTTAAAAAAATTTTTTTGTGAAAAATGTAATACTAAATAAGTATATAAAAAATTCCATAAGAACACTGCTTCTTTGCAGTGTGAAGGCGAAAGATGACCAGGTACTATTTAGTATGCAAATAATTGCAGGATAGAAGACCAATTATCATTCAAAATGCAAACACATGACTATTCATATTCGAATGGTGAACATTCTAATAATGTACATCAAAGGGAATTTTTCACATTTCAATTTTATATTTCTTAAAGTTCATAAAAACCAAAAATAACTGCAATACACCTAAGGCTGAATTTGTCTGCAAAATATAGTTGGAATAGAGTCTGCATGTTAAACAAGTTGAGCGGAATTAATTGCATAAGATAGCAGATACAATTTTTTTTTGAGAAACATCAATACAGTTCTGCCTTGCAAACTCTGTAAAAACTGTTTCAACAGACTCTGCTATTTCAGTGACATTAGTTGACCTTTAGAGCTATTTTACATTTTGTAAGAACCGTACACCAAAAAAAAAGACACTAATTTTTGCAATTCAAATAGCTCTACATGCCTTCTTTGACAATACGTGCAATAGAACAAAACATAGATATGGTGAGATAAACAAGACCCTATAAAAATCATGCATCTACCACCCCTATACAGCCTTAGAAATCACAGTGTCTTACGGGACGGTTAACATTACACCATGTGGAACGGATAACCTGCAGACAAAATGTTTATCTCGACAATATACGTATTTATCTGTGCTTCTGTTTGTCTGTACACAGGGGTAAGAAGATCGGTCAATAAGCCTGAGGCAGATTGCAATGCTATAGATATTCCCTGATACAGAGAGAAAGACCTCCGTTCTTCATCCAACCAGACAGCAATAATCTTAGTATGCAGGGCATGTAGGCTTACTTGTTCAAAATGGCCACATGCGTGTGTCTGTACTAAAGTGGATGATAACACCGGATCTTAGCATCCTCTGTCATGTATGTCTTTGCCTGCGCTTGAGTGCCACTCGTTTAATCGTGTGTGACGATGAATCAGTTGCAGGGGAAAACAGACAGGCGACCAATTGTTATTGCCTAAAGAAGATGCTATCTTCTCTGTGCCAACAACTCCCATCATCCATCACTGAGTAACTGATCAGCACAGAGTCATTATGCATACTATGAAGCTAGCATGATAACCATAGGAAGCCTTTGAGCTCGTAGTCACTTTCATATAAGAAAAGAGGCACTGGCATAAATAAAAGCTCTGTTTTAAATATAATGGACCTCTAACCTTGGTAAATAGCAGCGTTTCGCTCTTTGGTAAAGACTGCAGGGGATAAATAGGATCAGTGGGTGATAGCAGCTATACTAAAGATGGCCTGTAATGACAGAAGCTTATGCCAATTTCCACCCTCCCTCTCCTCTTGATTAAACATGAAGGGTAATCCATCCGTGTATCTTGTTTGCTATTAAACATTTTAACTTTCCTTCTTCCTCCATCCAGTATTGAGGACAGGGGCTAGAACAGTCACAGTATCTTAATTATGCTTCACGATAAGATACCAACTAAATTATCGCAAAACCAAAAAGTACCTTGATACCACTCATTTTGTTTGAAGGGGTCAGGATTGCTATGTTTAAACATGTTTTGACAGTTTAGAAACACACGCACGCTCGCACGCACACACAAAACAATGACAACGACAACAACAATAATAATGATAATGATAATAATAGTAATAATGGACTATACTTTTTTTGTTTATTCTTGACAGTTTATACAAAAGATACCAAAAACAACGATAATAATAATTATAATACATTACAAAATGTTATTATTATAGTATTAACATATTATTAGTAGTAGTATTGATAACTATTATTATTAGTAGTAGTAGTATCATTATTATTATTACTATTACTGGGTTTCTGTTAATTGGAATGTTTTTTAGTTGTATTTATTATTTATCATCATCATAAACAACGACAACAACATAAATAATAATAATAATTATTATAATTACCTTACAAAAATTGTTCACATTTTATTTTAAGGTCCAATTCTCGCTATTAACAAACCGTTAACTATGACTTTTGCCTCAATAAACTCCACATTTGCTGCTTAATAATAGTTAGTATGGTAGTTGTTAAGTTTAGGTATTGGGTAGGATTAGGGAGGTAACAGTGGCATACACAATATGTGCTTTATAAATACTAATAAACAGCTAATATGTGAATAATAGGCATGCTAATAAGCAACTAGTTAATAGTGAGATTTGATCCCTAATATACTAAAGAGTAACCTAAAAATTATATTCAGTACTATTCTTCACTTTTACACATCATTTCAGTGTTCACAGCAAACTGAAGGAAGACCTTGTTCTGCCAAAACTCTCATCTAAATTAAAGTTACTGTCTTCCAGAGACTCTAACACTGATTCACAAGTCACTCACACTACAGTCTCTCAACAAAATACCAAAACATCCCTTTAACAAGTTCCTAAGACAGTAAAATTGAAATGCAGTCTCCATCACGTCTGACTCTCCTCTAGTTCTCAACTACAATGCCCAAGAGCAGACTTTATCTGTAATACTATACAGAAGATACCAGAGCCTTGGGAGGGCAGAGAGCTCAGAGCAAAACAAGATGAATGTGTTCAGACCACTGAAAATCAGTCAGAGCAGCTGTTGTACTTCACAGGGCCCTATTCGGGACTTTTCCATCTGAGGTTTACAGATTCAAAAAAGGAAGAAAACAAATTAGCTCTGTTCCTGAAAGTGAGCTGTTTTAATGTCCACATAGGCAGAATTCTGCCTTTAAGCAAAAGAGAACCTCAAATATGACTGATTTGAAACATTTTCCATCAGTATGGTCACTCATACTGTACACATGTAGCTCTCCTACTTGAAGTGTAAATGATACTTGATTAACAGTAGAATTTGTGGCTAGCATGTTGCTAATGACAATGCAGAAAATCAAAACAAGCACACATACATGCAGGACTTAAATTAGATTTTCTATTAACACCTTTTAGAACTGAATAAAAAACATTTCCCTCAACGTCTCTGCAAGGCATTCTGGCATTGCGTGAAACATATATATTTTTTGACAAATAGAGGTGTCTTAGAAGCAATCACAGTTTTAAAAACGACATTTTTATACTTTTGCATTTAAAGTGCATGTTTAAGGCCTAAAAATGCCACCTAGACAGACAGCACACTAGATTTTGGAACACAGCAACAATGTCTGGTTTAAGGATACTTTTTTTAGATTGTTAAGCTGCTGGAGAGCATAAAAATATCTGATGGAGATGTGATGACCCATGCTGAGACTGGCTAATGGGTGGAGACTGTTTGCTATTAGTGTCGTTTACTCTCCTCTTCCAAATGTCACCAGGCACTCCTGCAAAAGACAATAGCTAGGCGCTGACGTCATAATGAGGGACAAAAAATGATAAATGTCAATTAGGAAGCATTGACCTACAGCTTTAGGTCTGGGTGACAGATATGAGCCGTCAATTATAATTTTATTTCTGCTTGTCACTCTTCTATTCTCTGAGAAAGCAACGTATTCAAAAAATGTTATAACATATTTTAACAACAGTGACTTGCAAAATGTATGACATGCATTTTAGAAAACTTTACTACAGAAAACCATTATAAAATTAATAAGCATAATAAAAGACTTTGTAGTACAATGTAAAGTGAGCATCTCATATGGACAATCCCAAAAAATAAATGGTGTAAGCTTTACAAGTATGGCATGACTATGTTTATGTCTTTCTTTCTACACTGCATTTTGACATTTTTCAAAATACATTTTTGTTTGGTTTATATATGTATATGTATAATATAATGTATATGTATATACTGTTATATATATAGCAAAGATGCAATAAATTGATCGAAAGTGATGGTAAATACATAGTTTTACAAGATTTTTATACTTTTAATAGTTTTTTTTTATCTGTGTGCATCAAAGAATTCTGGAAAAAATAAATAAATGAAAAGAGCACAAATGTTTAAATTTATTTCACTGCAGCATTGCCAAGAAAACTGGGTTGGTGTACTTTTATAGCTATCTGGCTAATCTGGCAACTATTTATGCTCAAAAAGGCTGCATTTATTTGAGCAAAAATACAAATCATAATAATAATAATGTGAAATACTTATTCAAGTTAAATAACCTTTTTTCTATTTAAATATTTTTTATAATGTAATGTATTCCTGTGATGGCAAAGATGCATTTTCAGTGTCACGTGATCCTTCCATAATCTTTTTAATTGTTGATTTGGTGCTCAATAACAATTCCTTATCATCAACAAAACAGTTGAACTGATAAATGTTTTTGTGGAAACTTTGATTTTTTTCAGGACTCTTTAATGAACAAAGTAAATGTATTTACTGTCAGTTTTGATCAACAGCTCTTGATAACTTAATATCATTGAAATAATACCCTTCATTTATAAAGTGCTCCAAAGCACTAAACACACTATAGTCTTCTATTACTATATTCGATTAGTAAACATGACTTCTGATTTTAAAATGTTCTGTCTTCCACTTTTCCATATTTGTATTTTAGTATTGCTTTTAGCTCTGCAGTTTTTAGAACTGGCATTGCATCCACCTTGCCTCCCTGTACCCAAAGCTCAATGCCCCTGCCTGTGCAGTACTGTGCCTAATGGGCAGCTCTGCTCTCTCTCTCTCTCTCTCTGCATGTGTGTGTCTGCCTGGCATGCTGTATTTAGCCGGTGTCAGTGGTGATGGCAGCCAGCAGCGTGTGGTCCAGCTCCTGTGTGACTGTGACTGGCCTCTGGCTCTACTCTGTCCGCCCCACATTGCTCATTCCTCAGGGCTATTCTCCATCCCCCAGCATCCCCTTCGCCTGCCATGCATATCAATCACTTTAATGGGGGTGCTTTCAGATGAAAAAACACTCGGCTAAACTAAACTGGGTCAGTATCCTTTCATTGGTGACGCAGTTGAGGGGAGGGGAGGAAGAAAATGTGAAAACGGTCGAGAGAGACAGAGAGATAAATATGTAGATAGAGACATGGACAGATATCAGATATCATGGACAGCTATATATATATATATATATATATATACAGAGAGAGAGAGAGAGAGAGAGAGAGAGAGATGTACAGGAAACATAGTCCTAGAACAGCGGGGTATGAGCAGCTGCTGTGCCTCTCACTTCCATTAAGTGAAAAGAGGGCAGAGGGTCAATATAATAAGTGGCTGCACGAGTCATTTACCTGCATGGCTAAAAGCCACATCACAAATACAACGCTTAGTGCCTAGTCCTCTCAGAGTTGACACATATCTACTCAGAACAGACTCCAAAACATTGTTTGTACTAAAATAAATAAGATGAACATAATAAACAAAAGCTAATCTGTTTACTACTAATCATGTCAAAGTTATTGTTATATTAGCATGGTTTTTAATTTATATTTTTTGCTATTGGCGGCAGAATAAAAAATATAATGGCCACAAAAAAATCGGCAGCCATGAAATTATATTTTAGACCATTTTGGTCTAAAATAATAATGTAATTTAGAATTTTAAAGATTAAATTATTAACTATATAGTGCTTTTCACAATACTTCATTTAAAATCAGCTTTACAGAAATTCATAGGATGTACAGTATGCAAAGAAGGTCACTGTGTCACTCAAAGCAAGATATGCGTATATGAGTCAAAAAGGCAGACACAAAACATATACTTGACAAAAAAATGTCTACATTTGTCATTAAGGCTGAATTTATTAGATGAAAAATAGAGTGAAAACAGCAATAATGAAGTATGGAAATTTTAAATAACATACAATAATACATTAATAAAACTTAATTTATTCCTGCGAAGGAAGAAACCTGAATTTTCAGCATCATTGCTCCAGTCTTCAGTGTCACATAATCCTTCAGAAATCATTATAATTAGCAGATTTAATAAATGTTCAAGTAACATGTCTTGTTCTTATTACCAGTGTTGAAAACATGTATATAGCCTAATATCTATGTGGAAACTGTGATACATTTTTTTCAGTATACTTTAGGATGAATAGAAGGTTCAAAAGAACAGCATTTATTTCAAAATATAAATTTGTGTAAATTTTTTGCAACATTTTGTGTCAATTTAATAGATTCTTGATAAAAAAATGAATAAATATATATATATATATAAACACACATGTATTACTGAAAGGTCTTAAATGTTTAAACGGTAGCATTTCTTTTTAGTTTTTACTTTATCATCACTTCCCACACCTCCCTTGACACCTCACACTTTCATAACCACTGCTTTATTGAGATTAATATTCATAATCACAGAAAAACAACAACATTGCTGTGCATCAGTGCTTTTAAACTATACCTGGGAGAAATCCCAAGCTAGACAAACTCTGACGCATAATGCATGCCATGATATATTAAACACCTGGTCCACCATCTGCTTTCGTATGATAATGTCACAGCAACAGTGCAGACGGTCACGATATTATGCCCCTACCTTTAAGAAATATTTACAACAAAATAATTACCCAAGAACACATAGTTTCTGATCTTTCAATAGCTGCAGCATCTAGCATATGTGGAACAGACGGGATACTGACCTTCTAGAGAGCAACCAAACACTTCAAACAATGTTCGACAACAATATTCTCGATATATGGCAGCATATGTTATGCATAAGACAAATTTCACTGAGGTCTCGGTCAGCTAGGCCCCGTCCTGAGCAGATGCTGAGGAGTGAAGTGTGGTGTGGAAAGGTAAAGATAGACACTCACCGGTTCTTTAGCTTTCTGCGCTAACACTGCAAAGGTGGACAGCTTGCTGCACAGACATTTGGTGTGGGAGACTGCGGGCGATGGGAACGTTTGGCAGCTCTCTGCGTCCCAGTTTTCTTCGCCAGCCTCTCTGTTGATAGGGTATAACAACAACACACACAAACACACACACAGAAAAAATAATGAATTAATTGGGTCATTCCATGTGAGAGAACAGGAGAGACCGTAGTTAGATGTACGGTGCCATGAGAACTAGTCAATGACAATTCCATTCCAAATGCTCTCAGCCACAATGGCCCTCAAGTCCACTGGCCTTGTTTTTATAATGGGCCATCCTCTCTATATTTATCTGGTCTCTCTGCAAATATCTGCTTGTCATAAACACTTTCACGGTCTCATGGCTATACGTGCCTTCCATCATCCTCTTACTCAAAGTGCATGTCTAGCAGAAGCAATCCAATTCCTATCGCTTACCTTTTACACATTATTTCTGCCTGTATCTGAACTGTAATTCTAATTATGTGATTGTTAAATCCTTCTTTAATTTATCCATTAACAAGTCATCTTTAGTATGCCTACATTTACACTACCAATCAAAAGTTTGGGGTCAATAAGTTATTACTTTTATCAAGGCATGACACATACAATTTATCAACAGTGACAGTAAAGACATTTATAATGTTATAAACGATTCTTAATTCAAATAAATATAGTTATATTCATCAGAGAATCCTAATATATATATATATATATATATAAACTATTAAGTGGCACAACTGTTTTTTCAGCATTGATAATAATAATAAGACTTTTTTAACACAAAATCAGCAAATTTGAATGATTTCTGAAGAATCATCTGACATTGAAGACTGGTAATGGCTGCAAAAAAGTAACTTTTCCAGCACTAAAACAAACTACATTTCAAAATAAATTACAATAGAAAACAGCTGTGCTACTATTTTACAATGTTTTAAAGTATTTCTATTAAAATAAATGTATATTTCTTTCAAAAAACATTTAATAACTTTACCCACCCCAAACATTTAAACGGTAGTGTATATATGCACATATTCATGTCATCTGTTGCAAATGCATTATTAATTTGTTTATTTTGGATGTACAAGCTGCCAGTGTGAACTTAACACACTCTCACATATGCACATCTTAAGTTCAGAAAATAAATAATGGGAATGGAGGAGAGGGATTTTTAAAACATTTGTTAAATGTAATCTGTAAAGCTTCATGTTTATCCTCCTATTAAACTCACCGCTGAGGCCAGATGGTCAGACTAAGAGGAACTTCTAATTATGGATTCAGAAAATAGTTTATAAGAAAAATCACAACTGATTAAATATGTGTAACATTCTATTTCCATAGCTTAAAATTCAAGTTCAAAGCCTAGTCAAGTCAGATAAAGCTGTACATAACCGGTCAATTGTTGGGTAATTTGTCCAGCAGTAAGGATAGAGCTGTGCTCTTTATTAGTAACCAAAAAATGGTCCATGCATCATCACCACTGAGCCCTTGAGCAAGACACCAACTTAAGTTAACATGCAATCAAAAATCAGAAATTTATTGATATGAGCAATTCATCACTTTATGTTATTCCACAGGAGAAAACACTTTAGCAAACGGCAATTTTTCATGCTGAATTTACAAAGACACAATGAATGAATCTTTCAAGTGAACAATGAATAAGTGAATTTCATCTACTCCAAGCAATACTTTGTATTGTAAGCAGTAATAGCCTTTTCAGTTCACTGAGTTCTCTCTTTTGTATTTGACCCCTTTGGAGACTTTTAAATTCTGACTATAGTATATCCAAATAGCCTTACTGAATATAAATGAGCTTGGCTAAGACAATACCATTTATATATCGCAATAATACCAACTGAAATATATATTTTAATACAATATTTTGTATCCAATAGTGGAAGTATTTAAAATCTCTATAAACTACAGTACGAGCCAGCTGCAGCAGTGTAGACTTTTTTGAAGTTAAAGACAAAGCCATCGTTTCTTCAATAACCAGGAAGATTAATACATAATAATACAAATCTCCCCCGCTGTTTGAAAACATACCATTTTGTCTACCATTACATCCCAAGTAAGCATAAAAGAGGTGGTACATTATTAAAATGCATTTATTTGTATCCTGGTACTTTTATTTTGTAAAGGAAGCATGGTATGTTAAATTAATATCTTAAACTCTGAGTTTATGAGTTTGTAAAGTCTACTCAAGCTGCAAAAATAGAGATAAAACCCAACATCAACTTATAATTACAAGAATAAATTAATTAGGACAGGAATTCCCAATATTAATTACAAAAGGTCTGTATAAATAAATTGTTATTACCTGTAATTATTCATGACTATATTTATTACTATTTTATGTTCCCTCAAGGTCAAATTTGTTTAATAAAAGATTTTAGGACAAATTCACTAAATAGTTGGATCACTTTTGTGTGGAATATTTCTGTTTAAAACTCTGCATCTTATTTACTAACAAGCCAGATTTCAATGTATTTTATTGCAATGCAAACTGTCTATGCAAATTAGGCTTGATTTAGATTGAGCTATATTCACTTTTAATTTGCCTGGCACAATTAACACTATGCTATTATCGCCTGTGGAATCGCCTTTGCTTAAAAGAGGCTTGTGTATATTTTTGAGTTGTCATGCCAGCAGTGATTCACTAAATGATGATCAAATGATGGAGAGGCACATTATAATCAGGCATTTATCCAGAGTTGTGATTTAAATTGCAATTTTAATATTTAAAAGTGTCGATTATGGCTTCTAGATCACAGTGCTGTAATGCTGGACAGGTCTAGTAAAGTATACCAGATTGCAGTAGTCTGCTGCATGCTTCGCAATCTAGTCAATCAATAAGAAAACAATCCTTTAAGTGTGAGTAATTTATGCCTAATGCAAGGCTTTTGTGAAATCTCAGTGAAACCTACGCAGAAACAATACAAGTGCACATCTGCATTGTATAAACTTTCCTCCCTCTCCCTTTCTCTCTCTCTCTTTATCTCTCTCTTAAACATGCATCATTCTTTTCTTCAGCACATATGCTACCACAACTAGTGCTCAATAAATAAAAACCGACCTAATGCAATGTAAGTGCAATCATTCTCTAGCCTTGATCTGCAGATTGACACTTCAGAGGCAACTGATCTGGCAACTGTGACTCCCAGTCAAAGTCTCTCTGACGCCAACAGAAACAAAGATGAGCCAACAGACATGAATGAAATTCTGGATATTTCTAGTTAGGCTCGGATCAAGCACAGAGCATCAGGTGCAAACCTCCTGGGGATATTAATCAACAGCAGGTGAACAGGAGCAGGTGAGATAAAAGATACAGGGCTTTGTGAAAGATCATCTAAAACATTGTTTGGCAGGCGAGACAGATACTTTGTATCAGAAAGCATCCAATTAATGAGCTCTCAGAATGAGACAGGTACGCTGTACAGACAACATAATTTACCACCCTTCGGGACATTATCTTTTATACAAGATTATACCTGCTGGAAAGATGCTGTTTTGAATGCTGGTTGCCAGTATGGAATGATGGTACCTTGGAATCCATGTTAGGCTTCATAATTTAATCTGAAGTACTTGGCCTATGTAAATATCATACTATATAAACATATTAACCAATTCATAACTATGGGTAACTATTTATGTAAATTACTGAACGTTTTTGTCTCACAAATTCCATACGAAGGTTATAAAGTATCAAGATATATACATATATCTTTAAGATATATATATACACAAAAAAAAAAAATAAAAAAAAAATATATATATATATATATATATATATATATATATATACACACACACATTAGGGGTGGAAATGCGATTAATCAAAACATTTTAACGGGGTAATTTTTTTATGCAAATTCATCGCATTAAAGGTTTGACCCCAACTTCTTGCCATCATCGCAACGCAGAAGGTTATCTGTCATTGTGTGATGAGGGTACAGCGAACCAGCCTTGACAGAGTAGTGCACAACAATGGGGTTATTTTGAAAATACAGTCGAGGGGAAAAATGACAGAGCGCCGTCAGTTGTGTTTTTTTTGGGCTACTTTTATAATGTACCGAGGCCGCCCAAAGTGCATAAAACTGAAAATAGATCCTTTTACTCAGGGCTCTCAATAACCTGTATTTAATAAACTGTACCTTTTAAAAAGTCATATTAGAAAACCTTATGTGAAATGTTGTGGGCAAAAAACAGCTTTCTGTTGGTTAACATGGCAAATTTGCAAAAGCAACTTGAACCTGATGCAAAATCCGTGTGGGGAAATTGTTTCCTATTCCTATTAAAATGACTTAATGTAAATTCAAAAATTGTAGTGAATGTGACAGCACCTTAAGGTTTGTGTCTGCACATACTGTATATATATATTTAAAAAAACACCACTGAGATTTATGCAGTAAAAGTGAAACTTTCCCCAGTCAACCTTATATCAACACTATGGGGCTTTAGACTCTGAGATCATCAATGAACAAGAACTTCACCAAAACGAGCCTTGAACCAAATTTCAGCAGGGCTAATTCCAGAAAATAAAAAATACATAATAAAAAATACTATACAAATTGCTAAAATCCAACACAATTATATTCAGAATTAAATTCTCACTCAATTGTATCCTCCATAGCCATTCATATGCTTAAAATAGCATCGAAAAACTAAACAAAACAAAACAAAACAAAACACATGGGCACCCTGTTTACACACACTCACTCCTTACAATATTAGACAGCATGGTAAACAGACTCTGTCAACCTTTCAATTTCTCCCTATGTTTTGATGTTTTTCTCTCAGTAGCTTCGGCATTTTCACTCTTACACTGCCACTCTGCCTTACACACAAAAGCAAATATACATGCTGAAGGCAAGGGCAAAAAGAGTAACATATGGAGAATGAAATGCCACAGCAGTCATTTTTCACCCTTTGGTATGTGAGTGCGGCTCCATTATTTAATTAGCACATGCTGAGATAGGTTTAATGAACCAGCAGTGCGCTCCCTCACTCATCAATGGCCCGGCCCATGTTTGTGTTTAGGTATGTGATTAAATGACCAGATATGCCGTGACAGTAGTCTGGGGGGATCAGATTACAGAACAGACCAAATTGACTTTGTACCCTTTTGTTTTTAATATCCACTACAAGATGAGCTGCCTCAAATCACAGGATGAAAACACGAGATACACACTGGTAAAAGAGATCAAGCTGTGGTGGATTACAGCAGCCGCCGTCTTGAGAAAGGGTGGCGGTTTAGTTGGACTCGCGTATACCATGAAGGCTGAAAATACGCCTTAAACAAACAAATTAAACATGGATTCTGACAGCTAATCCATGTGAGGAACAGTTTTATTTCGGGAAGGCAATTAATTCTAATCTGGTTATAGGCACCAGCATTATGAGCTAAATATACCCTATATGATTACAGTGAAAGGGTGTTCAGAGAAGAATTATGGGAGTGTTAAAAATTAATGCAGGTGATAAAATGCTGAAAACAGGGGAAAAACACTGCGATACAATTTCTTTTTAAGTTATCTGAAAGGGAGGAAGCGAGAGAGAAAAAGACTGATAATTAGCTCTGGTAGTATAAAGGAAAGGACATATTACATGAAAAGCGGAATACACTCAATCTGGCATATTCTTTTCACTATAAAACAGAAGACCTTCCTGGAACTTAGTACAAGCAAAAACATTCATAACCAATGTTAGTGATATATTTAGGGAAGTTCTGATAAATTTAGGAAAGAAAAGGAGCTGGTTGGGGGAGCAAGTGTAGTTCTCCAGGGCTAGACACAAGGCTCAGTCTGATATTCTGTAAAAAAACTTATTTTGAGTGTTATATGGGTTTTATCTGACATTTCAATAAACAATAATTTATTACTGAGAAACTTGCACTTTAGATACAATACTGCCAGGTCATGTTTTAGCACTGCAAATTAAAATAGTTACAAAGACACAACAACACCAAGCAACACACAGTAGTTACTGTATGTTTCATTTCTGAATGTATAAGCATTTGAATGAACTGTTTGAGTGAATTATTTAATGACTCACTCATTAAGACAGTCACTTGTGCCGTTCCTGGATGAATAAGCGTGTTTTGAACTAAATGAATGAATAGACGAATCTATGACTCACTAAATCATAATTTATGAATGAATCAGCGGTTTTTAACAAAACGTTTGAATTAATCAGTCTTATAAGCCACTTGTCGCCACCTACTGGCGTAATAAGTTAACCTGCAGAAAGAATCATTAAAAAATCCCCACCACTAATAGACACACTGACAGTATGTCTGGAATGCACAAGAGTTCAGCAAAAAATATATAATTGTATTAATTTTGCACAGTAAGCTTATAATATATAATTTTGGAGACTTTTGTTGAAGTCTTCAAAGAATTTCCTCCCGAGACTACCAAAGTCTGCAAATAAAAAGTCAAAGATTTCTCATTAAATTATTCCAAGATCAAATAATCTGGACTACGTTATCAACATTGATTTTATAGCCCTATACTTGTACTGCATGTCAAACAAATTCTAATTTGCCCAAGGGATTTTAGGATACATATCTGAAATGACATTGAAACTTACAAATACCTGCAAAACTAAGTATCTCTGTGCAATCTTCTCTTTTTTCTATCTGGGCATGTTGCCTCAGATCTGAACTACCGCAGAAACTGAAGCATTGAAAGTAAAGCTTTCACCCAAGTATGAAAGATTATGTCCTCAGAAGTAGAAACACACACAATGTTTTTGATTCAGTAATGCAATCATGCCGGAATACATGGAAAGTGCTTGTCATTGGCCTTTCACCTTTGCTTTCCTGACCATAATTGTTAAGCTTCTTTAAAGAGATCAGCCTTCCTCCCAGTGCTCTGATGGGAATGATTCCAGGCAGGTTAGCAATGCATGAGACTAGCGGCCCTGTGCAACTGGTGTCACAGCTTCATGAAACAACATCCAAGATGAAATTCTCTGATGTAATGATAGATAATAATGATTTGTATTATTAAGCTCAGATGAGCTTTATTTGTCACATACACAATTATACAGAGTATAACCAGCAGTTAAATGTCTTCTCTGCATTTAACCCATCCAAGTGCACACACACTTGGAGCAGTGGGCAGCCGACACAGCGGTTGCCCACTGTTGGGGGTTCGGTGCCTTGCTCAAGGGTCTCACCTCAGTCGTGGACAATTCCTGCCGGAGCCGAGATTCGAGCCCACAACCTCGGGTTACAAGTCCGACGCTCTATCCATTAGAGCCACGACTTCCCCTAGGCAAGCAACATAGTCGGCAGGATTTGACCACAGAAATGTGTTAAGAACATTGCGCATTTATGACCTGACCAAATAATAGGTGGAGGACTAAAATTAGCCCACGACATCAAACGAATGAAGATGTAGCCCGTTAAACCAGAGCAAGAACTTCACAGTCAACTAAAGTAAGCCACAGAAATCTCAACAGATCTTACTTCATTGATGTTTTCAAATCTTGGACATGTGAAGAGTTGTCAAGAGAGATATCTTGACAATCAGATCTAAGCAAACTGTCAAATATGTTCTTTATATTTTATATACTAATGTGTTTGTTAATATAACACTCACAGGGAGGATGGGTACATGTGATTTACATGATAAAAACAGACGATATATGATTTACTTTTACACCATTAAATCCAAGATAAGCTTTGATATACAAACCATCCCTTCTATTGGACATGATCATCTCACTAGACTACTTTTTAACTGTTGTCATTAGTAAAAAAAAAAAATGTATGTACTCACCACAGTGGTGTAGTCTAACTCCACACAGATGCTATATGTAAGCAAACAGACCCTTGCTGAGACTCAGTCTGCTGGTGTTTCGATTAACACTCTAACACTGTCCCCTGCCCTGGGAGCCACTCCCCCAACAAACAGACACACTTGACTTCTGCACACACACACACACACTAAACCACCAGAGGAGGTAAGGGGTTATTTCCGCATCAGGTGATTTGAATCTAAATATAGAATGCTGAATCTTTAGTGACAGACAAAATCAAATATACTTACTTGTTGAAGAACAGCACGGAAAGCTCACACAATGTGTGCAATGACATGAGCAGGAAGCAGGAAGAAGATTACTTCGGGAGGAACAAATATAAAGAGAGAGAATGGCCCAATGTAGAGATGTAGGTCTAGCCATGGTAAGACAGATAATGGCGCATGAAGCAGCTCTAGCGGTGAGATGGATTCCACATTATCCCAGTTCAGCTCATTTTAACCATAAGATGCTTATGGCTTACTGTCTCGTTTTATTACAGGAAGGGAGGGATGTAACCAGCAGTGTTTGGGGTAACGCATTACAAGTAACGCGAGTTACATAATCAGATAACTTTTTTTCAAATAATTAGTAAAGTAACTCATTACTTTTTAAATTTACAAGAAAATATATGAGTTACTTTTAGAAAAAAAGTAACACCAGTTACTTTGTTTTCTCATTTCTTGACTAACAAGTCTCCTGTCTCCATGTTGGGGGAAATTGAAAGTACAGAGGCTTTGTATGTGAACATGATGTTACTTTAGTTCTAGACTAAATATAAATGTGCATGAATTAATCTCACTGGCAAAATAAACTGATTTAGTATTCACCAAAATGAATTAAAACAGTGAAATGCAAACTCAGAATATGACTCAAACCAGCAATAATTAAATATATTACATAACACAAATGTATCTAATCCCATTTATTAACCAATATCTTTGCTACTGACCTTTAATGATCCACTTCAACCTAATAAGCAAAAATAACTTGATAATCTAACAATTGTGCTCCATTGTTTTTAGTGTTAGTGTATTAGTGTATAGACGTTAATTTACTTTTCCTTCAGCCTGAGGTTTATTCATTACACTTTTTGTTATAAAAAGGCTTTTACGTTTGCTATAAATATAACGCCTCGGTTACGTATGTAACCCTCGTTCCCTGAAGGAGAGAACGGAGACGTCACGTCAAATGACCGACAAATTGAGATCTCGCTTAGAGAGGCCAATCCACTTCGAGTGTAACCTAAATGGGCCAATGCACATTGGCATGTGATTATTGCATCCAGCTGCCGCTGATCACAGCGTGAGTATAAGTAGGGAGCAGGTACATCGCATATTCAGGTTTTCGCTGAGGAGCCGAGCCGGGATCTGGCCACTCAACGGTGGTACAGCAGCTGTGGCGACGAGACGTGACATTTTGTTTCCCTCCTTCAGGGAATGAGGGTTACATATGTAACAAGACGTTTCCTATCAGTCGGTCATTCTCGGCGTCACATCGGATGACAGATGAATTGGGATCTCTACCAAAAGGCCATGGATACTGCCCCTTCCAGTGTCCTGTGGAAGCCTCCTGTGGGGGTTAGGGCCCCCATAGGAACACCTTTTACTGTTGCTATGGCACTACCCACCCAGTAGGCTGGATAACACTGGGCAAATGTGAAAGCTTTGAGAAGGCTTTGCGTCCTGTCAATGTAGCATCTCAATGCTCGGACGGGACAAAGCAAAGCTAGGGCTGGGTCTGCCTCCTCTCCCCTGCTTGCAGGCTCACCATCTGGCTCTGAAGGGAGTAGTGGGAACCTTGGGCACATAGCCGGGCCGGGGCCTCAGGATTATATGGGAGTCTGCCGGTCCAAACTCTAGGCACATATCGTCGACCAAAATGCGTGCAGGTCCTCAAACCTTTTGGTGGAGACCAGTGCAAGCAGGTATGTGCCACGGGACTTGGCCATGGAGCCAGTGTTGAAATGGTCTCATGTGGAGCAGCCCCAGCGGCGTGACGTATTGAACGTATTCAAACAGTTCAACACCGAGCACGTTCCTGCGTGAGGCGCGCTGTCTGATTGACCGAATCCAACTCCAACACAAGAAAATAGATTATCTGCATCGCGGAGAGTTTGGTCTTTTCCCAGTTGACTCGAAGGCCCAACTGGCTGAGGTGCGAGAGCACCAAATCCCTGTGTTCGCATAACTGATCCTGAGACTGAGCCAGTCGTCGAGGTAGTTGAGAATGCGCATGCCGCTTCGCTACTTTCATGAAGACAAGGGGCGATAGGGACAGCCCCGAAGGACAGGACCTTGCACTGATATGCCCATCCTTCGAATGCAAACCGCAGGACTGGCCTGTGGCGCAGAAAGATCGACACATGGAAGTATGGGTCCTTCAGGTCGACCGGTGCAGACCGATCTCGGGGACGGATGAATCCGCAGGTGGGCTTCTGCATTAGCATCTTGAAAGGAAGTTTATGAAAGGCCCAGTTCAAGATGCGCAGACCCAAGATTGGTCATAACCCACCGCTTTTCTATCCCTCAGTTGGCTCCTGTGCAGCTGGAAAATGCTGGGCCATGTTATCGGTTGCGTCGCCGAAGAGGCCAGTCTGGGATACAGGAACCTCGAGGAACCAAACTTTTTCGGTGTCCCAATGTCAACCAGACACAGCCAGAGGTGGCGCTCCTGGACCAAAAGTGTTGACATCGCATGACCGTGACCAGAGACCGTGCCATAACCTTCGTCCCTCGTGGTGCTAGGTCAGGAGCGGTACGGAGCGCTTTCAGAATTTACGGATTGTGACTACCCCCGTGCATGTCTCTTAGTGCTTTTAGCCTGAATAACTTGCAGTAACACCATAGCGTAAGGTGGAGGCAGCATCTCCACAGGCCACATAAGCATTGCCGGAGAGACCAGATGAGTACCTACAGGCCCGGAAGAGGAGGCACGGTTTGCCCTGCCGGGTGGAGATGGTATAAGGATGCACTTGCATCGCAACCGACCGCTCCACCGGGGGGACCCCCATTTACCCCCTACCTGCACCAATGAGGGTGGAGAGGGAGGAGGAGTTAGCAGGTCGGTTTCTGTCAGTAAAAGGTTCCATCCGCAACCTGTAAGCTCCTCATGCACTTCCGGGAGAGAGGGACCCGGGGCAGGGTGCTGAGAACCAGCACAAGCTACTCAGAGAAACCAGTCATCCAACCTCGAGGGTTCGGGACACGGTGGAGGTCTCCACTCGAGCCATACACTTTCGGCGGCCCGGGAAAGCATAGCCGTCATTTCCAGATCCGACTCAGGCATTGCTACCGCCGGAACAGCAGCGCAGCCGAATCTTCCTCTCCAGAAGCTCCGGCTCACCCTCCGATGCAGCGATCGACATCTGGTCATCGGGAGGAGCGCCAGGATACTGCTGGTACGCTCCATGTAGAAGGCCCAGCACGTTCCTTTGGCAGCTCAACTGGTTGTGGAGCGCAAGAGGAGTGATGGTCCCTTGAGGGTTTGCCACCACTGTAATCCTCAGATCATCCGTGCTACCGCCTGAAGTAGACCTCACCTGTCTGCAGCCAGGATGAGAACTAGATTGAGAAGGAGGCAACTGAGCTCCGCCCCTTTGTCAAGGTAATGGAGCCTGGCCACATCAGCGTGCTTACTGCCCAGGCACGTGAGGCAGCGATCATGAACATCACCCAGCGCCAGACAACGACCGCATCCAGAAAAGCACGGGTGACACGTTGTCTAAAGCAAGACCCAACTCGTCTTTATAAAGACGTAACGTCAAGTTTGCCAGATGCAACGTCTTCTTTAAAAAGACACACCCGTGAATGCTCTTTTAGGGAAAAAGCTATTTTAGCGTGCTGAAGCACACAGGGGAGATGGTCATCTGCAACACAAACAGGGGTTAGTGCAGACTGATGTGTGCAGTCCACTCGACACGGCAAGAACCACCACAGCTGTAGTGCCGTACCACCAGCACGAGAGTCTTCCGAAGAGCTTGCTCAACTCGTTGAATTCACTCGTCAGCAGAATTCAGGAGCAGAATGATGTAACCGCTCGGCTCTGAAGCGAAAAGCTGAATATGCGATGCACCTGCTGCCTACTTATTCTCACGCTGTGATCAGCGGCAGTTGGATGCAATAATCGCATACCAATCGATTTTAGTCGATTGGTATGTGGCTCATTTAGTTTACACTCGAAGTGGATTGGTCTCTCTAAGCGAGATCCCAATTTGTCGGTCATCCGACGTGACGTCGAGAGTGACTGAATGATAGGAAACTTTTTATTAAAAACAAACAATCAAGTTTCATATTTAATATTTCATATTTTAAAAAGTAATGCAAAAGTAACATAACGCATTACTTTCCATAAAAAGTAACTAAGTAATGTAATTAGTTACGTATTTATGGAGTATTGCAATATTTTTTATGCATTACTTTTAAAAGTTACTTTCCCCAACACTGGTAACCAGGGGTCACAAAGATTGCGATATCACAGTGAGGAGGGAAGAACCGCATCCACCCTGATATTTCACAAAGATAAAAATCCCTGTAAGCCAAATGGTTCCAGGAATCATTATTAAGTTACTGTTTTTTCTCCCATGGTGTCATAAAAACAGAAGCTGTTCTAGCAGCTGATCCACAGTCCATTGAGTGGGAGAAAGTCTGAGTCAAGGCCTCGTTAGAGAGAGACAGCTCCATGCTTATTTTCAGAAAATGAGCGGGTGCACAGAGAGTTCAGAAGTCTGTAAACCAGACTCCTGCCCTGAATCACATGCCAAAAACATCCCACAATGCCTTCATCCTGCTGTAAACATATACAGAGGCTTTAAAGTAACCTGAAACAGATCTGTGATACATTTGTAATGGGTTCACTGCCATCTGAACAGAAAATTGTCTGAATTATGTGCATGATACACATTTGTAGTATATCTTTATAAATGGTATGCTTGTAAACATATATATCATTATATTTAAATTACATTTTGTTTAGGAACTATTTAATACTACATAAATATGTATTATACTATTATTAATATTTATATCATAACAACTCTCTGAGGGTTTGGTATGGTAATGTGCATGACAATGTTAATGTGTTTGATCTTGGCAGAATATCTGTTACACTTACACAGTTCCGAGACTTGCTACTACCAATACATCCACAACATGCTGCTATGAGCATGTAAGAAATACTGCTGCTGCACAAATAACATATCTAAAATAACCTACATATATAGCATACACAAATCACTCTGTAGCAAGTCTATACAGGCAGAGCTGGGGAAGGTGGAGGGTTTCTGAAGCTTGCTGCAACTACCACAGCAAGCACTAGCCAAATATATGAATGATGAGCAGCAAGCTCATTGGCAGCTGATGCAGAAACCAATCAACTGTGCCATGTGATGACGTCATTATGTCAGATTGAGTTAGACCTGGACTGTACCATCTCGAATTTTATGAAATAACTTTGGATATACTGTATGGTTCCACTCAACAGGAAAAGTCACTGAAATTGGCAACCGAGTTGTCATTAACAAAGGAATCTAAATTGTTATATTTCTATAATACAATAATCTGTCTCCATTTAAGTTATTGATAATGGCACCATCTTATCATATCTTATAAATCAATGTACCATGATATTGTAATAGTAGTCTGAACCATTATACGTATTGGTGGATGCTTTACTACAATATATATATATATAAAAACATTTTAGACTATTACAATGTAACTTAATTTTAAAGTAATGTAGAGCCAGATTTAAGTTTAGATTTAAGTATGATTTAAGTTTTAAATCATTCCACATTCCTGTTATTCGAAACAATTTGAATATTCATGATCAAGTTCCCGATAATTTAATAAAACATTTAGATGCTTATGCATATGCATACATCTTACATCAAGTTTTAATGATCGATCCATTGAAATGGACCCTTTTCACAAGACTGTGATGACGCGTTGAACGGTCACCAGCATCGTAAATCCTCAAAAGTTTTTTATATTTCTTTTTTTTTATTGTACATTTATAACACTATTATTTGTATTATATTTGCATCAAATTACGAAAAAAAATGTTATGCTAATGCGAGGGTGTTTCTAATACAGCGTCTATGGGAGGGATCGTAAATTTGGCATTGTTTGTTCTTCTGGCTGCCGTTATCCGTCTTTCTCATTTTTTATTTTATTGAAAGTCATGAAAACACTATCGTATAGTTTTTAATTTGCTATTTGAACAAAATGGGAATGCAAAAAAATATATTTGTGGTACTCTCTCATTCACTGCTATTCAAGTGAACCCAAATTTGACGACTTCTGCCGGAAATGTGAAAATGGTGCATTGACAAATAAACAGCATGACTTTCTCATATTTATTTGTTATTTATTTAAATTATGATACCTCTAATTTATTTTAACTGTTGAGTTCACAGCCTTTGCTGCTAAACGTTAATTCATATTAATGACTTTCAACTAGATGTCAATGGTTTTAGTTATTTCAAACATTTTATAATAATGAACAGTAATACCGTTTTAGTTTCAGCATCCCGCAGGGTGTTTGTTTGATTATAAAGTTATTAATGAAGGTTTTTATTTTTCATTATAGTTTTAAAGATATCATTTTTTCTCTCTGTATGTAAAGTCACTGGAATGGGTCATGCAGTTTATTTATTCATGCATTTCATTTTATGGGGTTCACATTATAATTTACAGCTTGCAAATACTGTGAATCCCATGTGCATTCATTTGATTTTAGAAGTATTAATAAGGTTGTATTGATTGATTGATTGATTGATTGTGAATATAGCTGCTGGGAACAATAGAATACATTTGCATATGGTTTAACAAAATAGAGAACACAATATAAATAAATAACTTATTTTACTGACAAATATCATCCATTTCACATCGGAGAGATAATGGCATAATATCCTTCTACAAAAATGTGCTTTTTGATTTAAATAAACTGCATGTTTTGTTGAAAATACAAATATAGTTGAACTAAACACAAGATCCACTAAATTCTGTCAGATTGAAGTAAAAGAGCCCTGTGTCTGTGTGGCTAGTAGCTGCATGCTTTCACACAGCAGTGGAGTGTGGTGGCCTAAGGGTGATGGATGGCAGTGGTGCGGATTAGAAGCCGGATTAAAGCATCCATCCCATACCTACTCAGAAAAAGGTTGTTGGGATCAACATCCTGTTATTTATCCTATCACTCCACTCCCTCTGGCATGAACCCTGTCCCAATGAGCAGCATGGGATTCTAGGTCGAAAAGAGAGAGCTGCCAGTGGCAAGGTTGAATTCCCAGTCTCAGCCTCAACAATCTGGAAAAATTGAATGCTTACTGTGAGATGAATGTGCATGTTACCATACAGGATTACTAAAGCCTTTAGTAAACTCAGGGTTACAGTAGATGTGAATGTGTTAATAATTTGTCGCTCCATCAAGGGAAACTGACTTATAAACTGACAGCAGAGGTAATTTTAGGGAACACCAAAGATACCAGCTGAAATCTGAAGATCTGCACTGTACTGGCCAAATAAATTAAGCCAGTATCGTAAATGACAGGTCGCAAGTCTAAGTTTGGAAATTATGTTTCTCATGATAAAAAAAGGCTGATCTAAAGGCTTATTCCTATACAATACCTTAGTACATGCCTCACATTTTTGTACATATTTTATAACATATTTTCATATGACAGCACTGAAGAAATCAAACTTTGCTTTAATGTAAAGTACAAACTGAATGATTTGTTAGACTAATCCTATTATGTTTGGAACAAAAGAGCTTAAAGTGTGTGAAATATCAGTGCCACTGCGCTCAACAACTCAGCCAGCTCCAAAGCATCTGCTCCATACAAGAGAGGCGCTTTCAATGCGAGCGGTTCTATGCAAAACAACCTGTCTAACACGAAATAAGTTTCTTATTTTTTTTTACTATGTACGGGCCAAAAGAGAAATATTAAAATAAATGAAAACAGATATAGGCTATATCGTTATCAGCATGTTGAATTAGATTCGTCTCTCTTTGTCTCTGAGATAATAAGCAGCGTCAGATGCCGAAAGCTCCACCATTACTCTATCATTCCATTTTTACTTTCTGCTTATAGTGAAATGACTGAGATTAAGACGTTCACCAGCATAAATATTCTGCTAAATGTGCACGTGTGCAAACGCGTACATGTGTGATATCCATTTGCTCACCTTCATGGTTTAAAACAGAAATATTTCCAACATTGCCCGCCCCCCGTATCGAAAACGTACCGAACCGTGACACCAGTATCGTTTTGAACCGAACTGTGAATTTTGTGAACCGTTACGCCCCTAATATATATATATATTAGTGGTGGGCCGTTATCGGCGTTAACGTGCTGCGTTAACGTGAGACTCTTATCGGCGATAAAAAAAATATCGCCGTTAATCTATTCTCAAAGTTGGGTTGGGAGCTGGGTCTATACTACGCAAGCTATGATGACTTTCACCCTGATATTTTAGCGCGGATGTATACCTAGCCGAATTGCACTGTAGGGGGCGAACGAGTCTTCCAACTAGAGGCTCGCAGTCCGTGATGGACAGATTGTTAACTGGTCTGTGTGGTAATACAATCGGGCAGGACATCCAAACGCTCACCTATCATTCATCAACCTCAAATATGGCTTTTCATCTGAAAGATGTATGTAGTAACAACTTTACATGGCCGCTCAATATGATGTTAACCTAGAGAAATGTGCGCTATTGAAGTGTTTGTGTGGAAGCGCGTTTGCTGCAGGACAGGCTCCGGTGCGCTCACTTGCTCTTAAAATCTCCGTCATTTTTGGTCATACAGATAAAAGTAGCCTAATACATCTTTCGAATCTGTAAAGACTCTCGTTTATTGTGTGCACTCAGAATAACAACGAACGATGCGCTTTTAAGCAAACAGGATGCGCTTTAGGTCTCATGTGAACTTGAGCGAGAAACTTCGAAACTCCGTCTTTGAAAAATATATCTATAGAGAGTGAAATGTCTAAAAAATAAAAATAGAAGACGTGTGTGTTAGCATGGATGATTTACATGAAATTTAATCTGTGCAACACTGTGCATAAGATGGCTTTCAGTTCAATATAATAACAAAAAACAACATTTTGGGTTTTTATTCAACTAATAAGGTGGGCACGCTGTGATCTGTACTATATTTTTACTGTAATTGACAGTTATCGGCAAAAAAAACAACAACAACAACACGGGAGTGGGAGGGAATGGGAGTCATTCTTCCGGGAGTGGAACGGATTTTCCCCAGTTTTTTGTGGGATTGGGATGGGAAGAGATTAAAGTTTGTGATGCATTTTGGAAACAGGAGATGAGCCCCTGGTCTAATGCGCCACCTGGCTTGAGAAACCGGTTCTCAAAGACTTACTTTTGGTCATTATTTGGGTAGCACACATATTCTGAATGCCTTGACGGAATTCAAATGAGCCATTTTAATCTAGATTAATCTAGATTAAAAAATTAATCTATGCCCACCTCTAATATATATATATATATATATATATACAGTGCTCAGCGTAAATGAGTACACCCTCTTTGAAAAGTACAATTTTAAACAATATCTTAATGAACAAAAACCATTTCCAAAATGTTGACAAGACTAAGTTTAATATAACATCTGTTTAACTTATAACATGAAAGTAAGGTCAATAATATAACTTAATAGAGAATAAAATATTCAGTTTTACTCAAATTAGGGTGATGCAAAAAATAATATGCAAAAAATAATACATTATTATCACATGTATTATTATTATTACTAGTATTACTATTATTATTATTATTGTTATTATTATTGTTGTAGTTGAAATGATAGATAAGCAGCAATAACAAGTATTTCTGGTGAATCTGATTCACTATAGGCAATCCAGACCAGAACTCCGTACTGGGCATCAGTATCCAAAACATAACATTATGGTATTTCACATTTTGTTGCTTCATAGTTTTGCTCTCTTTACTTTTATTCCAAAATGTGTATAATAGAGTAGATATGTCCTAGTGTTGACCATAAGAAAATGATCTAACAACAACCTCACAAGCATCTCATGACCCACATTGCTCTCATCACACTTGCTTTAGTAAACAATGCACGTACTGACAGATGATGTCA
This sequence comes from Gymnocypris eckloni scoliostomus, assembly GCA_027564155.1. Lineage (NCBI taxonomy): Eukaryota > Metazoa > Chordata > Actinopteri > Cypriniformes > Cyprinidae > Gymnocypris > Gymnocypris eckloni. The sequence goes on from CM050421.1 coordinate 13,547,858, forward strand.
TGGTGTTTTTGAAGCACGGCTGAATGCAAATCTCTGTGTATATGGGACATTATGATGGACTCAACTTATTTGTGTGCATTCGTTAACTCTAGACTTCATTGCAGCACATTTCTCATTAAAACCGGGGTAGGGGTTTAGAAGACAGATGGCACAGACATATGGGCATTTAAAACATTGAACTGTAAACACGAAGCCACAGTGAGCATAATGTCCTGCAGTTGCCCGAGCAGAGAGAAATGTTTTTAAATAAACATGTGTAGTGGGCCAATGGATTGGTGTGGTGTTTTCATGCCAACTCCCAGCGCATTCCTTTAAATTGACTACGTACTTGCACACACTGACACATACTCAGAGATTAAGACAGACACAATGAGTTGATGCGGGGCATGTGCTAACACACACACTCAGTGGGGAGTGAAGCGGATGTTTGTGGAGATGAGGTTTCTCAACTCAAGCTGCGCTAATGTCTCAAGAAGAATCCTTAGATGAACAAATAATTACCTCCCTGTCTTATCATCTGTGGGCTGTGATTTCTTCTTTATTCAATTCTTCTTCTGTACAGGCTTTTTCCCTAGTCGGAAGTCATCAAAATAAAGCATAAGCCCACATCTAATTTTGAATGGACGTAAAAAGTTATGTAGAATCAGTTAATATGATAAGAGAATGATCTTGCAACTCAATCACTAGTCTACTAGACAATTAGCATCAAGTCTAGTCTGCTTTGCAGGCCATTGTAGCCAAGTTCGGCTCACTTCTGACATGGAAGGGGTCATCAAACTGCCAAAAAAAGTCAACCAACTGCAATACACTTCTTTTATGTGAAATTTATGGGTGGACAAATGACTTAGATGATACAAAAAGACCTGTGTGCAACTAGTAACTCATAACAGTCCATGAATGGCTTTACAGGCAATGTACAAAGAAATTAATGTACTTTTTTTAAAGTACAAAATAAAAGAAAGAGTATAAAATTTATTTTTTTCTACTTCAATTCAACGTGATTCTTGAAAATTGTTTGTAATAAAATGTACAAGCAATTTCAGAGTGCAAATTTTTCCTACATCCATTTTTTGGCAGTCAGAATTCCCAGAATAATCCAAAAGTAAGATGTCATGTCACCAGGGTATGATGTATGATGAGTTTATCAAAGTTATGGGGGAAGTTACAGTGCATTTGGTTATTTTATGTTTAATTATTTAAATTCAGATTCAATTCAAATGCTAAATAGTGCTTAAAGACCCTAAATCTCTCTCTGTGTGTGAAACCATCACATTGACTTGACCTGTTTCAGCATCATGGACAGCGACATGCTGTGCTGCAGGCAAATGTGTCTGTGACTGTCTCTGAATGTACTGATTCAAGGCTTAGAATGATGACTGTGGAAATGTGCTTCAGTTTAATGCAACTCCTACACAGCAAATTAACTGAAATAACCCTGAACAGTGGTGATATGTCTTGCCTCTTCTGCTTGCAAATGAGGAAACAGAAAAGCAAAGGTGAATTTATACAGGAGCAATCTGTAATCAGCCTCATTTTGATTAAAGTTGTTTGATTACTAATGTGGGGGAAAAATTATAATAAATAAATATATATACGTATCACACTGATATACAAACATATACACTACTGTAAAAAAAAAAAGGTTTTTCTATGTTTTTGAATATAAAAGTATCTTAAAAAAGTCTCTCATGATTACCAAGGCTGCATTTATTGGATCAAAAATACAGTAAAAATAGAAATATAGTGAAATATTACTACAGTTTAAAATAACTGAATAACTGAATTGCTGAATTTCCAACAGCCATTATAATCTTCAGTGTCACATAATCCTTCAAAAATCATTCTAATATGCTGGTATTAATCTCTCTGTCAAAAAAATAAAAAAAACAAATAAAATAAAATAAAACCTTACCCCCAAACTTTTATGGTGAGGCTGTCTGTTTCTCTGACTAATGAAAAAGAGTCATGAAGACTGGCTTAAAACCATCAATATTTTTGTTGCAATTTTGCATAACTGCACACATAAGCTGTGAGCTAAACACCTAGTGTCCTTAGAATACTAACATTATGAATAAAAAGGAAAAGATTTTAGCATAGCTTCTAATTTTTTCTGGTCTCTTTCCACATCAGCCTCAGGGATTCAGAGTTCCACACTTTACAAAATGACAGAAGGAAGCCGAGGGATGTGAATAACTGGAGTAAACAAAAGCGCCTTTGTAGGACATATTATCCTTGCTGCTCGCTGGAACTGTTTCCAGTATACCAGGTTACAAACAGATTAAAGAAGCAGCCCCTCGCCCCTCAGGAGCCCCTTTAAGCCTCGCAGACCCTATACCTCTGCTACTACCCACATCCTATAGCCAGAGACAGAAAATAGTGGCAAAGTAGGAGGAATATTAAAAGAGAACAGAGCGTGCTAAACACAAACACGTACAGAACTTGTGTCTTTTTTCTCATTACCCTGGCGTTAACAAAGCGATAAGAAACCCCACGAGAGCACAGTTTTTTTTTGCTCAATGGAAGCAACGGCACAATTGTCTTTTAGATGTCCGTCTAGAATTTAAATGTATTTCTGCGTATGCTTGTTTAGTCCCAGAATGCCCCTCTGCACCCTCAGCAGCACAACCAATCCAAACAGAGTGAAAAAGATTATTATTTTATCTTCCAACTTTTTCACAACCAAAAAATGTATTAATTCCCACACACTATAAGAAACTGAGCGGAAGATGTTAAGTTCTATGACACAATAGCCTCGGCAAATGCTGGTGTTGATGAATGAATGAATGTCAGCCATCAGAGATGTGTCTTCACAGACCATTGTGCTGCGATCTCCATCGATCTCACTCTGTCTCCTGCTCTCATTTCCTGTGGATTAAAACTTCCCTCTTCACCGCTTTACACCAAGACTGTATCACAGCCCCCTTCGCTGTGGAGGAGACTGGGAACGATTGTGATGGGGGATATTTCTAATGCTCAAAATGCCTTCAGTCACACTTAAGTTAGAATGATGACACTTACTCAGCAAATCTGAGTCAGTCGGTAAAGATCAGTGAAGTTGTGTCTCTTCTTAAGAAAGATAAATCTGTGAACAGCTCACTTCTTGAGATTCTTGAGAAAACCTTGCATGTATTGGATCATAAATATTTTTTCTTATGCTGCTTAAAATTAACATGAATTGCAGATGGTAACACTGTTAAAAGATACTTGATTGAATAAATGAATGCTTTTTCTAGCAGGAATGCATTAAACTGCCAAAAGTGAGGACAAAGACTTTTACCAAAAATAAAAAGGTAATAATAACAATCACTATTCTAAATTATCTATTTCAAATCTGTTCTTTTAAACTACTCGCAGTGTTAAAATTGTATTTTAAACAGTAATAAGGTTACATCATATACATTTTTTATTAAATAATGTAAATAGCCTGGGTAAGCAAAAGGCATTTCTTAAAAAATTAAAACAATTAAATATATTTATTATAAATGTGTATTTTAGTGTACAATTTCTTACAAACAAATGCATGTTTCAGCCAGTTTTATCTGTCATAATTTATTTTATACATTTTGCAAATATATATAAAAAAGGCTATCTGGAGGTTGAAAGTTTCATTTTCTGAAAGTTAATTAATAAGAAAGAAAGAAAGAAAGAAAGAAAGAAAGAAAGAAAGAAAGAAAGAAAGAAAGAAAGAAAGAAAAATAATAATAATTTGTACACTATGTGTGGAGTTGAACGTTACCAAATAAAAAACACACACTTAACCTTCTAATACTAGCATTCTCTATTCTTTTACTATTCTTTTATTTTGTTATAAAAAAATAATAACAACTTCTAACACTAACAACTAAAACTAGCTCTATTTAAAATGTTCTATTGACTTTTTAGCATTTTTTATTTATTTTGGAATATATATATACACACATCCTATGTGCACTGTGTTAGACTAACCAAGACTTGTCACAACACTTATATATTGTTTCTCTTTTGTTTTGGCTTGATTGCTTCTATTGTCTTAATTTGTAAGTTGTTTTGAATAAAAGCATCTGCTAAATATTACATGTAAATGTAATATAAAGTCCTCAAATATTAGACATTTAGGGCAGAAGTGTGTGTGTGTGTGTGTGTGTGTGTGTGTGTGGGCATGTTTATGTGGTTTATGAGGACACAAATTTGTATAATGACATGGGTATGACATAGGTATTACAAGGAGAAGGTGATTTATGAGGACATTTTCAGTGTCCCCATAATTTAAAACGCTTATAAATTATACAGAGTGAGTTTTTTGAGGGAAAATAGAAACCTAGTCTCCTGTGAGGGCTAAGTTTAGGTGTAGGGCAATAGCACATACAGCTTGTACAGTCTAAAAACCATTACGCCTATGGAAAGTCCCCGTAAACCATAAAAACCAACATGTGTGTGTGTGTGTGTGTGTTTGTGTTTGGGGACACATGCTCCTCATCTCATGTGAAGCGCTAAAAGCTCTGTCATTTTCATGGGGAGCGACAAAATGCTTCCTACAGCACTGAAAAGGGCACCATAACCTGCTGGCAATTAACAAGCACCACAGCTGATAAAGAGACAGACAGAGAGAGAAAGAGGGACTGGAAGAAAGACAGAGAAAGAAAGAACAACAAAGAGGAACAGCGATAGAGAAGGAGAGAGGACCAGACTGATTCAACCGATGAAACGGGACGGAGAACAGGCAACTAAAGGCAAAAACGCCACGGAGTGAAGAAGAGAACTTCAAGGCCACATGGAAGAGAAACAGAGGAAAGGAGAGCCAAAGGAGAGAGATCAGGGGAGGTAAGGGAGCTGGAAGGAAAGGTGGCATTAAGATGAAAGAAAGCATGCAGAGACCAGTTGCACTTCAAATGAAGGTCAGGAAGCAAAACACAGCGATGTACGGAGAGGAGAGAAAGAGTGAGAAGGGTAATTAATAGAGAGAGACAGAGACAGAATGCGCACAATGAAACACAACTTGTGTGAATATATGTTTGACTTAGTTTAACATATTTTATTACACATTATCTCTCTGGAATCTCTGGATTCTGATTGGTCAATAGTAACATTCTGCCATCAAATATCTTGTGCAGTGGCCTGTAAACTGTACATTTGACCATTGTCCAAGGCGACCAAATTCCTTCACTGTGTTAGTTTGATGTCTCTCTCGGGCTTTCCACAGAGCCTTTCTTCTCAAACAATACAACAGTTTTAACTTTGGCATTTTAGTTACATTTATTTAAATTTTTGGACTTGAGCAAAAAGTGAGTACATCCAAGTTGCTCATTATCACAAATTAAACCCCTTCAGGAAGGCACAATACCTGATTACCCTATCTGTGATTATGTACATTATTTACTTTTATGCCCTATAATTTTCATCAATTTAGGAAAGAAAATCCCTCCCAATATTCTTTCCTTTTATGCTATTTAAGTACTATATAAGAACATTACAATTTAGTAATTTTAGGAAAAATAAATAAAAATGAGAGATTTTAGAAAATCGATTGTGCCATCTAATGCAAAACTCATTTTTTATTTTAAGTAAAAATTACATTATAAAAATATTGCATTTATATACTGTTGAACAATATTGTTCAAATGACTTTAATAAATTCTTATTTTTATTTAGCAAGGACATATTACATTGATTAAAATTGACAGTTAAGAATTTTATATCAGTTACATTATTAACTATTTCAAATACATTCTGTTCTTTTGAACTTTATATTATCAAATACTCCTGAAAAAAGTATAATCTTTTCCACAAAAAAATATTAAGCAGCACAATTGTTTTCAACATTCATACCCAAGACCAAATCAACATATTAATAATCATTTCTGAAGGATCATTTGACACTGAAGACTGGAGTAATGGCTGCTGAAAATTCAGCTTGGCTTCAAATATATACATTCCTTTTTATATATATTTATATATAAAATGACTATTATACATTGTAATAGTATTTCAAAATAAAACTGTTTTACTGTTTCCCAAACAAGGGAACTCTGTTGCGTCAGAGTTTTAGATGCTATGGGAACGCCTTTGCGTGATAAGTCTTGAAGCACATGTGAAATCAATCCAAGATGTAATTGGGATGTCAGAGCAGGTGACATCACGAACCAGGAAGCTATAAAGCCTGCCCAAATGAAGCTGTCACTAGCTTTTTGTGTCTTCACAAGTGTTCTGTGTGAATCTGTCTATCATATTTGGTGTTGTCTGTCAATATTTGTTGCATCACAACAAGCTTTTAGGATGTGTGTTCATCCCTGCCCGCGTTATTTAACGGGTGGGGATACACACATTCTATGTGTTGCTTGTTTGGGAGAGGAGCATGCACAGTCAGCGCTCGAGAGCACTGCGATATGCTTCCCTTACGGACGCTCCGATCCGCCTGACGTTCTTCCGCGAGGACGCATATCCCAAGGTCCACCTGGAAACATAGTGGCCTCGGGATACCTGCCCCCTCTGAGGAGGGTTTTGGAGCGGTCAGCTCAGATGCTTCCTGCCGGTTCATCGTTCAGCTCCTTTCGGACTGGATGCGATGACACAGACGTTGCCGAGGCTTCGTCTGTATGCATTTCTCCCGATCAATCTGCTCCCAGGAGTAATGGAGAGAGTTCTCCGGGTCCCACTAATTCTTATTGCCCACGGTGGCCGGGAAGAGTATGGATCCCAAATATATAATCGCTTCTCGACGGGCCTCCTCTGGAGCTCCCCGTCAGGAGGGACCTTCTGTCCCAAGCGGGGGGCTCGATATTTCACCCCCATCCAGAACTATGGAAACTGTGGGCTTGGCCTCTGAGGGGGCCCACCTCATAGACTCAGGTCTCTCAACCGAGGTTGTTGAGACCATTCTCCACTCCAGAGCTCCATCCACGAGGAAACTTTATGCATTGAAGTGGAATGGTTTCACTTCTTGGTGTAGTGACCATCAGCTGGACCCAGTTAACTGCCCAGTTGGTACAGTGCTGGAGTTCCTGTAAGATCGGTTCACTGCAGGGCTAGCCCCGTCCACTCTAAAGGTTTATGTGGTGGCCATAAGTGCTTACCACATTCCTTTGGGTGAAATGTCTATGGGAAAAGACCTCCTGGTATCTCGTTTCCTCCGTGGTACTCTGAGGCTGATGCCTGCAACTCGCAGCAGGGTGCTGACATGGGACTTGGCCATTGTCCTGCAAGGCCTTTGCCTGGCGCCCTTCGAGCAATTAGAGGAGGTGCTGGCCACGTTTTTGACCTTAAAAGCATTGTTCCCTCCTTGCAATCTCATCTCTTAAAGGGATAGGAGATCTACAAGCACTGTCGGTTCCACCCTTGTGTCTGGAATTTGCACCTGGCATGGTTAAAGCATTTCTTCATCCCAGACCAGGTTACGTTCCTAAAGTTCCTGCTAATGTGGCGAGGTCGATTATGCTGCAAGCCTTCTGTCCTCCTCCTTTTTAAAATGCGGACCAGGAAAGGCACAATTTCCTTTGCCCAGTACGGGTATTAGATGCTTCACGTCCACAGAGCTGCACAAGAATGAACAGCTGTTTGTATGCTTTGGACCTAACAAGGGGTCCCCTGCATCTAAGCAAAGGACGAGCAAGTGGGTGGTCGAGGCCATCTCATTTGCTTATGTGTTGGCCGGTCAACCATCCCCTATGGCTGTCCAGTCCCACTCGACCAGGAGTATGATGGCCTCCAAGGCCCTAATATCAGGAGTTGCTCTCCAAGAGGTTTGTGATGCGGCAGGCTGGTCCTCACCGCACACATTCGTCAGATTTTATTATTTGGACCTGGACTCTACCCCAGGTTACCAAATGCTCTTGTCCTAGTGCTGATCGTAAGATTCACACAGGACAGGCACTCGTCGCTATGGGGGTGTTACATTTCATTCCCCTAGCATCTAAAACTCTGATGCAACGGATTTCCCTTGAAAGGGAACGTTCGGTTATGACTGTAACGTCGGTTCCCTGAAGAGGGAACGAACATTGTGTCCCTGGCCATATCTCCTTCATGCTTGTAGGCGACTTGCTCAGACTTTTAAGCTAGTGACAGCTTCGTTTGGGCAGGCTTTATAGCTTCCTGGTTCTTGACGTCACCTGCTCTGACATCCCTAATTACACCTTGGATTGATTTCACATATGCTTCAAGACTTATCACGCAAAGGCATTCCCCTAGTGTCTAAAACTCTAACGCAACGTTTGTTCCCTCTTCAGGGAACCGAGGTTACAGTCATAACCGAATGATTTTTATCAAATAAATGCAGCCTCAATGAGCATAAAACTTGAGATCTTTCCAACCCTAAATATATCTATACTCTCAAAAAGCCCATATAATCTGTTCCCACTTTCGTATAACTGCTTAGAGGTGTCGGTCAACCAGGCAGAGCTAATAAATATGACAAACCATGTTTGCCCCTCTAGGCAAATCAGCAAAGACCATTTCAGAACAACATCAATACCCATAAGCCCATATAACACACACAAATTCCACACAGCTTTACTCAAAACAAATTAACTGGTAACAAATACAGTGCTGACTGATTCTGATTCATTCACATGCCACAGCTGCACGACCAGGGCCGGTTCTAGACATTTGGAGGCCATAGGCAAAATTAATGTTGGCCCCCCACCCCAATGAAAAGCACTTGAAACAAATAAGATTACTAACCTTTTTATTTATTCAACATTTAGTTTTAAATTTAGTATGTTTTTACTTACACAGTACATATACGCACTTTTGTGAAAGCATTACTCAGCCACTGTGCACACATTCATATAGTACATCCATTGTGTCAGAGTTCTGTCACTTCGGTCTGGTGCCATACATGGGTTTTGTGACAGAGCCCTGACACTCCCGTCATATCCTGTTTTCATGTGACCATGCAGCTTCGAGTGTTCTCGAGCCATGCGCTCTCTAGTCTGTGTTTCTTGTTTTGTGTTGGAGCGTGGTGTTCGGATATCGGCACTTCTGTCTTGAGTTTCGGTTTCATGTCGGGGTTCAGACTCTCGCGCTCCATGTTCTGTCTTGTTGTGTGAGCGTGCGGTCTCGAATTTGCTTGGGCCGCACTCTCTTCTGTCCACATGTGTTTTGTGTTACACGCAGTTTGTGTATTTAATTGGCTGTGTGCTTTCATGTTGTCATGTCTTGTATGAACACGCAGCTTTTGACTATTCTCATTTGCTGGTCATGTGCTTGTGTTTTTGTTATGTGTGAGGACATGGCTTTTGTATTAGTGCTCTAATGTCAATTGTCTTGACCACACCCATCTTGTTTCCTGATTATTGGTTAATTTGCCCCACTTGTGTTTCCCTCGTTTTCCTCCTCATTTGCTCCCTTTATAATCTCCCAGTGTTTGCAGTCCTGTGCCAGTTCATCGTTGAATGTTTCCTGTTCCTGCCCTGCCCTTCCCTGCCTTACACTGCCCTCCCTTGCCCTGCCCTGCCCTGCCCTGCCCTGCTCTGCCCTGCCCTGCTCTGCCTTCCCTTGCCTTGCCTTGCTCTGCAAAGCCCTGTTTCCAGCTGTCCTGTTTTTCCCCTATGGGGTAGTATTTGTTTTATTTTATTTTATTTTATTTTATTTTATTTTATTTTATTTTATTTTATTTTATTTTATTTTATTTTATTTTATTTTATTTTATTTTATTTTATTTTATTTTATTTTATTTTATTTTATTTTATTTTATTTTATTTTATTTTATTTTATTTTATTTTATTTTATTTTATTTTATTTTATTTTATTTTATTTTATTTTATTTTATTTTATTAATATAAGCCCATCTCCTGCACCATTGAGTCCTCTACCGAATCCCCAACATCACGTTATCGTAATCAAAAGCAATTTGTTTCTTAGCTGCATGCTTTTTTTTTTGTGCTTTTTTTGCCAGCCGAGATTAAAATGGTCCCATGGAGGGCTGATGGGATTAAATGTGATTTAATGTGATTGTACAAGAGTAAAGCCCAGGAAGTTGTGAGCTTTGAAACAAATAAAATAACACATTAAAAAGGAAACTCTGGTAAGGTCATTCTACATACAATATAATTTTTGATTATAACCCATGCACAGTGCAAAGTTCATGTAGACTTAGGCTTTCCCTTAGTCTTAATGAAAAGTCTGTAACATCGTTTGGTTAAAATTTTTCATTGGTAGTGTAAAAAACACCTATTTAGCCTGTCAAAAACAGCTCTTTTCAGAGCAAGCCGTATTGTGTCATTCTCCTTTAAATGTTGCTGAGCTCTGCTGATCCCGCCCCTCTCTTCCAAGCTGCTCTCTGAGGGACTGTTTACATTTAGCCGCATTCATCCTGAAACTTGCCAATTAGCACATTATCAGGAAAGGCACCCTGTACTCACTTCATCTGTAGATGAAGCTGGATCACGAATGATTCATGTGAATATAGACGCATTTAGGTAGATCGAGGAAGCATTCCCTTTAAAACCAAACGTAATCCTCTTCAGCAGTTCAGATGTCGGGAGTAAATGACTACTGCTATGTTCATTATTACATCCAACAACAAAATACCTCAGTCAATTAGGAGTCATTCTTGTCTACATCTGCTCTGACGGTGAAACAACTGATGACAGCTCACTCAGGGTGGATCTGAGGTAATGGGAGGGGCCTCTGTCCATGTGACGTCACATGGACAGACGGCTCGATTTGAGAAAGGGATAAAGATTTTAGTAGATCAAAAAAAAAAAAAAACACTGGGTGGATGTAGCATTATATGACCCCTTTAACACACACACAAACACATGTTTGTTTTTGTCAAAAAGTGGGGACATCCCATAGGCGTAATGGTTTTATACTGTACAAACTGTATGTGCTATTGCCCTACACCTACCCTACACCTAAATTTAGCCCTCACAGGAGAGTGTGCAATTCTACTTTTGCCCAAAAAAACTCACTCTGTATGATTAATACGCGTTTTGAAAAGTGGGGACATGGGGCAGTGTCCTCATAAATCATCTTCACCTTGTTATACCTATGTCATACCTGTCATTATACAAATGTAACTGTATGTCCTCATTTGTCACAAAAACGTGCGCACACACACACACACACACACAAAGATATGTTTATAATTGATACCATAGGTTTTTAATGCATGTATACTTTAAGGTAACACAGAAGGCAGTACCATTACATAGTCTAATTTGATTGCATTATGTTAAAGCAACTTGAAGTTAAAATAATACAAATAAACTAGGTACAATTATTTTTTAATCGCTATTATAATTTTTGTGCATATCTCTGTTCTTTGGTACCCTTAAAATAAAACCCATAGAGTCAATCTCAACAGAACATGAGGGGTAAAGTGCATGTAAAGACATGCAAATATTAATAACAATTCTCTGCTTTCACAATTCAGCTAATTGTGGAAATTGAACCTGCATCAGAGAGAGATGGTTGCTTTAAAAAATCAAATTCACTGAGAAAAAGCTAACTGCACAATTTTCGCTTGATTATGCACAGGCAAAGTGCAGTAAATAAAGTGTGCTGGAAGCAATTATAAATCATTCTATTGTGGTTCAGGAGACAACAATAAAAGAGGATGCGAGAGAAAGATGATTGTATTCTTGAAAAAGTCTGATGCTGGGAATTTAAAATGGACAGATAATTGCATGAGGAAAAAAAGCAGCGCCAACACAAACCGATCAATACTGAAATACAAAAAATAAAACAAACACACCTATGAAATCCAAAGCCAGTACTTTTCTCTTATATACACTGCAGTATCAATCTCCCCCTTCAAGCATCTGGTAATTAATAAAAAGCTTTAGAGTGATATTTCCATGTTTGGGTTTATAATAACGATACAAATCTCTATATCTCACCACTTTTTTAATCACACTAGCGTATTCATCTCGGAATGATTTGGAGTGTAATTTGGTGGGAGAGGTAATCAGGCTTTGTGTTAATTGACGTTGCGGCCTGCAGATAGAAGGGTTTTTCTGCTTCAGTAATTACCGCCCGCCATTCTTCTGTCTCCTGTCCCATCTCCTGCTGTGCCGACCACCTCCCAGTGCGTATTAATGATGCGTGAGGTGTGCTGTACCAGTGGGGAGTTACACAAAAGGAAATACTGGCACAGCCGCGTGCAGGACATGATATTCTAGCGTTTCCACAGGTGCTTCACGCACAGCTGCCATCAAAATCAACAAAGTCTGCAGTGGAGACAGCTTCATTGATTAAAAACCACAATGATTTAGCTTTGTGTAGCTTTGTCGCACAGTCTCAAGGTGTCTAGTTGGTGACTAAATTTGCCGAAGGTCAAACTTCGCCAGCAGTCTCTTTCACTCATTGTCAACAAATGACTGAAACTCGCTGTCAGTGTGAATGTATCTTCAGTGGAGATGTGTGTCTCTCTGCCTCGTGTCTCTCTTTGTCCTTTTCTCTCTCACCTTATTTGTGATGCTTCAAAAACTCTTTTGTATCGCTCCTCCCTGATATAAACAGACTTGGAGCGCAGATGTTTTCCGAGGCAAATACAAACAGAGCATGAACTAGAATACACGCAGCACTCTCAAAGCTCCTAAATAAACAAGCACAAAGACGCAACCAAAGCATATCAACAGACAGGATTACGTCATCAAGATGCAGTCAAAAAAACAAAAAGATGTGTTTGACATATTTGACATTTTCTTGTACATCTGGGCTGAGAGATGCTTATTACGAGCTCTGCCAGTAGGGGGAGGAGTTTTGATAACCTGAAAGCACAATTAACTGTAGACTGTGTTCACTTCATAGAGAACTACTACAGAGACAGGACACATCGTGCAATGTCATAACCAGAGATCCCTCAGGAAAAGCAACATTGTTTTGATTTTGCAAGACAATGCAGCAATACATTTTCTGCCATTACATATGACAGTTTTTTTGGATGGGATCGATTCACAAGACAATCAGATCATGAGATTGAAGGCATTGTGTTTTGAAAACTGGGAATTGGGTGTCAAATTTTCACTTTAACGCATGAAGTGAGAAGAATGATGCAAATTATAGCTCACTAATTTAATTAATGTAGTGTCAAAGACTTCATCACAGGGACTCCTGATTATTAATGAGTATGCAAATACAAACACTGATTTCAAAATGCTCTCAACTGGGTTGAATAAATATAAAATGAGATCTGAAATATGTCACGTGTGTGTGTGTCGGGTGCAGATTTGTGACTTACGGGTTTCCGTAGTCCCAGACAACACACTGAGGATCCGTTGTGCCCTGAAAGGATAAAGTAAGATAGACAAATGTAGGAATGACTGCAAAACAAGACAAAACAATTAGTGTTGCATCGCAGAACAGCAGAAAGGAATAATATACTGTATGCATTTGTGTCAGTATGAAGGGAGATGAAGTGTGGGAGAACATATGTGAATTTTATCGATTTATTTAACAACATAATCAAACCAGGTGGCATCTGCAAACACACAACACTGGCCATTTATTTGAAACATATGTTTTATAGGCTAAAATATAACTTTTTGTGAAATGTTTAACTTCAGAAAAGTGTGTACCATATTTATGCCAGTTTTTGTATGGATGTGTTAACTAATATACATCTATTCATATATTTTATGAATATATATATATATATATATATATATATATATATATACACATACATACATAGGAAATAAACATTTCTCTTTAGCCAATGTGTAGACTAGGTGAATCATTAAAAAAATGACGACTCATTCTTGATTCATTGAGTCTGCGATGATGCCCTCAAGTTATGCCCAGTGTGAGGCTCTAATCAGGGTTCAGTGGTGCATGGCTGAATTAACAGCTCATTATTGATTCATCAGCGAATCAACTGCTATAATTGACTAATCTGTTTCAGCTCAAGTTATGCCTATTATGTCTTTTCAGAAGGAGGAGTCCCGCATTGGATCTTAAGACCTGAATGATCACCTCTGACCTTCGGGGGGTACAACAGACTCCCACTAGGGCTTCCAGAATCAGAGGGCAATTATATCTTGTTATATGGTCTCAGTGAGGTTGTACACTTCCATTGAAGATGGATTCAGCACTATACAGATGCTATACATGATTTTACAACTTTTCACTGCCCCAAGTGGTTAAACAATGCCACATACTGGATTGGATCAAATTATTGACACATTTTGACAGTTGACACAAAGTAATAAGTGTTTGAATGACAGATGGTTGACACAATCCACTCCAGTGGCTTTCAGGACAGAATAGCAGTCTGATCAGTCCAGAAACACTCACGCAGATGTTCGATAATTGCGATATGTTTGCTAAGGCCAGTTTTAAGTGTTCAGTATTGACTCATGCCATTCGATTGGCTCAAATGTACTTATCAGCACCACATGGCATTGGTACTCTCATTTATAATGAGAACAAATGATCGGAGCCGTTTTGTCATCGCAGGTGTAAACAAAACCAACAAAACATGCAATTGAATACATAATTTCAAATTTGAAACTGACAGCCGGACGTGTTTAGACATCAGTGATCAATAACCGGTGTAGATGCCAGAAAGCCTGTGTTAAGACTGATGAATGGGGAGGATCGCTGGCCAATGACACAGCTGGAGTGCACCACCTCCATTTTCCAGCAGCCTCTGGGGGTCAGAATGGCTCAGAGCAGCTGTCCACACAGAGAGGACAAGTCCCAACACACAGACCCCCGCTGTGTCCCAAACATCTGCGGCCGAGTCTCTGCTGGACAATCTGGACACTGACCCCTGCCAAGGTCTTTCGTACGCAGATGGGACTCACCCAGGACCACGGCTGAGCGGGGCATGACCTCGGTACGAGGGGGGACGTGCGCATAGAAAACATTCATAAATCACGTCCACTCCCACATTCCCAAAACTAATGCCTATATGGAGGAGATAGCAGGTAAAGGTTACCATGACGACTAGGGGAATATCACAATGGCAGTGTTCTCCATGCTGCTGATATCTGCAGTGATGCACAATCCAATCTGCAGGTTTCGCTTTTTGCATAAATCCTTGCGGGTGTTTTTTTAGTACATTTTTTCCCACATAAAATATTGAGAGCCTTTATGTGCAGTACTTTATGTCCTGTATATTTAGGGATTGTTAAAGATGTGCTATTCATAACAGAGGATTAATAATAAAGGGTAATTCTAACAGAACTGTATTTCGTGCCTGATTATGGTGCTCAAACAGACTTTACTGTACTAGAAGTCTGTGCTCACTGCATCTGAGGAATTTGTTAGAATCAAAAGGGGGAAATATATAAGAAGAACATATAAGAAGAATATAAGACAGAAATTATGGTGAACACATGTTACCATCGATGCTGAAGCGATAGTTTAGGCAAAAATTGTGTCATGTATTTGCTGAAAATATGATATGTGATATATGAGAATTCGGTAACACTTACGGACCACTTATCTTTATTAACTAGTTGCTTATTAGCATGCCTATTATTACGATATTGACTGTTTATTAGTACTTATAAAGCACATATTCTGCATGACCATATTCTACATCCCTAATCCTACCCAATACCTAAACAACTACCTTAATATGCATTAACAAGCAGAACATTAGGTGTTTACTAATACAACATTCACAGTTGATGGTTAGTCCATAAAATAAATGGACCATAAAATAAAGTGTGACCGAAAATTCAGAAAATATATTAAAATATTTCTCTATTCTGCTTATGAACACTACAATTCAAGTTTGGGGTCTCTATATTTTACAAGGATGCATTGAATTGATCAAAACTGACAGTAAATACTTTTAGATAATAATATGAATAGAAATCTATATTTTTTATAATAAATTCTATTTTTGTAAATGTACAAAATATTAAGCAACGCAACTGTTTTCAATTATTGACGTGAATATATTTATGATAATATTTATGAGATTTTTTTTTAAAGCACCAAATCAGCATCTTAGAATAATAAAGGATCATGTGACACTGAAGTCTGAAGTAATGCCTGCTTAAAATTCTGCTTTGTCAATTTCAGGAATAAATTACATTTGAAAACATATTAAAATAGAGAGCCATTATTTATTAATATTGTATTCATATTCCACATAATTACTATTTTTACTGCATTTTGATTAAATAAATGCAGCCTTGCTGAGCAGAAGAGACTTTCAACAACAACATCAACAGTATAAAGTATAATAGTAGAAAATACTTACATTGAGCAAAGGGGCGAGTTCCACTGATACCAAGGGTTCGGTGGGCTTGGGTAAAGGACGCACTGTCACTGTCAGAATCTTCGAACTGATCACAAATGGATCTCTGTGAGGAAGGAACATAGAGCGAGTTAGATCAAAAGAGAGCGCTGTACATTCACACCCCCACCTACAATTCCTGCCGGTCCGAGGTTTGAACCTGCAACCTTTGGAATACGAGTCCAACTCGATAACCATTAGTCCATGACTTCCCTTGTATTTGTAATACAGTTTCGCAAACTGTATGCTGCCTTAATTCAAATTTGAATTCTGGATGGTGCATAACCTTGGCAGGTAATCCATGACAGAGCATGATACAATGGCTGAGTGCCACCGTGTGTGTGTGTGTGTGTGTGTGTGTTAAATCCATTGGCAGAACTATTTTGGACCATCCTGTGCTAAGCAAATCCATCTATTTTTGGTGTGTGTGAGTATATGTATGTGTGTGTTTTACGGAGAGAGATAAAACTTGTGGGAGTTGGGTCACGGAGTTACATTCTGTCACAAACAAATCGGGCAGGTTAGCTCCCCCCGGGGCAGCAAGAGCAAGTATGAAAATTAATGAGACAATGCAAAAGCAGACCAAAAGCAAACAAATAGCCTTGATCCCATAAATATTCAACGAGCTCCGTCACAATCAACCACACTGAGGAGGAATGACCTGGATACCCGCGCCTCTAACATGGCTCACAATAGAAAGAGACAGAAGCAAACACGAGCAGCGGTTGTCGGCACGCTCTTGTGTTCCTTGTCAGGTTGAGGGCTCTAACTCAAGTGCTCAGTGAGCTTGGACAGTGATCTACAGACCCCAGCAGGGCTTGAGCAGGAGAAGAGACGTCTCTACATGCCCCCCAGTGTCAGCTGCACGAATCAGCCTAATTATGTTTATCTCCTCTCTCTCAATACAGCCAGGCTCTCAGTAGTGGCTACACTGAGGCAACACAGTTACACGGAATATCTAAAAATGTAGTCTCGCGATTGCCCTAATTGTGCATGGCATGAATTATGTTCCGTAAGTGCTCTTAATGTCCACACTCAAAGCGCAAATGATGTGTGACATTATGAATATGAACAAAATGTATGTAAAAACTATATGAAACTACGGATTTATTTTGTTATAATTTTCTAATCAAATTTATAACAAGAATACAATATATTTTTTAAATAAAATGATGTTTTTAATTTTGGTGCATAGTAAAAATAGTAATTTTGTTAATAACTTGTCATGACAAAAAAAAAATTCAGATGCACACAGAAAAATAAAACAATTGCATTACATTATAAATAAATAGATACATAAATATTTTCTATGCCTTAACTTAAAAAGTTTAATACATAGGACACAAAATAATTATAAAATAACAAATATATAAATATTTTTATTTAATTAAAAGTATTATAAATTAATTTAAGGTGTTTTTTTTTTTTACTATGTTTATGTCACTGGGACACATATTCCAATTTAAATATGAAGATAAATATAATCACTGTTGTTTTTTTAGAAAAAATACTAATTCTAATTGTGTGTGGCTTTTTTTACCTTTTAGTGTCGCCCTGTGTAATTCTCTATGAAAACAGCTGAGTCAGTTTTATGGCTTTGTCACGGTCCTGCTGGTGTGCCCGGGCTGGCCACCAGATGCCTCTGTGTGTTGAGCACATGGTTTGTTGTTTGTTGTTGGTGCCATGTGCTCTCCTGTCTATTGTCTACCCCCTCCCATCTTGCTAACTAATCATTGTTTCAGTTGCTCCACCTGTGTCTCCCTCGTTACCCTCGTTTGTCTCCCTATTTAGCCTCCTGGTGTCTGCAATGACGAATTTGAGGTTTTAAGAGCCACACCCTGGGAAAAATTTCAGAATATCCATGACATGGATCATGGGATTAACAGGTGGAGCAGGAATAGGAGGTATTCTAGGAATAGAATGTTGTCCATTTTAGGCTTCTGTTGTAAAACTAAAGCAGAAGACTATGTGGCAGCACAATGAGCCTACAAAGGGAGACAAAATTTAGCGGATTAACCACGGTTAATCCTATATGGAGTGGTATGAACTGCTGACCATCAGAATATAAAGGGTACGATCAAGACTTCCAACTAAGCATCTTAGTCATATAAGATAATTTCTTTAGAGATAAAAACAGGCTTAATGGTTGTTCCACTTTATTTCTTTGACTCAGGTTCAATTTTGATAATTGTCCATTGTGTCTTCCAGCTGGTGTCAATCATATGCAGAGAAACAGAATGAGTGTCCTTGAAACTGCTATCAAAAAATTTATAAAAACACACAAACACATCCGTTCACACTCAAAGACTGGACTTACTTAGGTGGGGGCATTATGAGGCCGAGGGTCCGGTACAGGATGGCCCCGATGACGAAATATGGTGTGTCGTCTGATTCTACGGGACAGGAAGGGTTAAAGTGTCAACATAATACTTGAAAAGTTCTGAATTTCCCAGATCAAAACTCCAAATGAATAGATCCTTAAAAAGAAGGGAACATCTTTCAAAAGGATGGACAAATCTAAAAACATCTGTGAAGTACTTGGAAGAAATAAGAACAAAAATCAGTTTAAAGTAGGGCTGTAGTACTCGAGTCCGGACTCGACGTTTTTCTATCGTCTCGGACTTGTCTTGGATTCGTTGGTATTTTGACTCGGACTTGTCTCGAACTTGGTCATCGGACTCGCCAAATGTTCAAGTTGGTCTCGACCGAGTCCAGCAATATATGCTTTTTTTTTTCTCTTTCAAAACAAAACCATTAATCTGGCAAGCTGGCTGGCTCGCTCGCTTGTTCCGGTAATGTAATTGCCATTGGTTTAACTCCATCTAGAACGGGCATTGTCATTGGTCGCCTGTTAAATGCACAGCTGCTCATATGAGTGTGGGCTTGGCTCTGAGTGTGCGCTGCCTGGAGGCATAAATAATCTTTATTTTGGCCACAGACACGCTGTCGGCAAGTTGCATAATACAGTTTGGTTTTACAAAGTTCGTTGGAGTTTTCCCTCTCATTTTCCCTCTCAAATACCTTATTAATGCCCGTGCACATTTTGCTTTCACTTTCATTTCAGGTCAATTGCTTATCTATAACTTACAATGACACATTTTCTGCAATAAACATGGGACTTTAATTAACAAAACGAATAAAAATACACCATTGCCATGCTATAAGCCTAATAACAATTACAAACTTGCAAAATGTTTAAATGTAAAAAAAAAGCATTGACAATCATCAAACGCTGTGGCACCAAATAAATAAGAAAAGAACGAATAAGAGCAAACGAATAAAGCCGGAGGCACGAATACAACTGGATGTAAAATAAAATAAATTACACAATGTAAATAAAGTAAAAAATAAGCAAACACTGTGGCGATGGCTTGGAGATTTATCAGATTGTATCGATTAATTCGAATTTAATATTTTGCCACAATTAGATTTTTTATAAATCGAGGAATCGCGATTTTTAATAGAAATATTACCAAACGCTAGAATTAGACACTTTGATAATAACAGAGAAAAGAACAACCCGACCGCATGTCGATGCACATGATTAATCGCTCACGTGTGATGCTCTCTAGGTGCCATTCACACAGAGTGTATTTTTGTGTTGACGCGGGCAGTGGAATAGAAAAAATACAAGAATATGTGAGTTAAACATCTTTTAATAACTAGAGTGCCGCATTTTTAGAATGCCGTTTCATGCATGAGACGCTGCAAGAGACACGAGCGCAACAGTCAAACGCGTTCATGCTTACATAGAAAAAAACTATGTAACAGCAGCGTAATCAAATACAAAACCTGTGATGACCTACTGCTGTATATCTGATATTTCAGGTTTGCGTCCTGGTGACAGGCTGAAAACGGCTGTGCATTGTTTTACAGAGCCTTTATAGTTAATAATAGCACTCTAGGTGTTATACCTTCAGTCATTTTGAATTACTTGAGTTTTTTGGAGCATTTGTCTTGTATTATTTCAGAACATATAGCCTAATATGCATAATATACGTTTGTACAAGATGAAGTTTTAGTTCATCTTTTCTGCAAAGATATTTAGTGATTTGTTTAACATTTACATCATGAAGACAACGTCATGTGTGGTGCACTTAGAATATACTTTTATTTAACTAGAGGGTTAATAAAGAGAAAGTTTTTTTAATCATGTTGTAGTTACATTTTCAAGTTGACTAGATAAAATCTTACAAAATCGAGAATTGGTCAAATATTAGTGAAATTGCTGAACCTAAAATATCCTCCTGAGACCCCCCCCCAAAAAAGTTTTCATGTCATTACATTGTTTAGGCCATAAGAAAAAAATAAATGTTCATTTTTGAAAAACTCTCTATTTTATTCATAGAGGACACAAGGACTAAAATTAAATGGCATGAATAGACATCAAAACGGCAAAATCAATGGGAGTTTTTTTAAATCACCAAATACATTTTTAGGTTTCAGGATTTTTTTATACTAAACTTTGTTTAAGGATGATTCTCAACTATGTTTTAAAATGTATAACAAAATTATTTGATATACCATTTTGTTTTATGCAATATGTGTGTAAAAAATTCCATAAACTGGTTTCCCATTAAACACAGTGTACCTATACACTGTATCTAATTTTCTTATTAATGTGTTGCTGTTGGGACAGAATGTTGAAAAATTATTTTCATAATGGGAGTAATACATGGCCAGATTTTCATAATAATATATAATATTTCATAAGCAAACTGATATATAATTTATTTCCCTATTCAATTGTTGTCTCCCAAAATGCATAATAAACATGCTTTTAGTCCTGGTGTCCTCTACATTGAACATGTATGAAATGATGTCCTGTTTCATAACAGGAAGTCATATTTGAATTTGAAAACCCATAACATTTTCCTGAGATGTTGCTTTATGACAAACAATCTGAAAATGATTCAGATGTAAAAGACATTACAGAATATAATCATATTTCCATAAGGATGTACAATTTTTCACTAAATTAAATATAGCCATCTTTAAAGACATATGAGAGGGTTTAAAAAGATTTAGTATCTCTATAAAGCCCTGAATGTGCTCTGTACAGGACATCCAGGCTTATAACTGTGACATGTGAGGTCTCAGAGAAATACACTAAAATAGAATGTCCACTACAGAGACAAAAACTCCATAGCTGGATCTCAGGAGGATAAATAAAATAGCCTAATTTCATCCTACAGTGTTGCTGCACATGCTTTTAGATCATTACAAACAATAATGCAAAATTGTTATATTAGAATAGAAGATATGCCGTCTCTCGTATCACATAAATTATCAATAATTAAGTATGTGGTTTTGAAGAAGATTATTTTTTACTTTCTCTGTTTTGACCGTCTCATTTGGACTTGGACTTGACTTGGACTCGAACCTCTTTGGACTCGGTCTTGACTCGGACTCGACAAAGGTGGACTTGACTACAGCCCTAGTTTAAAGAATATGAAAAATTTATGTGATCAAGCAATACTATACTTTACTTATATTTTGAATACAAGGGAGTGTATTAATTTAAATGAATGATTCAATTAATAAAAACTAAGTAAATAAATTAAATTAAACTTAAGTAACAACTTTTCAATAAGGAATTATTAATTAAAAGTTACAAAATTACCTGAAAAAAACATGTAATGTGCAAACTGCATTTTAATATAAGTTTAATTATTTAATTTAATATTTATATTTTGTTTATTTTTTTGAATTTTAAAATAAATTGATGCATACGACAAAACATTAACACCATATCATTGATCTATATGCTTAAAATGCTCCAAAAACATAAAGCAGAATATAACATGTAACTTTTAAAATATATAACATATTTTCATTTCATTTTCAAGTGTTTACTGTAATCTAATACACACACACACACATTCACACTCACACACATATATTTTGTACATTAATACATAGGACAAAAAAAACTGAGCATCATGTCACTGATCCACATACTCATTTTTAAATATGAAGGAAAAACACATCTCAATAATTTTATGATCATACTATGCAGCTCCAGTTGAAGGAACCAAAACCACAAAGCACAGTATAAAGGAAGGGTATTTAAGAAAACTCTTAGAGAGAGTCAGTACAAAGCCTGACATTTAAAAGACAGAGAAAGGAGGGGATTCATAGTGATATGACCACCAATTGTGCTCCCAGGCCATCTGTCCACTCCTCCCCACTGGCTCCATAGCCCTGTTTCAGCAGCACACCTCTCCGTGCTTTTCATATCATTTGTTTTGTTCTCTCCTCTGCACGAGTGTCTTGCCTCCGCAGGAACCCCATCATCTGTTCTTTTCTGAGACACTATTTATCAAGAACCTCTTTCTTCTCCATCCCTCCTCACTCTCATGCAATACTTCTTCTCCTCGAAACGCTGTGGGCCTCCAGAGAGACTCGTCCCTGAGTAAATGCCATCATATTTCACTTATGGAGGACATGTTTCGGACACAAAGTGAAAGTGATACAGCAATTGGTGATGTAACAGGCCTAACGTCTACATTTCATTGCTCTGTTGTTCTGATGTGGCACTGGAAGTCCTCGCAGCTATTCGAAGTTCATACAGAGATGGAAAATAAGCATTCAGCCCTGTTATAAGGCACTTCAGAGACTCTGATTTTACTGCTAATTTCATGAAAAGAAACTCGGCCAAGCATGGCTGAATCACTGTTGCAGTTTACACTGACATTATTCAATTTTAGGTTTAATACTTTAGCTTGAATAGAGATAATATTTTTAAAAGATTCAGCTGAGAGAACATCTAACAACTAATATAGTTAATTGACGTCAGGTCTGTAACATAAAAGGGATGTCTTAGAGAGGCAGAGTCTTTCAGAATTAAAGATGGGCAGAGGCTCTCCAATCTGTGAAAGAATGGGTAAAAAGATTGTGTAATACTTTTAAAACAATGTTCCTCAATGTCAAATTGCAAAGGCTTTGCAAATCTCATCAACTACAGTGCATTACATCACCAAAAGTTTCAGAGAAACTGGAGAAATCTCTGTGCGTAAAGCAGTCCCTCCAGGATTTTGCGATTCTACGATCACCAAATTTATCGCAAAATAAAGCAAACTCCGCTATTTATGCAAGAACTCGCAAATGTTCGTAATTGCCACAAATTCCGCCATTTTGGGCTTAGACTCGTGATAAGTCGGTCTTGAATGATTCGTTCATTTTGAACAAATGTTTAATGTGACTCGAGAAGAACGAGTCATCTCGGGGAGTGATTTGTTCAGTCACGCATGCGCACCATCCTATAGGTTCTGTACTGGAGTTAGTTCACCTGTTTCGAGCATAAACCGTGGTTTCGAGTCTTCGGGTTTTTCGAGTCGTTCGTTCATCACATGACTAATGCAGTATGAGCCAAAAAGAGAATTGATTAGTTCACTTTTTGAGTCTTCGGGTTTTTCGAGTCATTAGTTCATCACGTCACAGCCCCGTAAGCTTAACCAATACAGTATGAACCAGAAAGAGAATTGATTAGTTCACTTTTTGAGTCTTTGGGTTTTTCGAGTTGTTCATTCATCACGTGACAGCCCCGTAAGCTAAACCTTTGCAGTCTAAGGAAAAAAGATTCGGTTCCTGTGAACAGTGCGCATGCTTCACTATGAAGAGCCTTCATCGCAGACTAGCATGCCAAGCTAGCCTGTCAGGCCAGGATCCCCTCATGTCACCTAGCCCCGTTCCAGCTGCCACTCCGGAGGTATCCATCCCTGTAGAGCTGCCCACCATGGCAGCTTTATCATGGGGTGAACAGCTTGACGTTTGCGTCCCTCTGCCCAGTGTGTTCAGCACGGACGAGGAAGAAGACACGCTTGATTTCGAGGAAGAGGGACAAACAGACTCTCTTCTCTCTGAAGAAGAGGACGATTTTGAGGACTCCCCTTTCCTTCCCCCTTTGCGCACACGGCACAACCCCTCGCCGCAGTGGGATCCACAGAATATGCAGATGGGACACCATCCCCGTTGCTCAGTGTGGATCTGCAAGATGTGTGTAAACGCGTTGCAGAGAAACTAAACATTCCGTGGCCGACCGTGGTAGCAGAGACTGCAAAGTCTCGCTACGAGGGTAAGAGGCTGCAGAGAGCGAAACCGGCTGCACTGCAGCTCCTTCCTGTGTTTCCAGAGCTCCTGGAGGAGCTTGCAGTGACCTGGAAGGACAAACCGTTCACCAGTAAGTTACCCGTGCAGGGAGGATCCGCTATCGATGTGGAGGGAATGGAGAAGGCAGGACTTCTCCGAATGCCCCCCATGGAGCCATTAGTTGCCGCGCATTTGCAGCCAAAGAACACTGCGGCTGCAAATCCGACGTTGCCATCCAAAGCAGACCGTTTCCAGTCAAGCATTACGGAACGCACTTATAAAGCAATTGCTTTCTCTGTCAGGGCTCTGAATGCGACATCTATGCTGACCGCGTACCAAGAGGAATTGCAGGACGAAGCATCAACCATGCCAGGTCAGACGCATTGGGAAGAGATCTGTGTCGTTACAGATCTTTCTCTGCGTCTTCAGAGATGTGTGGTTCAAGCCGCGGGCGAGGCCATGGCCACAATGGTCATTCAAGAGAGAGGACGTTGGCTCAATTTGGCGAATACCTCTGACAGGGAAAAAGAAGCAATCCTGAATGCACCTGTGGTCGCAGAGGGCATTTTTGGCTCGGCGCTGACACTGATGCAAAAGAGATGCGAGGATAAGAAGAGGGATGATGAGGCTTTGCAGCTCTGTATGCCTAGGAAGGCACATACTGCACCCCCTCCACCACCTCGGCAGACATTTGCACAAGTTACGGCCTACACCCCCCCCAGCTATCGCATTCCTCAATGGCAGAGACCGAACGTGAATGCAGCGGGTCACAGAGGAGTCCCGGGACAGAGAACTGCCTGGCCTAGAAAGAACTATCCGCCTGCACCGGCGGCCCAGCCAGCTCCTCAACCTCATCCTCACTCCCACCCTCAGGGAGCGAGGAGGAAGAAGAAGGCAATTTGATGGTGTCTTCCCCGGGGAAAGGAGCACACAAGCCCCCCTGTTGGTGAGCTCCCGACCTTCAGATGTTCAGCGTTCAACAAGAGATGAGTTTCGAAGTTCCCGGATGTTCTGTGGGAAAATAGAGCCCATTTGGGCCAGGGGAAATGGAGCAGTGAAAAGGACGAGAGATGGTGCAATGGTGTACACCCACTAGTCACAAGCTCTTTTCATGTTCAAAACTCAATAAAGTTTTCACTGTATTCCCAGAAGATTTTGCAAAACATAATTTCCCCCCAAAATGTTGTAAAACACGTTAACAAACCACAGTATAACATCACCTTGGAGAGTTATTGCACTCTTAGAGGTGATGAGATACTTAAACTCTGTCCAAGTGCTAAATGCCCACAAATGCGCAGTGCAGAAATGTGCAATACAGTATACTGTGGACTTAATAAATAATAATATAAACAGGGATGTGCAAGAAGAATGTGCAAACCAGGTTGTACCGGGTATGTACACATAGCAGCAGTATGGATGGTGGAGAATAGTGAATGTTTTACAGTTTCTTAAATTGAGTCATGCAAATGTTATGAGAGTTTAGGAGCCTGATGGCCTGAGGGAAGAAGTTCCTCCTCCTCCTATATTGTATACATAATTGTATAATTTTTTATCTATTTTTTATTTATACATATTTTAACTTTTTATATATTTTGTTAGATTTTGTCATACTTTGTTTATTTTTTGTTAATAATAACAGCACTGATGATTACACATCCAACATTAATAGTGGACGGAATCTATGCTAGCTACCATGGACACATACGATACATACACAGTATTGAAAAAATATATTATTACCTGATGATATTTTTATTTTTTTTTTTTTTAGTGCAGTGAAGGAGAAAACAAACCAAATTTGTGTCGTTGAAAGATACCCTCAGACAGATGCATTCAGTTTAATGGCAGTTCTATTTTGGACCATCATGCACTAAAAATACCTAAAGTCAGCCAGTTTCACGGCTAATTCAATGCCCAAAATTTCAAAAGACCAACAAAACAGACCCTTTTAGCTCAGTTTGCTGTCAAAGGAGGAATAAAGGGAGGTGTGTTGTCCCTTCACTTAGAACGTGGATGTCACAGGACAAATGCCGTGACTCATCCAGCAATGCTGCAGTTCTCATCAGACTCAGCAAATCAAATACCAATCAGCTCCACAGCACTTCTGACTGCATGTTAAACTATGAGTTAATTGATGACAATCACACAACAAGCCCTGTTGGTCTGGTCTGAATGGAGCCTGACTCGAATCTTCCCTCTATTCTCTGAGCTATCACTTCAACAATGCTATTTTGAGAAAGGGCCCTGATGAACCTTTACTCCTTTCAATAGAAAACTGTTCCTGACAAAGCTCTGCCCAGGGAGCCATCTTATCTCAGATGGCAGTGGGCAGAATGGGGAGTGTGTCGAGATAGGAAGTGTTTGTTATTTCCAGCTGGGCGGTCCTCCACGGGCAGGCAGGTCTGTAATGGTTTAGACTGGAGTTGTTGAGACACTCAACGAGACACTAGCAATAATGGTCATTTCTTTGATGTCCGTTTGTTTCTCTCTCATTTCATTCAGCACTCTATTCAGCCTTCAAACCAGCTCTTCCCTGCCCACATCCTGTGTTTTCATTCTCTCAGGCAGAATATCTCGTTTCCTCCCCATCTTTAGAAGTCTTGAGGACTAAGCGCCTGTCATGCTGGCAGATCACTATGATTTCATTGGCTCATTTATTCTTCCTATTCTCTCAACCGTGTTCTTTGTCTCTTCCCAAACCACTGACTGATTTAATTCAGTCCTTCTCTGCAGTCAGCTAAACATGAATGTACATACCACAGCTTATCACTGCTCATAATTGTACACACAGAGTCCGGTTATTTATCTGAGAATTGGAGTTTGATGTTCGACACCGAAAACAACAATTAACAGCCATCTTGTTAGCTAATTTCATTGCAGGAATTGGGCATATAATAACAGCTCCCATCTACTTGAATGAGGAAAGTTTAAATAGCAAATAAGCAATAACATCTAAGAGTTATAGAATTTTCTAAAATCACGCTTATCAACAACATTTTTTACATTTATTTTTATTCTTATAGAGAAAATCAGAAAACATATGAGATTGGAGAATCAATTTGTTTAATTTAAATGTTAGTTTTGTGTTCGATTGCAAAATACTTGGCTTTTGCATTCCCCCGAGAAACTTTGTATTTTCTTGCGAAACTTTTGAGCGTGATTGCAAAAGCTGTCTTCTTTTGTGTTCTACAAAGTCAGTAACACTTTATTTTAGGGTCTCTTAATTGCTTATTAGCATGCATATTACTAGAATATTAGCCAAATTAAGCACATATTAATGCCTTATATGGCCTTAGACTACATCACTAATCTTACCAAATACTACCTTACTAACTATTAATAAGCAGCAAATTAAGAATTTATTGAGGGAAAATTGTAGTTAATAGTGAATAAGTTTTCCCTATTCTAAAGTATTATCAGAAACTCATACATGTTTGAAACAACATGAGGGTGAATAAATGATGACAACATTTATATCCCTTTAAGTTTCTCAACTTTTAAAATAAAGATTCCCAATCCCTTTTGTTGTTGACGTTAAAGTTTCTCAAATTAAATCTCCTGGCACAATTTGTGTCTGTCATACTGTAGAAGATTTACACAGATGGACAGACTGTGTGATTTGAAATGCTTTTATCACCCAAACTCACAAACAAAAGTACACAAAGTAAAGGGAAATATAACCCAGACTACATAAATATGGGTGCAATCAATGATACTATAGTCTGTGCTAACCACAATGCATTATGTGCAGTGAATAGTTAACTGCCAAGAGCATGAAATCATCAAAATTCAATTTAACAATTCAAACAATTTTGAAACTGTATTTGGCTGCTGCTAGACATCCAATGTAAAGTCTGCTGAGCGTTACTGATTTAGGTGACTCATTGCCACATTGCTCAGAACTTGGCAGTGTGTACATGTTCTAGGAGGAATAGCAAAAACAGAAGAAAGATGTTTAAAACCCTTAAATGTGACAGAAAAGAGAGTCATATGCTAGTACACAAGAGCTGTACACATGAACCCTGACGGGACACTCAGAACCAATGCTGATACCAAAGGATCGCATTAAGAACCAGTGTTGGGGAAAGTTACTTTTAAGAGTAATGCATTACAATATTGCGTTACTCTCTAAAAAAGTAACAAATTACATTACTTAGTTACTTTTTATGGAAAGTAATGCATTACATTAATTTGCGTTACTTTCGCGTTACTTTTTAAATATGAGCAGGGTTTGATTGTTTGTTTTTAATATAAGAAGTTCTATTTATTGCAAATGTAAAAGCCTTTTTAACCAAAAAGTGTAATGAATAAACCTCAGGCTGAAGGAAGAGTAAATCACGTCTGTGCAGTAGAACACATGAGAAGATTAAACACTCTTCAGCAATTAAAAAGCAACCAAGCACAATTGTTAATGTAAAGTCATTTTTGCTTATGTTGAACTGGATCATCAAAGGTCAGCAGCAAATACATCGGTTAATAAAATGGGATTAGATACATTTGTGTTGTTTAACATATTTAATTATTGCAGGCTTGCATCATATTCTGTTTTAATTAATATTGATGAATACTGAATCTGTTTTTTTGCGAGTGAGGGCGAATGAATGCACATTCACATTTAGTCTAGAACTACAGTAAGATCATGTTCACACAGCACACTGTCAGTCAATAAATGGTAAAAAAGTAACTCAGATATTTTCTTGTAAATTAAAAAGTAATGTGTTACTTTACTAGTTACTTGAAAAAAGTTATAATATTACGTAACCCGCGTTACTTGTAATGCGTTACCCCCAACACTGTTAATAAAAATGGTGGAGCTGCATGCAGAGATGCAATGCAACTCACAAGCTGTTACCTCAAAAACAACATGATAATTGAAAACACAACACAAATAATAATGCATATTTAAACATTGTACATATCACATTTAGGCATAACTAACCCTCTTTGCCTCTTTCTTGTATAAACATTAAGACAGTGGCAAGATTAGAAAACATTGAAAGTTGGAATCAAACCTGCAAGATCACTACCGCTCAACATGCACTAACCCAACACATTCTATATCACTTACCATCAGAGGACAGGGTGAAGACTTCTTTGGGGATGAAGAGTTTGTCGTCTGCAGAACGTGCCCAGTCTTTCATTCCTCTCCTCCCCTTCATGGGGAAGTTGATGTCACTGGAAACGGCCGAAACTGGTTCTCGCTGGATGGTGATTACTGACAGAACCAGAGAAAGACAGATTGACAGTTTTAAAAGTTAAATTATTAAACACTTCATGGAAGTACCTTTAAGAGATCGGTTCTGCAGGCCAACATGACCTTTATTTTTGGCACTTTAGTGGATGCCATGGGAACTTACTGAGGTTGTTGGTGACGACCAGAAAGCTCTGGAACGGTTTTTGAGCCTCTCCAATTAGATGAATGAAGTCTTCCACAACTCTCATCAGTAACACAGAACCCGGAGAGACCTAGAAGGAAATTACACAATCACAAACATACACAAACAAAAATAATAAATTAGGTTTAGTTCAATTTTGGCTATGATCTCTGAAACATAAATTTCTTTCAAAGTTTGGGGTCAATGATGTTTTATTCATCAAGGATGCATTAAATTGATCAAAAGTGGCAGTGAAGATATTTGTAATGCTACAAAAAATATATATTTTAAATCAATTTAAACTCTATTTATTAAAGCATTCTGATAAAAAATATGTATCACTGTTTCAACCAAAATTGGGAGCACAACTGTTTTCAATACTAATCCTAAGAAATGTTTTCTCGTTTTCTGAGCACAAAATCAGCACATTAATAATGATTTAAAGATTCAGCTTTGTCCTAAAGATAGATAGATAGATAGATAGATAGATAGATAGATAGATAGATAGATAGATAGATAGATAGATAGATAGATAGATAGATAGATAGATAGATAGATAGTGTACATTGAACGTGTTTGTGCCTTGCTATTACATTAGTCTAGTTAAGTGCTTCCCAAACCTGTCCTGGAGGACTGCCCTGCACATTTTGTATGTCTCCCTAATCAGACACACCCAATTTAGTTCTTGCATCTCTACTAACGAGCTGATGAGTGGAATCAGGTGTGTTAGACAAGGAGAGACATACAAAGGTGCAGGGCAGGGGCCTTCCAGGACAGGTTTGGGAAGCACTGGTCTAGTTAGAGCTTTCTATTCAGTCTTTTGCATCCTATCTACTTTTCTTGTTATATTTTTGTTTTATTTGTTCTTGTGTTTAGTCTATAGTCAGTTCCAGGCTTGGTTTAGTTCATTTTTTTTTGGCTTGGTTTAGTTCTATTGTATCCTTTATATTTATTCCTTTTCATAAGTTCCAGTATATAATTTCTAGTATTTATTTATTCTTTTTTTTTTTTTTTTTTTTTTTTTTTTTTTTTTTTTTTTTGGCTGATTCTCCTGACCTGACTGACTTTTGGGACTTCAAGTGTTCCCATCCCCAGGGCCAAGCTTGGGGCTCCTTGAGCTGCTACCTTGTCCCCGTTTGCCTCAGAGTCTGGAGCTATCCCCCTTCTCCGACCAGCCTGTTCTCCGGTTGTGTGCCCTGCCCTATTTTGTGGACTGTCTGCCCGCCTCGTCCTTTTGTATACCCATTGTTCTTAATAAACTCTATTCCCCCTGTTCATTCTGCATCTGGAATAAACTCTATTCCCCCTGTTCATTCCTTGACCAGCCCTGACAGATAGGCCACAAACTTTTGAATGGCAGTGTACATAATAGCCATCATAATTACCAGAAAAACACAATTAAATGTCCATAAACTGTTTAGTGCAACAAAAAAAACAATGTTTGGCTAATAACTGTCAACAGTAAAAACCTGTTTGTTATTGAAAAAAACAATACATTTAGCCTTCAAATATTTTTCATTTTCAGTGCAATTTGTACAGCCAAATCGTGATGCAGCTATGAAACGACGATGTAAAATATTCATCCACGTGTGAGATGAGGCATAGTATATACCGTCATCCCTCTGCTCTCCACTCTGTCATGTTTATAAATTGGCAGCAGGATTTCATTCACTAGTCCTTTGTTCCAGAAAACAGTATGCCACTTGCACACCTCACAGTGAAGTTTATGTTTACACGCAGTCAATTTCTCAATCTAATTAGATTTTTACTCTTCCTTCCCATGTATGGAAAAAGCCATTTGTGATTGTCTGAGGAATGTGGTGCTGCTCCATGCCATAGGGGAAAATATTTATAATATTTATTAACTTCTGGTTTGCATTAGCTTTGAATTTATCCTAAATTAAACGTATTGCAATATGTGGCAGATGGTGATTTTATATGCATCCAGACAAAGACATAGCAGATTGTTGCTCATTGTTGGTTTGAAATTAATTTGAGGGGAACTGACATCATTCATCCCAAACAGACTCCTGGTATCTTTCACAAAATGACCTAATTTCCTTAGTCTGAAGAAAACATGCTGGTTGACTGAAAATCTTTATCTTGGAGTTTGAGTTTGGTTGTCTCTGGTCATTCTGATTGGTAAATTGTGACTTCTGTACAATGGACTTTTCAGTATAATGAAAATGTAATTATAATCAATTGATCCGGAAACATTAACGATCGAAAACAATCCAGTTACGATCTCAGGAAACACATCAAAGCCAGCAAACAACAATATAAAACAAAGTTGAAGAACAATTCAACACTAACAACGCAGGAAACATATGTCAGGGAATCAATAACATCACAGGTTTTAAACTAAATAAAACAGGTACTGTGAACATTGCCACTTATCTACCGGACAAGCTTAATATTTTTTTTGCTCGTTTCGAGGCTCACAACACCGCCCACACAGAGAGCGCTCCCGCAGCTGCTGCAGAAGAGGTGAGTGCACTCTCCATTTCCGTCGCGGATGAAACCCCATCCTTCCGATGGGTGAATATCCACAAGGCTGTGGGTCTGGATGACATCCCAGGCCGTGTGCTCATATGTGTGCATGTGCATTTCAACTAGCTGGGGTTTTTACAGACATCTTCAACCTTTCCATCTCTTTGTCTGTGTTCCTTCATACTTCAAAAAAATCCACCATTGTGCCCATACCAAATAAAAATAAAACCACATGCTTGAATGTCTGGAGGCCCATTGCTCGGACACCCATCTTCAACAAATGTTTTGAGAAACTCATCAGAGACTGCATCTGCTCTGTGCTGCCTGCCTGACTGGATCCACTACAATTAGCATGTCGCAGCAACCGTTCCACAGACGATGCTATTGCCCTCACCCTGCACACAGCTCTCTCCCACCTGGAAAATAAGAACACCCATGTGAGAATGCTGTTTGTGGACTATAGCTCATCATTTAACACCATAGTGCCTGCCACACTGGTTGCAAGTTCCAAAATCTGGGACTAAACAGATCTCTGTGCAGCTGGATCCTGACTTCCTGACAGGCAGAAGTCAGGTGGTCAGAATGGGCAACAATACCTCATCTCCCCTGGTCCTCAACACTGGTGCTCCTCAGGGCTGCATCCTCAGCTCACTCCTATACTCATTTTACACACACACACACACATGACTGTACAGCCACACACAGCTCCAACGTCATCGTCAAATTTGCTGATGACACAACTGTTATAGGCCTGATCACTGACAACCATGAGACGGCCTACAGAGAGGAGATGAGTACCCTGACTAAATGCTGTCAGGAGAACCATCTCTCACTCAACATCGAGAAGACCAAGGTGCTGGTGGTAGATTTAAGGAGACAGAGCAGAGAACACACCCATCACCATCGACTAGACACCTGTGGAGTGGGTAAACAGTTTTAAGTTCCTCTGCATTCACGTCACTGAGGATCTCACATGGTCTGCTCATTATCCAATTTTAGAGTCAAAATTAAATCAGCATCATCCTGTATACTTTTCAGCATGTTCCTGCTCTTACTGTGATTGATTAATCAGTTTAAGTTATTTGAAAGAGACAAACATTTTAAAGTTTAATAAAAATGTTATAACTTGAGTTTCAGCTGTCAGTCTATTGGATAATATTGTCAAGTGCTAAATGCAGTAACTTGCACTCATTTGCAGTGCCCATTTTTCACTTTCCAATCAGTTCCAGAAATACAGTATACTGCTGAAAAGTTTGGTGTCAGTAAGTTGTTTTTTTTTCAGAAAGGATGCAATCAATTTATTAAAAGTGCCATTTAATACATGTATAATGCTAACACATGTATTTATTTATTTATTTGCTTGTTTATTGTATTGTATTTTAACTAAATAAATGCATATTTGTGGATTATAATAATAATACATATTACTATATAAAAACAACAGCAACAATACTAATAATAATAATATGAATAATAATAACTACTACATAAATACATACAAATAATTTACAAATCGTACCCAAATGTTTTGAACAGTAGTATAAATAAACAAATCAAAATTAAGTTATGCCCTAATATCCTTTTTCAATGTCACATATGTCACATTATGGTAAAATAAATCAATGTAAAATGTATATATGACTTTTTTTTTTTTTTTTACTTTCACCACCCTTTTTTTCCACTGTCCCCAACTTGCATTGTTTTATAAATGGCTTACTTGTAGTTTTACACTGGGACAAGTATGTTAAGATAAAATATGAAACACTCCCCCTTTATTCTGGCTGACAGAACGAGCATTGTAGGGACATGGTGAACACTCTAGCAGGCTCACATGAGAATATGCTTATTTACAGAGCAGGGAGAGCAGGAGGTGTGTCAAAGATTTGCCTGCTCAACTGTGCTTTAACTCCAAAATCTGGCTCAGTCACGCTGAGCTAAGCACCTGGCGCCCGCATACGTACACAAACATAAACGTTCACTGGAGTCACGAGCATGTGCCGCACAGACTTTGCACCGCATGTGACCATTAGTCACCATGACCTCCACATATCTCAAGTCTATAATAATACAAAAAAGAATGTAACATACCTGCCCTAGGCAAGATAATTTAAATACAATTAAACATTAAGAATAATTACATCTGGTATTCATGCACAAAACTGTATTAGCATACAGTAAGCTACTGTTTAATTTTCTAAATACATTTGAAAAGTGTTCTATTTCCAGTAGATGCAGCAATGTTCTACTAACCCATTCTAATGCTTTCACCATGAATTATAGCCTACTGAGAAACGTACATTTTTAAAGTGAATTTTGCATTAGTTTAATAAGCCCTGTTATAGGCCTATACAAGCATTACCAAATTTTCTAATTCAAATAAAAAATACAACAAATTCCCAAAAACTACACAACAGTAACGTAAGAAATATAATAAAACGTGTTGTAATGTTGTACAAAAAATTACACTTATGTTAAAAAATCTTGGATCTCTGGAACTCCAGAGATTGTTATTATCCTATTGTAAACTTTTAGTCTATAAGCTTTCTAGACTAGACCAACTGTCATGAATTCAGCTTCTGTGGCTCAGAGGGAACCGTCACCTGAGTATTAACAGTCACGACGTCCGATTCCCATCATAGCCCGTGCCTGTGGCTGATTACCTGCACAGGTGTTTCATATTGACTATGGTCTATTTAAGCTGTTCTCCCAGTCATCTCATTGCGAAGTCTTGTCTTGCCGTGTATGACTCCCCGTGTATGACCTGGACTGTTTATTGGACTCTGATTCTCTGTCACCTGCTTACTCTGATTCAACCTGCCTTGTCATTTGATTATCCTGAGTGTTTGCCGCCAGCCCTGATCCTTAGCCCAAACTCTGATTTTGATACTGCCCTGTCTACGTTGTGTTTGAAGCTCGTGATTTAATTCTGCCTGTTTGACTTGCATTCTGTTTTAATAAAGCTGCACATGGATCCTAACGCCACTGACTCCGCGTTACACCAACATAGTTTGTTCACAAACTTTTACCTCATCTAGAGCCCTTAAATGCATGTCTCATGTCTTTAGCGAACCGTGAGATCATTCACTACCTTCTCCCTCCTTCAATTTTTAAAGTCAGACACCAACTTTTTTAGTTGGCTATTCCTCAATATATGCATTATAAACAATATAATAAAAAAATATTAGTGGTGGGCCGTTATCGGCATTAACGTGCGGCGTTAACGTGAGACTCTTATCGGCGATAAAAAATATCGCCGTTAATCTATTCTCAAAGTTGGGTTGGGAGCTGGGTCTATACTACGCAAGCTATGATGACTTTCACCCTGATATTTTAGCGGATGTATACCTGGCGAATTGCACTGTAGGGGGCGAGAACGAGTCTTGAACTAGAGGCTCGCAGTCCGTGATGGACAGATTGTTAACGGCTGGTCTGTGTGGTAATACAATCGGGCAGGACATCCAAACGCTCACCTATCATTCATCAACCTCAAATATGGCTTTTCATCTGAAGATGTATGTAGTAGCAACTTTACATGGCCGCTCAATATGATGTTAACCTAGAGAAATGTGCGCTATTGAAGTGTTTGTGTGGAAGCGCGTTTGCTGCAAGACAGGCTCCGGTGCGCTCACTTGCTCTTAAAATCTCCGTCATTTTTGGTCATACAGATAAAAGTAGCCTAATACATCTTTCGAATCTGTAAAGACTCTACGTTTATTTGTGTGCACTCAGAATAACAACGAAACGTTGCACTTTTAAGCAAACAGGATGCGCTTTAGGTCTCATGTGAACTTGAGCGAGAAACTTCGAAACTCGAATATATCTAAAAATACAGTACATAGAAAAATTTAGTGAAATGTCTAAAAAAAAAAAATAGAAGACGTGTGTGTTAGCATGGATGATTTACATGAAATTTAATCTGTGCAACACTGTGCATAATAAGATGGCTTTCAGTTCAATATAATAACAAAAACGACATTTTGGGTTTTATTCAACTAATAAGGTGGGCACGCTGTGATCTGTACTATATTTTTACTGTAATTGACAGTTATCGGCAAAAAAACAAAAACAACACGGAGTGGGAGGGAATGGGAGTCATTCTTCCGGGAGTGGAAGCAGGATTTTCCTCCAGTTTTTTCGTGGGATTGGGACGGGAAGAGATTAAAGTTTGTGATGAATTTTGGAAACAGGAGATGAGTCCCTGGTCTAATGCGCCACCTGGCTTGAGAAACCCGTTCTCAAAGACTTACTTTTAGTCATTACTTTTAGTTCTGAATGCCTTCGGCAGAATTCAAATGAGCCATTTTAATCTAGATTAATCTAGATAAAAAAAATTAATCTATGCCCACCTCTAAAAAATATATAAATAATTTCTGTTTTCTGATGAAAAAAATGTTTTGTATTATATATTTTTCTTTTAAGTACGCATGTTAATGTGTAAATATATTTTCCTGGCAGCTGTATTCCTACATATCTGATGACTTATTTGTTGAGGGGGCACTGTTTGATACACATTGACGATGTGATATTTTATTCAAAATTACCGCAGGCATAAAGCAAAAGAATATCATCAGCAAAAATGTAACTGGTTTGAATAGCTTTACTGCAGAGCAATTACATTACGCAGTGAAACATACATTGTGCCACTGTCATTTGATGGTGGATAAGCAGCCAGTGATCAAAATATTAATTTTGAAGTTATTGAGAATGATCGTTTTGAGAATATGGTAAAGATCGCGAATATGAGCCAGTGGAAGTGTGCTCTGACGATGACAGCGATAGTAAAACCATATTCTCAAATTGAACCCTTCCAAGTTTCAAAGTAACAAAATATACTTTATTTTATTCTTCTGTAATTGTCCTTAAAATATCAAGAGAGTTTTTTATTTTATTTATTTATTTTTTGCTATTGCAGCAGTTAGAGATTCGCCCATGCTGGATAGGTATACGGATCTCTAAAGACACAAATATCATGATTGGTGAAACGTTCATGCATTTAAAGACTAGTTTATTTGATCATCATCATTCATTACATCACATTACCTCTGTCTTTGTTCCGTTTTTCTTCTCTTATCTTAGGCGCCCCTAGCATTTGCCAAGCATGCAAATCCTTGAATCTAAATATGAGCAATAATAATATGCTTGCCTTTGCAAGCTCAACTACAAATTAATACATACAGTAAGACTTATATGAGTGTCTTTTGCTATTTCAACCATAAAAATTGAAACAAGAACGGATGCATTTGGAAACCCTGACAAGATGCGCACTAGAACTCTGGAGTGTAAAGCGTAACCATGCCACAATGTGTCAGTAATTTGACATTACCAGAAAACGTGTATGCTCTTGAGTGAGTCAGAATATTATCTCCTGCAGTTAGTTCAGGCCTCAGGGCATGAGTGGGTCTTCACCAGAAAAAAAAATAAGGCTTCATGGATGGTTGAGTTTATTACCATGCAGAAGTGTCCTGGCTTGACATCGAAGTCACCATGGACCTCACTGCAGAGCATCTAAAGTCAAATAGTGTCTAATGGAGCGGTGTAATGCAAAGAGGCAGCTCTAACAGCACATCCCTTTCCCAACACACTTCACAGTCGGCTTCTATTACATCCAAAGCCAGTCTGATTTCATCTGTTGTTAATCTGTGAGATCAGACCTGGCTTTGATGACACAGCTCTGTCTGGCGGGAAATTAAAATGGCACAGATATCAGATATTAATAGTTGTGCTCTTTGGTCGGATATTTGCAGGTGTCTTGCGAGAGGCGAGGAAGGGTATTTTACCTGGTGAGCATCTTCCCACTTCTGAAGGTTTTCAATGTCCAACATTAAGCTGACAATCTGGAAGAATTTCTGAAAATGAAAAAATAAAAGTAAAGAGCAAATCAAATATTTAAAAAATATATCTAATCAATAAAACAAGATACAGTAACTTTAATGGAAATACAATTATTTTAGAGAAACATCCAGTTTAAATTGTTTAACGTCTGATTGATCTAATTTATTGTTAAATACATTTAATTTTCATACCCAAATAGCATGTTTTTCTTGTTTGAAGCATAACATGTTTAACAATATATGTAATTATGAAATTAACATGTCAAGCACTGGTCTAAACCTGTGTAATATACATTCCATTGTATAGACTCGGATTATGCCTGCATGGTGTATGTATTTTTTCTATTTATGTCAGCTACAAAAAAGCTCTTAAACATCTGTAAAAACAGTGGAAAACAATACAATAAATATTGCCCGGTCACAGTTTTTGTCATCTACTCATTTATTACTTGTATCTTTGCACACACCCACAGGCAAACATACACACCTGCACGTCGTCAGGAGCTGGGATGTAGGTTGCTCGCTTGAAGGTATCCGTCACATTTCGGAGAATCTCCACAGAGAATAAGAGGTCGCCGCTATAATAATTCTTACGGGACATTAACTCCAGGAGACTCCTCACGATCTGAGACATGCCCTCCCCTGCCAGGGTCCTCTGACCCTTCGCAAGATGTTCTCGCAACTACAGGAGAAGAAAAAAAAAAACACTTTTATGCACAGACACTGATAAATAAACCTCAAAAATAATCACAGAAGCATGAAGTTACACCCTGGGTTTATAAATAAAACCAGAGAGATACCAAATTAAATCAGCAGACCTGGACACTTTTATGCATTTTCTCCACCAAATTTAAAGGAAAAATATGTGGAATTTTGTTTATTTAAAAATGGTAATATATGCTAAACTATTTGTAGCTGAATGAATAATTAATAAGCTCAAATATATGAACAAGCATGTGATGAAAAGTGTACCCATTACGGGCCTAAACCACAAACGCTCTAGCATACTTTAATTTAATTCATTTAAAACAAACATGATAAAAAAACTAACTTAAAAAAGAGAATAAATAAGAATATGAATAAATAATAAATAATAAATACACCATGAAATGTAGATGCAGATTTAAAGGTAAGCCAGAGTGCAGAAGAACACTGATTTGGTTCTGAAGCAAAGGCGAAAGCAGTATGAAGGTATCGACAGCTGCCTTAATCTCCTTCCCATCTATAGTCGACCAAACTGTGAGTATAACAAAGTGAAAACAACTTCTCCCTTAGTGAATCAACTAGCAGAGTTATTTTTTGCTGTCGAACTTCAACAGACAAAGTGTTGACTGTCTAATGACAGTGCTGTGAGTGCAAGAGGTGGCAGACAATGGCAATCAAAGCTATTTAAGCATTGTCTGATTATAATGAAGTGTTAGCGGACAGGTTAAGAGGACAATCAACCCTGTCACATCACGCCTCGGTCGAGACCGAATTAAAACCCACTCTGTATTATGAACTCAAAGTCAAAGGTCGTGACTGAGGAATTAGAAAGAGCACACGAAGGCAGGCTGTTGAATCTGTTAGGAAGTAATCAATCATTATCAAAACACAACAAGCAATGCAAAGTACAGTACATAATCAATATGAAAGCTTAGAGACTGGTGTTGTTGCTTTTCAAGCTTTTAAGATTGTTATGGTATAGGGACTATTTCAAAGGAAGCTTCTCCAAGTAGTGTTTTTTTTTTCTTTGTGTGTATTATAATTAGTGGGGATCCGATCGTGGAATTTACTCTCTTTAATGTTTTGCTGAGTGGTCATTGCCATTATTATCATTTGTGGAAAGTGACAGCAGCAATGTTATCTCCAGCAAACACATCACTTTAAATAGACTCCAGTCTATTATTATTAAAGCAAAGTTGTATTATTATTATTATTATTAGCATTATCACTATTAATAGCAGCAGCATTGTTAGTATTATTAATACAAATTATGAATTATGTAATTAAATTAAGAATAATAATTGCATTTGTATTATTATTATTAGCAGTAGTAGCAGTACCGTAGTAGTAGTAATAATAATAATAATAATAATAAACAGTGTATTTTTATTAATCTAACAATTAACACCAAAACATAATTATTGGTGTACATCATATTATTATTATTATTATTATGAATAATAATTATAATAATTATAATGCTATTTAAGAATAAAGCTTATGATAAAAAACTTGATAAAAAAAAATCATAATTCAAAATGATCTCTGAAAAAAAATATTATTATCTTATAAATATGTATGAAAAGACTCTAATACAGAGCAAATTTCTAAATAAACCACACAAACTATTTAACAAAACAGTACATAATGTGCTAATTTGATTGATTGCTAAATTATATGCATAAACAAATTAATATTCAAAGTTTTCCACATTTTGTGATGTCACAGCACATCATCCACATCCATGTACTCACAGATAAATGTAAATATCTATATTCGAGTGAGACACATCGGGCGAAGCTCGGAGGACCCCAGTAAGCAACTCCATTAGCGTCCAGCAAACAAAGACGACTAGCAGATCCTACAAGGTGAGTGAAGAAAAAACAGATTGTTATCACCATTTGGCACAAGCAATAACAACATGTCAAGGTTTGACAGACACGTACTGTGATGTCCACACGCTTCATATAAAAGACTACAATGGGATGCGGCACACGATAATGCATGGGATAATGTCTGTTCTGAGTATTGTTTTGAGTCTTTTTACACTGCTGTAATCTCAGTTTTGCTTAAAAATTTCTGCCACTTGCATCATTCAGATCAAGGCCAATAAGACTCGACCGTGGCCTCACCCCTGGTACCCTCGCTGGGTTAAAAATGGGCCTGAAAATCACACAGGGAACGCAGGCAGATGTGGAAATGTAGTCAAGCGAATCTTTCTCTGTAGGATTTTTTTTTTCTTTTGGGGGTTAGCGTGCATGACAGTCCATTCTGGCCAGGATGCAGAGTTGATATAGATTACAGTAAAAAGCAGTAACTAAATCAGCATACTATCATCTCAAAAACATTGCAAGAATTAGATGTTTTGTTTCCAGTCAAGATTTGGAAAAACTTGTTCATGCCTTTATCACCAGCAGGGTGGATTATTGTAATCGTCTCCTCACCAGCTTTCAAAAGAAGACCATTAGACAGCTGCAGCTCATCCAGAACGCTGCTGCCAGGATTCTGACTAGAACCAGAAAATCTGAGCATATCACACCAGTCCTCAGGTCCTTACACTTGCTTCCAGTTACATTTAGGATTGATTTTAAAATACTTATTTACATACTTATTTATGTATCACTCAATGGCCTAGGACCTAAATACATTGCAGATCTGCTAGTGAAAGACCACTGAATATAAACCTAACAGACCACTCAGATCAGTAAGATTGAATTAGAAATACCAAGGGTTCACACAAAACAAGGGGAGTCCGCTTTTAGCAATTTTGCCACCCGCAGTTGGAATCAGCTTCCAGAAGAGATCAGATGTGCTAAAGCATTAGCCA
The DNA here is from genome assembly GCA_027564155.1 of Gymnocypris eckloni scoliostomus. Classification (NCBI taxonomy): domain Eukaryota; kingdom Metazoa; phylum Chordata; class Actinopteri; order Cypriniformes; family Cyprinidae; genus Gymnocypris; species Gymnocypris eckloni. The sequence goes on from CM050421.1 coordinate 13,589,351, forward strand.
CATTTATATCGAGACTCAAAACTCATCTGTTTAGCTATGCATTTGTTGAATGAGCGCTGTGCTACGTCCGAACTGATTGCACTATGTATAATAATTTTCTATTCTTAACTGTTTTAAATGAATTTAAAATCAATTTTTATATAATTTTGTTTTTATTGTTGTGATTGTTTTTGTTTTTTTATTCCTTGTTTTTATTATTATTTGTAATGTCTATTTCACTTCCTTTTATATAAAGCACTTTGAATTACCACGGTGTATGAAATGTGCTATATAAATAAACTTGCCTTGCCTTGCCTTACAGCTCGCCATTGACCTCATTCAACACTCTGCTCTGCGCTCCCCCTTCAAAGACATAATTTACTAGGTCTTTCTGTTTTTATTAGGTAAAAATCACTGAGCGCCTCGGGTGTCTTTCTTCACTAATATCTTAAAATTATTGCACGCTGTACTCAGAGGGCATACATAACTCCAAAAAACGCTCCCACTGCGCAGGGAAGGGTTAGAAACTCTCGAGCCAATTTGAAGAGTGCAGAACACTCAATATATAACATTCACAAAACATGAATGTCATCATGTACAAAACGACAACATGCCAGTTTGTGACACAGCCACAGCCTCACAAATAAATAAATGTATTATTTGTTGGGTCCAATGTAAGCTCTGCGGCAACGTCTGACATTTAAATCTGCCAAAATCTGACTTGATATCATTGTTATATTAACTTTCTGTGGCAGCACATATTGGGCTGTAAACATCCTCATTAAGTTCTCTCTCATACACAGCTAATTCATCTCAATGGGTTTAAGAACTGAATGCTGATTAACTGTGTGGAAACCAACTTATTTTGAGCCTGTTGTGCGATGTTGGTTTTGGAAGCAGAGCGATTGCACTGTTGATGGAGTTTTATAATGTGGTTTAACCAATCATAAAATCTTTTAATAAAGCTGCGTGTCACAGTGAGAGAATAAACAAATCTATCAGAGATTGCATTAGATATGGCGTCTTTGGGTATGGCCAAAACAACATTAGATTGTAGTTTTAGAGTTTTATGTGATGTAGGCAGTGGCGTACACTCTGAAGCTATTCGAGCTCAGATCATTAACTTTTCTTGTGCAGTTTTAATTTACTAGTAATTTGTCACTTAACTGACATTTTTATCCAGAGGAATGTACAGTAACTTTTTAAGAGGAAAGGTTGTCCTTGAGGAAGCTGCGGTTCAGCTAAAGTGCAAAGTGGTCATGAATTAGTCCTGTGAAATAGAGACTATACATACAATTGCTAGATCAAGAGAATAGGAAGATTATAAGTAAATAGTCACTTAAAATGATAGTTCGCCCAAAAATTTAAATTACCCCTTGATTTACTCACCCGCAAGTCATCATAGGTGTATATGACTTTTTTCTTTCAGACGAATACAATTGGAGTTTTTCCATCCATCATAAAAAGTGCTCCACACAGCTCTGGGGGTTAATAAAGGCTAATAAAGGTTAATAAGAAAAATATATTTAAATATTTAAAAATTAATAAACCATAATCTCTATAAAACAATGATTTGTAAAGAGATATGTCTGAGGATTTTGATAAACCCAGAAGAGACTGGTTTTCCTTTGCTGTAAAAAAATACTTGGTTCTTGTGAGACTAGCATATTATCGCCAGAGCTAACACTACGCCTACGTCCGATGCCATCTGCTGGAACACTACTCTCTCATGAATGCACGTGCATTACAAAAGTTAGAGGAAGCTAGATATTACAGTTTATAAAGTTCTAAATATTGATATTGTTTACTTCACCTTAGAGGGTCTTTATTAACCCCTGGAGCCATGTGGAGTACTTTTTATGATGAATGGATGCACTTTTTTGGGCTTCAAAATCTCTACCACCATTTACTGCCATTATAAGGAGACAACTCTGATTGCATTCATCCAAAATAACAAAGTCATATACACCTAGGATGGCATGAGGGTGAGAAAATCATGGGGTCATTTAAATTTTTGTGTGAACCATCTCTTTAAATTAATCAAATACATTGGCAATACATTGGCATTAACAGTGAATGATGACTCAAATTGTCATTATCTGTGGGTTTTATTTAGTTGTTTTTAACCATAACAGCCACATAAATTATGAATTGTCATTTAGATCTTCCTCAAAATATATAAAAAATGTTGTTCAATGGAAGGAAAAGACATGTTGGGAATAACGTGAGGGTAAGTCATCATAGGGTAAACTAACATTTCAATATTTCTTATTTTTAAAATGCCTCCTTAAGTGGTTAATAGAGAGAATGTGTGCAATGACATACCAGTGGCATTAGATGGACACTTGTTGTATACTGTCTCTCCAGCTGAGGCTCTCTTCCACGTCATGGCTAATTGGTACTCATCCTTACATATTTCATGAGGTGCTGCACACAGTATGAACAGTATGATCAAGTAAGAGATTAACCATTGCAAAAAGACTAGGATACATGTACAAATTGGAATTAAATATAAAGCCTATTGATGATTGACTGATTGCTCTCACATAAAGATAGATAGATAGATAGATAGATAGATAGATAGATCAACCAATCTTCAGTATTTGTGTCCTTTTGTCAGTAAATTAACTGACAAAAGGCCAACAAATATATAAAAAAGTCTTGTTTACTTATGTTGAATTAAGTTTCCTTTTTTACCCACATCTTTCACATGTTTTAAATCTAAATTTAATTATGTTTGTGTCTCTGGATATTTTACTGAAACAAGGACAAAAAATACTGATTAAGAAAATGTGTTTTTGCACTGTACAAAGCAAACTCTGTGAAGATCAGTGACTACAACAACACACGTCTCTCTCAACTTT